>JAMPIV010010971.1:22500-330084 GCA_024509875.1 Oreohelix idahoensis
GCCCTCTTGGTAATCAAATTTCTGCCTCTTGTCACAAAAAAAAAGACTCCCCCTTACCAAAAAACACCGCCCCTTGTCAAAAATACTGCCCCTTGACAGAAAAATGTCGCCCTCTTGGTAATCAAATTTCTGCCTCTTGTAAAAAAAAAAAGACTGCCCCTTACCAAAAAATACTGCCCCTTGTCAAAAAAAAATGTCGCCCTCTTGGTAATCAAATTTCTGCCTCTTGTCAAAAAAAATTTCACCCCTTGGTAATTAAATCACACGAGTAACAAAGGCTGGTCTCGGTAAAAACTTACAGTTCCGGTCTTCAACCCGCTCCCCAACGGATTAAACACTTCATCACTTCTTGTTGTGTGATAAATTATTCTATCCAGAGACTGTCCTTTCTCTCACACGATCACCTTGTGATAAAACTATTTCTTACCCCTTACTTTCACATTGTCATCACTATCATCTCGGCTCAGACAGCAATATAAACACCTATTACCTACCTGATAAAAGCTACGACAAACATTATCTACCAGTTGTATAGCAACACCCTTTATCAATTATATATATATATATATATATATATATATATATATATATATATATATATATATATATATATATATATATATATATATATATATATATATATATATATATATATATACACCCGCCTCCTCCTACCCTCCTCCTCAATTCCTTATATAAAAAGTCATCCCACCATCTTGCCCCTGCATCACTCCTGCAGAGTTAATATATGTCTATAAATAACGTCTTCTTGTTATCTAAAAATAAACACTAATATATTACTATATAAAAAGTCATCGGAGTATTTTCCTATATAAAAAGTCATCACCAACGCCTGTTGCTCCACCTGCACACTGAGTATTTTCTTATATAAAAAGTCATCACCCTCCGCCTGATGCTCCACCTCAATTCCTTATATAAAAAGTCATCTCGCCATCTTGCACCTGCACATTTTCCCTATATAAAAAGTCACCCCGCCATCTTGTCCCTCCAGAGCTCCTCCATCGCTCCTCCAGATTTTCCTTATATAAAAGTCATCCCGCCATCTTGCTCCTCCATAGCTCCTCCAACACATTTTCGTTATATAAAAGTCACGCGGTTGTAGACTGTATAAACAAACACACCAACACACGTAACAAAACAATTCCACAACACACAAAAATCCGCCCTAACCTAACCCCACCTGCTACATTACACCCGTACCTCGTCACCGACGTCTCTTCATTCCCACCTCTCAATGCTGGTCCACTCGCCTGCTACACCCCAAAAATGTACACAGATGCATCCTGACAACTTCACCACATCTCCCCTCAACATCTAAAATATCTCTCTTCCACATCCAAAACCATACCACATCACACAAAAATATCACCCCTAACCTAACCCCACCTGGTACATTACACCCATGCCTCATCACCCCCACCACAAAAAAAAACCTCCACTCGACTACAACACACTATTAGTGAACTAATATAGTCCTATATAAAAGTCACGGGTCACCACAAAGCGCCACCACATTTCCCTTATATAAAAAGGCATCCCGCCATCTTGCCCCTGCATCACTCCTGCAGAATTAGCATATGTCTATAAATAACGTCCTCTTGTTATCTAAAAATAAACACTAATATATTACTATATAAAAAGTCATCCGCATCCGCCTACCCGCCTCCTCAATTCCTTATATAAAAAGTCATCCCGCCATCTTGCTCCGCCTGCCCTCCTCATAAGCCCTTATATAAAAAGTCACCCCGCCATCTTCCTCCGCCTACCCTCCTCCTCAATTCCTTATATAAAAAGTCATCCCGCCATCTTGCCCCTCCAATGTCTCAAGTCTAAATATAGTCTCTTCTTGTTATCTAAAAATAAACACTAATATATTACTATATAAAAAGTCATCCACCTCCTCCTACCCTCCTCCTCAATTCCTTATATAAAAAGTCATCCACCTCCGCCTGCCCTCCTCCTCAATTCCTTATTTAAAAAGTCATCCCACCTGATGCTCCACCTGCCCACTGAGTATTTCCTTATATAAAAAGTCTGCCCTCCTCCTCTCCTCAATCCACAATTCCTTATATAAAAAAGTAATGTACCAACACATGCAGCTCACCCTCAATCCTTTATATACAATGTCATCAACCGCCGCCTGCTGCTCCACCTGCACACTGAGTATTTTTCTTATATAAAAAGTCATCCCGCCTGATGCTCCACCTGCACAATGAGTATTTCCTTATATAAAAAATCATCCCGCCTGCTGCTCCACCTGCACACTGAGTATTTCCTTATATAAAAAGTCATCTCGCCTGATGCCCCACCTGCGCAATGAGTATTTTCTTATATAAAAAGTCATCCCGCCTAATGCTCCACCTGTACACTGAGTATTTCCTTTTATAAAAAGTCATCACCCTCCGCCTGATGCTCCACCTGCGTAATGAGTATTTACTTATATAAAAAGTCATGCACCAACACCTGATGCTCCACCTGCTCAATGAGTATTTCCTTATATAAAAAGTCACCCCGCCTGATGCTCCACCTGCGCAATGAGTATTTCCTTATATAAAAAGTCACCCCGCCATCTTGCCCCTGCACATTTTCCCTATGTAAAAAGTCACCCCACCTAATGCTCCACCTGCACACTGAGTATTTTCTTATATACAAAGTCATGCACCAACACCTGATGCTCCACCTGCACAATGAGTATTTCCTTTTATAAAAAGTCATCACCCTCCGCCTGATGCTCCACCTGCACAATGAGTATTTCCTTATATAAAATGTCACCCCTCCTGCTGCTCCACCTGCACACTGAGTATTTCCTTATATAAAAAGTCATCCCGCCTGATGCCCCACCTGCGCAATGAGTATTTTCTTATATAAAAAGTCATCCCGCCTAATGCTCCACCTGTACACTGAGTATTTCCTTTTATAAAAAGTCATCACCCTCCGCCTGATGCTCCACCTGCGTAATGAGTATTTACTTATATAAAAAGTCATGCACCAACACCTGATGCTCCACCTGCTCAATGAGTATTTCCTTATATAAAAAGTCACCCCGCCTGATGCTCCACCTGCGCAATGAGTATTTCCTTATATAAAAAGTCACCCCGCCATCTTGCCCCTGCACATTTTCCCTATATAAAAAGTCACCCCACCTAATGCTCCACCTGCACACTGAGTATTTTCTTATATACAAAGTCATGCACCAACACCTGATGCTCCACCTGCACAATGAGTATTTCCTTTTATAAAAAGTCATCACCCTCCGCCTGATGCTCCACCTGCGTAATGAGTATTTACTTATATAAAAAGTCATGCACCAACACCTGATGCTCCACCTGCTCAGTGAGTATTTCCTTATATAAAAAGTCATCCCGCCTGCTACTCCACCTGCACACTGAGTATTTTCTTACATAAAAAGTCATGTACCAACGCCTGATGCGCCACCAGTGTATTTCCTTATATAAAAAGTCATGTACCAACGCCTGATGCGCCACCAGTGTATTTCCTTACATAAAAAGTCATGTACCAACGCCTGATGCGCCACCAGTGTATTTCCTTATATAAAAAGTCATGTACCAACGCCTGATGCGCCACCTGTGTATTTCCTTATATAAAAAGTCATGCAATACAACAACCTACTTATCTCCCCCTTGTTAGCTCAAATCCGCCATCTTGCCCCAAATAACCTCCCCCTTGTTAGCTCAAGTCCGCCATCTTGACCCATATAACCTCCCCTTGTTAGCTCAAGTCCGCCATCTTGACCCAAATAATCTCCCCCTTGTTATCTCAAGTCCGCCATCTTGACCCAAATAATCTCCCCCTTGTTAGCTCAAGTCTGCCATCTTGCCCCTGCAGATTGCGCTTATATAAAAGTCACGCGCCTGCAGAATTTTTGCTATATAAAAGTCACGCGCCTGCAGAATCCTACCTGTTTCCAACATACCCTACTTACTACTCACAAGAACGCTTTGGTGCAGGCCTCCTGCGATGAGACCAGCTACCGTGGCTGCTCCATACCCCTTAGGGATTTTTTTTATTTAATAAAGTTTTGCGTCGTTCTGGCGAGGCGCGTCCCGTTCAACCTAGTCGGTTATATTAGGGCGCATGTCCAAACATAACAGACCCTTAGGGAGCAAAAAGGGAAGTGATTACATGTGAGTGTCACAGACAAGTGCCAGTGGAACAAGAGTGTGTGTGAAGTATTTTTAGTACCGTATAAATGGGAAGTTAGTGCTATTGTATGGATCTCAGACATGGAGAGCAACAAAAACAACAACCAAAAAGCTACAGACATTTATAAACGGGTGCTTGCGTAGAATAGAAGGACTGAAATGGTATGAAAAAGTCACAAATGTGGAATTGAGACCAGAACCAGACAAATGCCAGTGGAACAAGAGTTGAGAAGAAGACGCTACCGATGGATAAGACACACATTGAGGAGACCTGTTGATAGCCTTACAGGGCAGTCCTTGTTCTGGAATCCACATGGAAAGAGAGGCAGAGGTAGACCAAAAAACACATGGAGAAGAGAACTGGATACAGAGGTGAAAATTATGAGGAAAACATGGAAAGAACATGAGCGGATGGCACAGGACAGGAAGACTTGGCATGTGTTTGTTGAAGGCCTATGCTCCTCGGGGAGCTAAAGGGTATTGATTGATTGATAACAACATCGAAATAAAGTTAACACCAACCGGGGGCGGACTGACAGTGATCTGAGCCCGTGGGCAATAACGTTCTTTGGCCCTTAACCACCCATCTGACAGATAGTGAAGTGGGCCTCCACTGCTTTGAGTCCTCGGACATTGCCCGATTGCCGGAACGCTCAGTCCCCTCTGATACCAACACTTAACGCACAGTTAGTTTCTTGCTTCTTGCTCAAATGTCGACATCGTGACCGAATTTTCGACAAAGAGCAGACGATGTTTTTCTGTGCCTGTAATGTTTTTGCCAGTCACTTCGATTACGGAAACAACAGCAAATGGGTTGATTTGCCGTTGCCCTAAAGACGCCACTAGGCGTGATGGGAAACAATGGCAAAGAAAACCTATCTGCTGTTGCCCTAAGACGCCACTAGGCGTAATGGCCACTGACTGCTTTGACGGTTGGTGGCTAAGGACGGAAGAAGAAGAAGAATGTTTGCCAGGCATAGAGGAGCTAAAATGTACTTTCTGTGTCTGCTGACTTGTGAAAGTAACGTACATAATTTAGTATTTCTAGTATTTCAGACACAGATATTCTTCAGCGTTATGGCACATCACATCCACAATAATATTACTAAAAACAGGAAATTTCTCTTTTCATCTATTTTGCTAAACATCGTTTCATATCTAAACTGCGACAAATATGAGACATTGTATGTGACTGCCAAACTCATCCTATCAAATAGTTGCTACAGAAATCATTGCTACTTGAACATACCTACTTTCACACAGGTTTCCTTGGAGCAAGGCCGCGGCATCGTTGACTGCATGCTCAATGAGGAGTGAAAAAAGGAGATAAGTGAATACAAAATATGTCACAGTCACTCATTACTAGTCTTTGATTAAGCCTATGACTTCAGTTTTGTATGTCACTAGCTACTAAAAAGCTGACTCATTGAGCATCTTCACTTATTTTCAGTTTCTCATAAACAGACATTAAGTTGTTTGCCGTGTAAATCTGAAAGTTATATATAACGAGTTGTTTTATATGACTATTGTCTAGGATTAGAAGTTAAGTGTCGATTTAATGTTGCTGGATCCATAAATGTGTTTGTCAATTCTTTCCCGCAGATAACGGCAAATTTTAGTCTATGTAAAATGTGTAAAAATCTGCAGCCAAGAAACTGCTGCTATAAAAGAAATTGTATCTTTTTTTCAATATCAGTTAATGTTCTTCCTACTTTACTCATACATGGCTGTCACGTATCGTCTTCGATTTGTTTGTTTGTTTTTTTAAACAGGTGATTCTTTTGTTTCACATCAGTCAATCAATACCCTTTAGCTCCCCAGGGAGCATAGTTGTTCAACAAACACATGCCAAGTCCTCTCGTCATGTGCCATCTGTCCAAGCTCCCTTCATGTTTTCCTCATCATTTTCACTTCTTTTTGTTTCACATGCTTTAACATTTTGATTTTCTAAACAATTAATGTAATGTAGGTATGATTTTAGAAAGGTTAAAACAACAACATATACATAGTTTTGCTAAAAGCGTTAACTTTAAATACAAACAAAGTCTACAAAACTTTAAAATAGTAATTGAAGGTAACGCACGCCTTATATGACTCGTGAAATCATTCCGGAACATAAATCATTCTGAGTGTCACTCAAAAATGTCAACTATAAATAAAGCTAGTTGTCTGATCATTCTCTTTAAATAAACAAGAACCTTCTCAGTTTAAAATAAAAATGAAAAATAGAAGACCTGAAAAGCTGCATTTGAGCTGACTACTGCCTTTATAAGAGTCATTAATGTGGAAGTCTGAAAGAGAACAAGCAAGAGGAAGAAAGCTGAGAACTATAGGATGTAGGCGGTAGGCAAAAGGGTCAGCTTTTCGGAAGATTTTTGGCGTCTGGTTTTCGCACGGAAGGTCCTGTTGTCTAGTGTTCTACTTCTTTATTTCTTACGAATGCCTGAAAACCTACCTTTATGTTTGTCTTATATTTAGACACAGGATCTGCCTTTCTGTCTCCACTTTTCTAATGACATCAGTCTATCTGAACACTATAAAAAATAAAAAAAGAACATGAGAGTGTACGGGGAATACCCCAGTGCTGCTTTTCGACGAAATTTAATTCCGGCATTATTTCATAACTATTTATTTGTTCAGCGGGTCTCGCAGAATTCATTCCGATGCTTAGCGGAACCCGTAGATTACATAGACAACATTGGAGGTAATAAAATTGATTTTAAAAGTTGGGCTATACGAGACAAAATTTATCTAATTGCAGAAGAAAATATACGAAAATCAAAATAAATCAAGACCAACACCCAAAAGAGGATCTTTAACTCTTTGTCAAGGCAGTCATATTGTACGGCTGTGAAACATTGAGAACAACAAGAACAACAACCATAAATCTACGGGCTTTTATAAAGTGATGCTTGCGTAGAATAGAAGGATTCAAATGTACGTATGACAAGATAGCCAATGTCGACTGATGGAAAGAGATAGACAAATATATCGGTAGAAGAAGAAGTGAGGGAGAGAAGATATCGATAGATAGGACACATAAAGAAAAAAAAAACACTACAGCATTATAAACAGAGCCAAATTTAGACTTATGAGGCCCTAAGCTATAGGAAGCTGTGGAGGCCATATTTTTTCATTGGTTATAGAAATTGTCACTGAAAAATATAAAAGGAAGTAGTTAAGCAATTTCTTTGAAATGAAAATCACAGTAACGTTTAAAAATTCATTTAGGCATTTCATGTAAGATGTACGTCTGTACTGTCTTTTTAAGTGGAAATTAATATTATAGACTTACTCATATTTTAACTATTTCTCCCCGCTACACCTCTGTTAGAGAGGCCCCTTCAAATTTTGAGGCTCTATGCTGTAGCTTGTTTAGCGTACGCCTACATACAACCCTGATTACAAGGAAGTCCTTGTTCTGGAATCCCCAGGGAAAGAAAAATAAGTGATGAAGAGAACAGGAGACAGACATGGAAGGGATAAAATAGACATCGAGAGACCTACAAAGGATGGCACTGGACAGAAGGGCGTGGCGTGCATGTGTTGATGGCTTGTGGACCCTAGGGCATTGAAAGATAATGAATGAATGAATGAATGAATGAATGAATAATTGAATGAATGAATGAATCATCCATGAGAGATTAAGACATCCCGTAGACAGAAACCTATTAGGGACATGTGAGGTGTTCGATAATATTAGAATAGAACTTTGAACTGAATTCATCACTTCACACTGGATAAGTAGGCTACGAGAAAGGCCTTCAAGAGTTTAGATAAAGAATTGTAAACTGATAATGCACTATCGCTCCTCTCATAATTTCGTAAACCTGATACGAAAAATTTGTGAAGACATGAAATATTGAGTTCTTAATGAATAATGGCTTATAGAACCCTTTATGATAACTGGAGTACGGCAGGGTTGTTTTCTGTCACTATCTCTCTACATACTGGCTCTAGATAGGATTATGAAATCATGAACCACCAGAAATGGCACACAGTTAACTCTGACAAAACAGTTCGACGACCTCATTATCGTCGATGACCTCGCTCCGGTATCCCATAAATTAAACAAAGTGCAAGCCATAATGGGAATACTGGATGAGTGTTCACAGCTATTGGGTCTGAAAATCCATAGAGAAAAGACAAGGTTCAGGCAATTCAATGCTGTAGATCACAGCCATTTTACAGTTGGAGAAACACCCCAACAAGATGTGGGCTGATATATATATATATATATATATATATATATAATATATATATATATATATATATATAAATATATATATATATATATATATATATATATATATATATATAATATATATATATATATATAATATATATATATATACATATATACATATATATACATATATATATTTTTTTTTTTTTTTCCAGTAATATAGATTCAGTTAGTAAAAAAAAGTATTGAGGTGAAAATAGAGATACAGAGGATAGAGAATGTTATCACTGCACTAGGAACCACGGCAATTAAAATAAATTAAGCCCACCAGCGAAGTAAGATTTTCATCTTAAATGTGAAGGTAGTCTTATTATATGGCTCTGAAATGTAGAGAACAAGAAATATCGACAATCAAGTTGTTACAGACTTTCAACTAATAGTGCTTGCACTGAAAAACGCGTTTCATATATTTTGACAATATCACCAGCACAGAAGTACTAGTAGGAACCAGACACGTGCCAGGTTAGAAGAAAAGACGTTGGCGATTGTTACGACACAGACTGAGGAATCCATCTGATAGCATTATACGACACTTCTTGTTCTGAAATCTCCAGTTTAAAAGAAGGAGTGAAAGACCTGAAAATACGTGGAGAAGAGAACTGTAGAAAGACATTTAATAGCGAAATCATGGAAACACTTTATCGGATGGGACAAGATACGTGACGTGATGTGAATAGACTGAAGATTTGTGCTCCACAGGGATCTGAAGGCAACAGTGATGATTATGATGATGTTTGTATAAACGACTGATGGTTTGAAGAGTATGTATTAAAAATTCAGAATGAGAAAGTATTACAAGGAATTATTTAAATTGTAGTGAATACAATAAATTTTCGTCATCATCATAATTACTGTGGCGAATGTATTTTGCATGCCACATATGAGTTTTATAAATAAAGTAAATGCAGTGCTCGCAAGTGTTGGCACGTTTTGTTGTCGCTATGCGTAAGTCGCAGATGACGTGGCTTTGTTTGGCCTAGCGACGTTGTTATTATTCCGCTGTGTATATTGGAAGTGTATGCTGCATGTCTTGCAGTTTAGGAAGGCGTTCCACAGGAACTTATAGTCTACAACAATGCCTTATGTCATGTGGAATCGTATTAAATATGTATATGTGGAACGATGAGTTAGGATATCTTGATGTCGTTGGCACAGTTGGCCAGTTATACGTTTGAGAAAGTTTAGTAGCTTCATCGGGACTTGGGACCTAGACATACTAAGTATTATTAAAACATACATTTTATAAAGATTTTAAAGATTTTTTTTTATTTCGTTGAAGTATTTCTATATATTGTATCATGATAATAATAATAGCCCCTTCAGTCATAACTGACTATGGGAATGCGCCCCTGAGGTGACAGCCCTCAGCTGCTTATTTTCCTGGTGCTCCTTTCGACGTTTTCTCCTCACTTCTGCTTCTTGTGTGAGCCTCTCTTCGCCCAATCTGAGGTGGCGCCGTAAATAGCATCGCCACTTAGTGCGATCGGCAGCTTCATCCTCCCATGTTGCTGGATCCATGTCCAGTGCCCTCATATCTCTCTTGCACACATCTTTGAACCTCAGCTGTGGTCGCCCAACTGTTCTCTTGCCATCTGCTAATTGTCCGTAGAAGATATCTTTTGGGATGCGACCATCTTCCATGCGGCTAAGAAGCGTATACATACTTTGAAGGCCAGCACGTGACAACACCTCGACATTTGTCACTTTATCTTTTCACGAGATGCCGAGGATGCGGCGTAGACACCGCAAATGGAAGGTATTGAGCCTTCTTTCTTGCTTAGCATAGGTCGTCCAGGTCTCGCTGCCATATAGGCGTGTGCTGGTGACGCAGGCATTATATACCGCAGCTTTGGTCTTCATTGTGAGTTTAGAGTTTCCCCAAACACGCGATGTGAGGCGGGCAAAAGTAGCTGCAGCTTTGCCAATGCGGCTGTCGATTTCTGTATCCAGTGAGAGTTTGTCATTGATGGTAGACCCTAGGTATGTGAAGTGGTGCACCACTGCCAATTCATAGTTATCGATAGTGATAACTGGTGCAGCACCCACATCCTGACTCAGCACATTCGTTTTCTTTAGACTTATTGTGAGGCCAAAGTCCTTGCATGCTTTAGTGAAGCGATTCATCAAGCTCTGAAGCTCCTGTTGGCTTTGAGTGACGACTGCAGCATCATCAGCGAACAACAAGTCTCTTATAGTGACCCTTCTGATTTTTGTTTTTGCCTTCAGCCTTGAAAGATTAAACAGACGGCCATCTGACCTAGTGTGAAGGCATATTCCTTCAGTTGCATCTCTGAATGCATGTTTCAAGAGTAAGGCAAAGAAGATTCTTTACATAAATGTAATAAATTAGTGAAATTAATGTGTCCTCATTTGTGTCCTCCTTTCCTTAAAAAAGTGTCCCTCTTTGACCTCTTTATTAGTTTTTAAAAAAATCTCAAGGGTCCTTTTAAAAAAAATAATATGCTCACTCTAAAATAACTTATACATTTCAAATATTTATGTATCCTTAAAAAAAACATACGGAATTTCCAAGTCAGGATTAAAGAGCAGAATGGCCCTATAAAAAGGGTGTTTAACAATACTGATAAAAATAAAAACCAACAAATCTATATCCATACGAAAATAATTTTGCTACAAGTGTGTATGAACCATACCAACTGTTTAAGTTGCTAAAGAGTCCGTCCGTGTGAAGACTTTTACACACACTCCCTATATTTCACATCAATGTTCTCGTGTCATTCATACCACCACATCCGCCCCTTCACGAGTATGTTAAATGTGAACTCAACTCATCTAACGCGCGCGACAACAAAGGGAATTTATTATGGAAATACAAAATGTGATGACGAAATGATGGGATGATAAAATATACATAAATAATGCAACAGACAATCACAACATAATCTTATGTTCATTCACAGAAACTAACGTTTCAAAAATACCCTTTAAGCGGATTTAGTGTTATGACAAAACACTTTTTTTTTAAATAATATTTTTCAGTTCACATTGTTTACAGCACTGAACTGTTGGACCTGACTGAGTTCATATCTGCACGCAATTCCTGAACTTTCTCTTGTCTATCTGTTTGTTTCCTTATTTATGTGGTCTCAAGAAGAAGGAGACATTGGAAATGGATAAGACCCATGTTGAGGAAACCTATTGATAGCATTATCAGGTAGTCCTTGTTCTGGAATTCCCAGGGTTGGAGAGGAAGGGGGAAACCAAGAAACACATAGAGAAGAGAACTGGAGACAGACATGAGAGGCATAAACAAGACACAGACAGACATTGAGCTGATGGCACGGAACAGGCTAAAACTTGACATATGTTTGTTGAAGTCCAGTGCTCTTGGGGAGCTGAAGGATATTGATGATGTTGATGATGATAATGATGATGTTGATGATGATAATGATGATGCTGATGATGATTCATCTGCTCACTCTTTCACATTTACGTAGACTACACTAACGTTTTAAAATTAAACTACGAACCATAAGATGACTGGAGCACATATAGATGTTTTTCAGACGAGAATGGAAACAATTTCATAAATAGCTAAAATGTCTAAGGAAACTGTCCTGAACAATGGAACATCAACTAGAGATTTACAAAAAGGGTAATCCATTATACGCTAGTGTTACGTACATTTATTACCTACGGGGGTAGTCTTCGGTCCTGCCAAATGTACGCACCAGTTTTATATAGTTATATTATTTGGGCGTTCGATTGATTCACGCACTGACGTGCACAAGGCAGTGTGAGTTGCTTTGGACGCACGTGTAACCTAGTTGAGTAGTTTCTGACGTCATGGAAGGGGCAGCTCGGACCATATTTATGTCCGCTGTGTTATCCTTTGATTCTTGGCAAATGTGAAGCAGCCATCAGTTGTATTCGTATCTATTGATCTTCATGGCGAAGTCAATAGTAGAAGTATAAAGTAAGTGTCGCCCCATTTCTTATGGCATGTTTATTTATGTACATTAAAGTATCAGGCCGCTCCTATTAATGGTCTAGCGGGAATTCATCGTAGATGACATTCCTAGAATTGGACACACGGAGTCGATAGCCTTTGAATCTTTTCGTAGAGGGAGAATACCTACAAGAAATCAAGTTAATGAATTTATATGCTTCACATGTTTAATATGCTGTTACTACAATGCCAGAAGCGTGGCATAGAATGGGAGAGGTTAGTCAACTGGAATCTCTAACCTGTTCGTATTATCATGTATGACTTTGTTTGAAAACTATATACTATATATAACGGGATGTATGGAGAAAGTCTGGGATTGTGAAGTATGATATGGAAGAATTTTATCCTGGAGTATGAATACGTTACCATGATGGACGTCCTTGAAGGAAGGTCAATGGACTTGAATGAGCAGAATAGTATATGGTAACAGTTTTGTGATCCTCAGTCACTTGAGTCAGAGGACTTTATTAGTAGAGAATCTTCAGGAACTTTGAAAGTAATTATCAACATGTTGACGTATGATTTCTGCGCCTGTGACGATGTTAGTCTTGTCCACTCCGTATGTGCTGTGTTGAATAAAATCTATGTACAGTCACCACCGACTTCTGTACTGCCAGTACTTGCCCAGTTCACCCAGTTCAATACTACTTGTTGAAGTTCGTTTGAAGAATATTGTTGACATTCGTTCATTTTAACCATTCGCGTTTTAAGCTACCTCTTCACCGGTATAAACTGAACTCAACGATAAAACGGAGTCAACATTAATTGGTATGCCAGTGTGGTCTGGAAATATCTAACTTCCAAAGAACGTACTCAATACTTTTCTGTGAAAAGAAGATTTTAACTTTCAAGTCACCAACATCTCGAACTTGGAACTCAGTGGGATGAGAAATCAGATTCAACTTACGTTTACCAAGGTCAAGGTCTTCAATCAACCTCCACGTCAAGTTTCACAGTGACTGATTACTTGGAGATCATCTCTTCATCATTATTGCGTGCGAGCTGTAATCTAGATAAGCAGAACGAAGTATTTTATCTGTAGACGTACATCCACGGAGACGAGGCACATTGATTTTTTACCTGCACGCGAGATGAGTATAACGTGTTTCCGTTGTACACTTTATTACGCTTAGTTGTGCCTTCCGTGATATGTCCACATTCATATTTTTCGTGTTAAGTGTTATATGTTTTGTATTCCCCGTGGGAGATAGGGAGGTTGATCTGACGAACGAGATCCATCTCGAAGCCAATTCGGGCTCTTCGTCAGACGTTCTGTAGGACATTATTTTGCAGACTTCCCGCAGTGGAATGTTCCTATGCGTGAGCATAGAAGGATCTTTGGTCCACTGTGTCTGGTAGTCTGTGACACCTGACTGTTTTAGCTGTTTCGTCAAGTTTTAATTGTTGTTTTTGGTAGTTATTTTTACTTGTACCTTATTTTCATGATGTATTTTGTATGTGATTATTGTCCATCTTACCTGACTGTCGTTCATTTTTTTACAAAGCATATGTTTTTACACTGTGTTGTCAATTGTCTTGTGCATTATTTGATCGTAAATGTCATCGTAATTTTTTACGACATTCTATTTTAGTTCCACATTTTATTTTATTTGATTTCTACGACTGTAGTCATTTGTCTTGATTATCGTGTCGTGTCAGTATTGTGCTATTGTCTGTCACGTTATTGCTTTCACACCATTTCATGTTATAAATTACATTATTAATTATTAATATTATTGCCTATTATATAAATTGATTTTACCGTTCTAGAACAGGAACGAAAACCACTAGTTGTAGTAACAATTTTAAGTAGTATTATTACATAATAAAATTGAATAATGGCTACCTTAGACTATTTCATTAAGCAAGCAAAAGCTCTTCAGATGGCTCCTGAGGAAGCAAAAGCATTTGCACTTGCAGAATATAAGAAAGCTCAAGAAATAGAAGCTGATCAGAGAAGGTTAGAAACTTTACGTTTGGAAAATTTGAAATTTGAGGCAGTTCAAAAAAGGAGTGAGGCTGAGGAGAATGAAAAGAAGAGGAAATTTATAGCTGAGGAAGAGGAGAAAAAAATGAGATTAGCCGCTGAATTAGAAGAGAAACGATTTCAGCGAGAGGCAGAACAGAAGCAAAGGGAGGCTGAAGATAGACTTAAAAAGGAAATGGAAGAAAAAAGATTAATAGCTGAAAAAGAAATGGAAGTTAAACAAAAAGAAATGCAAGAAAGAAGATTAATAGCTGAACAAAACACAAAACGACTTCAGCTTGAGATGGAAGAGAATGAAAGAAAACGACAGCATGAACTGAAATTAGCAGAGTCAGAATATGAGAGACTTAGGTTAACTCAGGAATCTAATTCTCAGAGAACTTTTGAAAGCCAAACTTCATCCAGACATGATAATTTTAAGGAAATTCACCTTAAATTACCAAAATTTAATCCCCCGTCTGATGACGTGATATTCTTCCTAGATAGGTTTGAGGCCACTTGTATGTCTTATAACGTGGATAAAGCTCTATACTGTACATATTTATCCAGATTACTCACAGGGGACGCATTAGCAGTTTATCATACCACCAGCATTGGTGAGAAAAATGACTATAATGCTCTTAGAGCGGCACTTCTGCAAAAATTCCAAATGACAGAAGACCAATATCGATCAATATTTCATACATTACTACCTCAATCTGGCAGAAATTTTAGTGATTTTCTGTCACAAATACGACTAACATTAGAAAGATGGATCGAATTATCCAAAATTGAAAAGTCGTATGAAGGTCTCTTCGATTTACTGATGCGCGATAAGGTACTTTCGTCTGTAAATCCTACATTTCTCGCATTTTTACACGAACGGAAACCTTTATCTATGAAAGACTTAGAACAGCATGCTAAAAATTTTTGCACTGCTCACACAAACATGGATCTAAGTAATGCAGAGATTAAGAATGAAGTGCCTGTTGCTTTTGCAGCACAACAAAACAATTTTTCACGCAATCGTTCTTTTAGTGCTGACAGATATGTCAATAAGGGAAATAATGACAATTTTAACAATGGTAATTTTTACAAAGGGAAGCAATTTCAACAATCTGCTCTATTTAATGTTTCTTAGAACCAGGCTCACAGATCGCGAGATTTTGGTAACAATAATTTTAAAAATAATCAAGGACATTATAATAAACAAAACTGGAGATCAAGATCTCAGGGTCCGCAAGAGAAACAATTTTTTGGAAATAAACCATTTTACCAACATCATAACGATCATTATACAAATTATCGGACTCATCCAAATTTTAACTCTAGCAGAAACTACAATTATGGCAATTTTAATGACAAAAATCAAAATCGATCGCGTCGACGAGATAGATCGTTGATTAATACGGATAGACATTCTAATGTCGCTTTTAGTGATACACAGGCTAACATTGAACAGGGTAAAGGAGCTGAAACTCATAATGCTATGTGTTGTTCTCTTGATTGTACCCAAGTCAAAGATTGTTCAGAATGCTCTACTCTTTTCCAGCCCAGGGCGATCACGACGCTGCGTTGCGGAAATACCTTGCCTAGTCTACCTGCAGTCTGTACGGCCACTGCTGCGTCAGTACACCAGGGACAGGGCTCTCTTAAGTTTAACAAGGGATTTGTCAACAATATTTCATGCTCTCTCCTATTTGACTCAGGCTGCAGCACAGTCGGCGTCCGGACTTCGCTGATCAACCCAAGTTGTGCCACGGGCCGGGTTGTCAAGTGTGTAACGTTTGGTGGCACAATTGAAACATTTGCCACTGCTATTATTGATCTTAATACACCATTTTTTTCAGGAAAGATTCAAGCTTGTCTCCTTCCGAATCCAATTTGTGATTTAATACTTGGTCGCATACATGGTATTAAAGAGTGTACACCACAGCAAATTGCTGAATGGGAAGAGCGACATATTCAAACTGCAAATGCAGTAGTGACTAGAGCGCAAGCTACTAATATGTCGCATGATACACCTATGGAACCTACAGTTCATACCACTTGTGATGATGATGCTCCTATTTCACGGGAGTTGTTTGCAACATTGCAAAAGAATGATGATTCATTAAAAAAAATTTTTCAGTATGTGAAGAAAAATAATACCAGCAACAAACTTGCAAAATCTAGACATGACTTTATACTTAAAAATGGGATTTTGGTTAGAGTAATACGAGAAAAGGATTTATCCTTATGTTCTCAGATTATAGTCCCATCCTGTATGAGATCTCGTATATTACGACATGCGCATGACTCGCAATGTGCGGGCCATATGGGTTTTTCGCGTACCAAATCCAGAGTGCTTTCGGCATTCTACTGGCCAGACGTCCATAAGGACATCACTCTCTATTGTCGGTCCTGTTTGATATGTCAAGAAGTTAAGGTACGGGGTCCATTTCATGCGGCTCCTATTCAAGCTGCGGACATCCCGATTAGACCATTTGATAAAATGGCTATAGACATTATTGGTCCTATGCTACCATCTGCTAGAGGGCATACGCATATCCTTACGTGCATTGATATGTGCACTCGCTGGCCTGAAGCCATCCCTCTCAAGAACACTTCATCTGCCAGTGTAGCAGAGGCATTGATGTTAATCTTCTCACGCATTGGTTTTCCACGGAAAATCTTGTCGGATCATGGGGTTCAGTTCATTTCTGAATCCATGTCTCAAGTTATGAAGACATTAGGTATAGACAGATCTCTAAGTTCTATTTATCATCCGATGTCAAATGGGTTAATTGAGCGTCTAAATAGGACACTCAAGCAGTTGTTGGGTAAGATGACTCAAGACCATCCCCAAGACTGGGATCGGGTCCTACCCGCTTGTCTCTTTGCGTATCGCGAAGTACAAATTCAAGCAACGGGGTTTTCTCCATTTCAACTTGTTTTCGGCATGCAACCACGCGGTCCGATGTCGTTAATCCACGACTTATTGGTTGACGAGAATATTGAAGAGGAAACTCAATCCTCTTATGAGTATGTGATCTCTCTGAGAAAGAGAATCATAGATGCTTGTAGATTAGCTACTGCATCATCCGAACAAGCCAAAGAAAAAGCTCGTCTATTTGCAAACAAGTATAGACGTCTTCGCCAGCTCATACCTGGTGATGAAGCTTTTGTATTACTCCCTGCGCATAATAATCGTCTTTTAATTACCTGGAGAGGTCCTTTCAGGATCATCTCAAGAATATCCGATGTCGACTACATCGTTGATGTTAATGGTAAACATAAAACCTTCCACATTAATATGTTGAAGGAATATTACTCACGTCCTGATTATCTACAATCAGTGTTCCAAGCAACTGACGATCCTACACCTCCTATTCAACACTATTCTAGTTTGTCAGTCATCCAAGAAGAGGAATCTTCTTTCGATGATGTACAACTACCAATACCAGTTGTACCACTCCATTCCACTGAGAAATGGAATGATGTTACTATCTCATCTACTCTTACTGATGATCAACGTCAGCAAGTCTCTAATATTCTACACACGTATGAGGATGTCCTCACTGACATCCCAGGTCATACGTCAGTCATCCAACATGACATTATTCTGACTGACGATACACCTATTCGAGTTCGCCCATATCCTATTCCTTTACACTTTCGTGATAAGGTTGATAAGGAATTGGATGAGATGCTTCAATTAAATATAATTGAACCATCTTCATCACCATATTCTTCTTCTATGGTAATCATTAGGAAGAAGGACAACAATATACGTCTTTGCGTAGATTACAGGAAATTAAACAAAGTTACAAAATTCGATGCGGAACCATTACCTCTTTTAGACGACTTATTAGAGAAATTATCTCATGCCACATTCTTTTCGAAATTTGACCTTTCAAAGGGTTATTGGCAAGTGCCATTAACCCCTAAAGCAAAGCCATTCACCGCTTTCTCGACGCCACGGGGTCTTTTTTCAATGGAATTTTATGCCATTCGGTCTAATGAATGCGCCAGCTACCTTTGTACGCATGATGCGCCGCATATTGTCTCATCGTCCCGATGTCATTACTTATATAGATGACATCTGTCTTTTCAGTGACTCTTGGGATGAACATATTCAGGGTTTAAAATCTTTACTTTCTACCTTACGGGATTATAACTTAACAGCAAAACCTTCAAAGGCTTTTGTCGGTTTTCATGACATCTCATTTCTTGGTCACCGTATAGGTCGCGGTTTAATGTATACAGAAGACAGTAACGTCTCTAAAATTTTAAACATCTCAGCACGTAAGACAAAAAAACAAGTGAGGTCGCTCTTAGGACTAATACAGTTCTATTCTAAATTCATCCCTCATTTGTCTACTATAACTGCACCTCTTTCTTCGTTACTGAAGAAAGGCACATCTAATGTAATAAAGTGGTCGCAGGATCATCAAACGGCTTTAGATTATATAAAACAATTTTTTTCAAATAAGCCTTTTTTAAGGTTGCCTAACAAAGATCTCACCTTTGTTCTTCGCAGTGATGCTTCTTCCTACGCTATCGCGGCAGTTTTGATGCAGGAATACGGAGGCACCTTATTTCCGGTTATGTACGTATCCAGAAAGCTTACGACGAGCGAGATGAAGTATTCCGTTCTGGATAAAGAGCTCCTCGCTCTTGTCTGGTCAATCAATAAACTGGATCGTTATATCCTCGGATCACACTTTGTGGTGGAATCCGACCAGAAAGCTCTTACAGCACTGAACACAGGGAACGTGAAGTCATCAAAGTCAGCGCGTTACGCTATTGCGCTTCAACCGTTCCATTTTGAGATACGAGCTATTCCTGGAGTACAGAATGTGTTTGCAGACTGTCTTTCAAGATGCCCTAGTGAACATGTCGAAATTAAACCACTTCCAGATGGTGAAACGTCCTCACAGAAACATGAATAACTTTGTACATGGTCACTGATTATACATCTGTGGAGACTATGTGTAGTTCTGCAGTATTCGTATATATATAACTTTCAGAATATACTTACGTATGGATTATAACATTATTTCTTGTGAAGTAACGTTTTGTTAGAACGGGAACAGTGATATTAAAGTAACATTTTTTTTTAGTATGGAAACATTGGTAAATGCGACAAATAGACATTCACTATTGTTATGGAACATATTACACTACATATCGTGTTCGTAAACTTATTTCAGACATGGTACATTGAGAACATATTCTTGTCGATTTAACTAGTTCTAAAAGAATATTAACAATGAGTGAAATTGAAATCACTTAGAATAAATTAGTAATTAGTTATTTGTTCATAAATTAAGTACTACTACATAGTATAATTCAATTTAATCAATTTGATTGATTATAAATCACACATCTACTAACTTTATTAGTGTTTCGCAATACGTGTATTCACGTATCCCACTACATGATATCTCACTTTTAGATAACTAGTCAAACTTACTAGTGTTAGGAAATAGTAAGTGCGTTGCTTCTTAAAGTGTTTAATTATGCTTTGTTTCATTTTGCATGTTGTATTTTAAAATTTTCTGTTTTATTGATTCTTTCATCATTGATCATCATCAGTGTTGCTGTTCATTTTCATTTTTGAAATCATATGTTTCAAATTTCTTTTAAAAAAAAAAATTTGGTTGAATTTTATTATCATCTTTTTTTTTATAGTTTATTTCATTTTCATTTTCAACTTCTTTTTACTTCGAATATTACCACATCGTTCCAAAGTAGGTCGATGGTGGATGTGTGCTTTAATGCATACTATCATTTAGTTATATTGTTTTCATTTAATATTCTTTTCTTAATATGATATAATTTTATGCATGTCATAAATCTTGTTGTAGTTTTGACTCACCTCTCTCGAGTAATTAGTTCGAAAAAAAATTAATAGAATTAATTTTTTTAAGGGGAGGTGATAAGGGAGCTGTTACGTACATTTATTACCTACGGGGGTAGTCTTCGGTCCTGCCAAATGTACGCACCAGTTTTATATAGTTATATTATTTGTGCGTTCGATTGATTCACGCACTGACGTGCACAATGCTGTGTGAGTTGCTTTGGACGCACGTGTAACCTAGTTGAGTAGTTTCTGACGTCATGAATGGGGCAGCTCGGACCATATTTATGTCCGCTGTGTTATCCTTTGATTCTTGGCAAATGTGAAGTAGCCATCAGTTGTATTCGTATCTATTGATCTTCATGGCGAAGTCAATAGTGGAAGTATAAAGTAAGTGTCGCCCCATTTCTTATGGCATGTTTATTTATGTACATTAAAGTATCAGGCCGCTCCTATTAATGGTCTAGCGGGAATTCATCGTAGATGACATTCCTAGAATTGGACACACGGAGTCGATAGCCTTTGAATCTTTTCGTAGAGGGAGAATACCTACAAGAAATCAAGTTAATGAATTTATATGCTTCACATGTTTAATATGCTGTTACTACAATGCCAGAAGCGTGGCATAGAATGGGAGAGGTTAGTCAACTGGAATCTCTAACCTGTTCGTATTATCATGTATGACTTTGTTTGAAAACTATATACTATATATAACGGGATGTATGGAGAAAGTCTGGGATTGTGAAGTATGATATGGAAGAATTTTATCCTGGAGTATGAATACGTTACCATGATGGACGTCCTTGAAGGAAGGTCAATGGACTTGAATGAGCGGAATAGTATATGGTAACAGTTTTGTGATCCTCAGTCACTTGAGTCAGAGGACTTTATTAGTAGAGATCTTCAGGAACTTTAAAAGTAATTATCAACATGTTGACGTATGATTTCTGCGCCTGTGACGATGTTAGTCTTGTCCACTCCGTATGTGCTGTGTTGAATAAAATCTATGTACAGTCACCACCGACTTCTGTACTGCCAGTACTTGCCCAGTTCACCCAGTTCAATACTACTTGTTGAAGTTCGTTTGAAGAATATTGTTGACATTCGTTCATTTTAACCATTCGCACTCTACCTTAGTAATAAAATTTATATAAGAAGTTCTATTTAAGGCTTCAGTTTACTCTCTATTAGATCTTCAAAAAAGGAAAATTGTTGCCGTTTTAAACGGCCTTTCAGATCTCCGGCCTACTGTCAGTCTAATTGTGTCCCATGGGATCGTCTTAAGGATCGATGTTTGTATTCCTGGTCGTACTTTCATTCATTCATAACCCTCCACTCTCAAAGGAGCAAAGGCATTCAACAAACACATGCCAAGTCCTCCTGTCACGTACCATCATCTCAAGTTCTTTCCACGTTCTCCTCATCATTTTCACACTGTTTCCAGCTCTCTTCTCCATGTGCTTTTTCGTCTCCCTCTGCCTCTCTTGCCCTGGGGGTTCCAGAACAAGGACTGCCTTGTAATGCTATCAACAGGTTTCCTCAGTGTGTGTCCTGTCCATCGCCATCGTCTTCTTCTCATCTCTTGTTCCACTGGCACTTGTCTAGTTCTTGTCCTCAGTTCCACGTTGGCAACCTTGTCATACCATTTTAATCCCTCTATTCTACGCAAGCACCCATTTATGAAAGTCTGTAGCTTTTTGGTTGTTGTCTTTGTTGTTCTCCATGTCTCAGAGCCATACAATAGGACTGACTTCACATTTGAGTTGAAGATTCTTATTTTCGTGTTGGATCCGATTTCTCTTGATCTCCATATATTTCCCAATGCAATGAAAGCGCCTCTTGCTTTTTGTATTCTTAATTTGATATCACTGTCTGTCCCTCCAACTTTGTCTATATTGCTGCCAAGATATGTATACGATTCTACATCTTGTATTGGTGTTTCTTCAAGTTCAGCCCTGTTATCATTACTTGCATTTATTCTCATTATTTTTGTCTTTTCCAGACTTTGTTAAACTATTATTCTCAAAGTGGCTATCTGATCTGTACATGATCTGATTTGTCGAAAACCTGCTTGTTCATCTCTCAGTTTCTTGTCTATGGACTCTTTTAATCTTTTCCTGGCACTGAAAGTAACATTATTCCTCTATAATTTGTGCACTCTTGTAAATTTCCGTTCTTAAGCAACTGAACCAGATATCCCTCCTTCCATTTTGCTGGTATCTCTTCCTTTTCTCAGACTTTACCAAGTAATTTATATAACATCTCTGTAGCCATGTCGATATCCGCTTTGATGGCCTCTGCTGGAATGCCATCAGGTCCAGACGCTTTTCCATCTCTTAGAAGCTTTATGGCTTTCTTTATTTCTTCCTTCGTTGGTCTTTCACCGTTAATTTGTAGCTCTTTTTCTGCTGGCTGGATGTCCGGGGGGTTTTGTGGAGCTGGTCTATTGAGAAGGTCCTCAAAATATTCTGTCCACCTCTTCATTTGCTCTTGTATATTGCTGAGCAGTTTTCCATTCTTGTCTTTTATGAGGCAACTTGTTTGCTTGTATTTCCTTGTTAGCTTCTTTGTGCTGCTATACAGTTCTCTCATATTTCCTTTGGCTGCAGCATCTTCTGCCTCTCTTGCCAACTCCTCAATATACTTCCTCTTGTCTCTTTTGATACTTCTTTTTACTTCTTTGTTTGCTTCAGTGTACACTTCTTGAGCTTTGTCTTTGGAACTTCTAGTTTTGCTTGTGTTTAAATCTGTTTTCTTTTTTTTTCTGTCTTTTATCTTATTGATGGTTTCTGTTGTTATTGTGATGAAGTGAATCTGTGTCACAACGCGCTCAAATTTCCCCGCTTCAAAACCTAGTTAACGCATTTTTACAGTCTATAAATAACTAAATTTGAAATTTGTCTGGGGCAAAGTCAAATCTACCGCCACAATTTAACTTGAGTATTTGAATATTTCTAAGAGAACAAGTTAAAAGTTACTACCCCCTACAACACACACTACCCCTCCCAATATTTATTAACGGACGTAGTCAAAACTTAACAACCAATCAAATTGTTACCTCGTTTTTGGTAGAGACAAAAATCTTGGTTGTAGTGGCAAAAATGCCGATTCTGTGTTTTTGACAAAAATTAAATAATTTATTTCTCAATAACTAAAGGGAGTTAGAAAGAAAGGGATATCTTGAATTATAGCGCTGTTATTGATTAATATATTAATCTAAAGATTCCCACTTAATAAAATTATCTTGACTTAGGAAAATTTAATTTACGGATATTTTAGATCAGGTTAGAACTACAATTAATTACAAAAAAATTACCCAGATGAAACTGTTAAGGAATAAACAAAGGAAAAGTAAATATAACGATAGAGGTCAGTTGACCGTGTAATTATCACTCTTAATATTGGAAATCGGTCCACAAATAACTGAGATATAAAATACACAAAGATAATCAGACGAACGAACACACTTACGATTGCTCAAAGTTTATAGTCCAAAAATAGTTAATTTATTTTTTGACTCGACTTCTGATTGGCTAGAGGGTAGGGTAATAAAAACTAACACCTCCTTGTAAGATCAGGCCATTTGAATTTGAAAGCCATCGCAAGTTGAGAGCAGCGGGAAAGCCTTGTGACCAAGCTTTTGCCGTCTGGACAAGAAAGCAGTTAGAAAACCCATTTACTGTTAGTCAACTTTGTGCATGTGTATTATTCTTTACTTGAGGTAAGATGGATGATTTTATTTGTATATTTCTTTGGCAAGTATCAGGCTATAGGTGTATGCCGATACATTTTATTTCGATACTGCTAATTGGGAGATGGTTCAGGTTACGACGACCTAGGTAGGAATGCAGTCTTTTTCGGAATGAAATGTGTAAAAAGGATTTTGCTATTGGCCTTACAAAATTTGTGCCATAGTGCCGTGGTAATAAAATGGATATTGCCATTGGGTAGTGAACATACATGTGTTTGTAAATTTGCCATAAAATTTTGCGACTGTAGGTCCAGGAGAAAATAAATTGGTAGTGGTTTCAGGAGTGACACAATGTTCAAATAACATGTGACACTACATATAAAATGTTTGAAAGAAGTCATTAACAGGTCACCAGATATAGTTGTACACCCCTGCTGATTATATGGAAGACAAGCAATGCTAAAGGAATAGTGGCTACCATGCCTTATGAAAACAAGAATGAAAACACAGGACTGAGTGTAGTCAAGGAAACATAGGGTTTGGTGCATATTGTCAGCACACATGGCTGACCCCAGGTAAGATTACCATTGATTAGTTATGGAAATTTTATAGACAGGCTATAAAGGGGAGGAACTTTCCTTCTCATTTTAGGGTTGTATTACCAGTAAGAAAGTGTTGCAGACACCCTGGTGAAGACAGAAATTGTGAGCAGTGAAGGCTAATACTCTACTGTGAGCTACAGGCAATAACTTCACCCCTAAAGCAGCATCAGTGGAGTGACCATTTGCATAGTCTGAAGTCCATATCATCAGACAGGCTTATAAGATAAGGCCCTACTACGGGCATATGACAGTTCCTCTCAATATAAACCACCACAACAATAAGAATTTCCTGGGGAATGATGAAGAAAACAACCCCTCCAATAACTGACTAGTGCTACTATCCAGTATTAAACATCAGACAGTGGGGTACTCATTCTAGTGACAAGTTTATTTTGTTACACTTCATGGACAGAGTTCCATTTTATTTACTTAAAATCTGTAAATAAACATTGTATGATTTTGACAAGTCCTGTTCCAAAAGATTGAGGTTCAGGACAATAAATTGTATATTTATTCCCATATACATATACCAAAACGTTACCACCAGTCTTACTTATTTACATTTTGTTGAATTACAGTTCTGTTTATATGTATTCATTCCTCACAGTAACTACATACATACCCTAGACACTTGCCATCTACATAACACTACAGAGGTAAATATACACTGGGTGAGATCAGAAGAGGTAGCGGATAGGGACCCCTGAGAAATACCTCATCATCTTTCTGATTCAGGGTACTTACATAGCTTGACCTCACCTTGTTAACCTTTAAATTTTACTACCATCAAAACCTCTTATCACAGTTATTCATGCTTTTTGTTGTCGTCCAATGTTCAATTACAATGAAAGACGCATTCTACGCTTTAACAGATTGCAAGTGCCCAAGCCTAGGCTTGACTTATTCAAGAAAAGCTTAGCGTACTCTGCTGCTCATCTTTGGAAGTGTCTTCCACATAACCTAAGAAACAACCTCAGTCCCTATTCATACAATCATAGACTTTTTGAATACTTTATGAATTCTGATTACATTCCCCCCTAATCGGATTATCTTTTCTTTTAACATCAACTGTAGGTTCTAATGACGATGTTTGTACTTTTCAACATATGTTATGTCATGCTTATAAGTAATTAATGTTAATATGAGTGTGCGATATTATTATTTTACTTAACGTTGAATTTCTTGAAATTGATATTTAAAATGCATATGAGAATAAATGAATTCAGAATGAAAGGTGAGCGACAGGAAGGGCAGAATGTTAGACGGGCCTGTGTGCCCAATTCTCAACCCTTTGAAAATAAAGTTCGTTCGTTCGTTCGTTCGTTCCCCAGTATTTCTTCACATGTCTCATTCCATACCGTTTTGATTTGCTGCCAATAGTCTTCTGTATTCTCTACATCTTCCAGCTGTTCGAGCACTTGGAATTTGTTGGATATTGTGACCGCAAATTTGTCTCTTGTTTCTTGATTTCTTAGATGTCCTACATTAAATTGCTGTCTATAATTTTGCATTGTTGCATATCTCTTGAGTTTCATTTTTACTTTGGCTATCAGAAGGTGGTTATCTGATGCCACTTCTGCTCCTCTATATACCTTTACATCCTGCAATGATGATCTAAACTTCTTGTTTATGCATATATGATCAATCTGATTTTCTGTTCTATGGTCTGGTGATATCCATGTTGCCTTGTGTATTCTCTTATGTGGAAACATGCTTCCTCCTATATCCAGTTGATTTGAAGCACAGAAGTTTGAGAATAGTTCCCCATTTTCATTCATTATTCCTAGCCCATGTTTTCCCATGACTTCTTCAAAGCCGGTGTTGACTGTACCTATCTTTGCATTCATGTCACCCATCAAAATTGTGATGTCTCTTCTTTTTACTTTTTCCATAATTTCCTGTAGTCTAGTATAAAATGCTTCTTTCACAGACTCTTCTTTGTCATTAGTTGGTGCATAACATTGGATGACATTTACATTTATTTTCTTTTTAGCTGTTTTAAAAGTAGCTGTTATTATTCTGGGTCCAACAGTTTCCCATTCATTGAGTGCTTCCTGTGCTTCTTTAGATAACATAAGAGCTACCCCTTCCCTGTGGTGTGAACTTTCGTCTTCATGTCCTGAGGACAGCACCAATTCACTTGTGATGAGTTTCTTCTTGTCTACCCCCTTCCACTTTGCTTCACACATTTCCAGAACCTCGATTTTATATTCCCTCATTTCTGCTGCTACTTGTGCCACTTTCCCTTGTTCGTTTAATGTCCGAGCATTCCAGGTGCCAAATCTGGAAGTTCTCCTAGAACAAAGAAGGTTAGTCAGTAACACAGACTCCTTTGGGCTTTCTCTGTGTTGCATCATACGCCTCTCTGCGAGAGGACCTTCCCCTGTCTTGGATGGCTGTTTTTTTTTTCCTTAATTGACTTGTCCATGTTTGTTGAAGTTTGTTGTGGTTTAACTTTTTTTACAGGATGGAGCAGCCAGCCCCATGCCCAACCATCCTTAGTCGCTTTCTACGACATGCATGGCAGGGAACAGTGTTACTATTCTTTGTTCCCCTTTCGAGCCCCGGTAACACACGGGTGTGGTCGTACTTTGTTAAGGCTTAAATTGTTATCCCGCCATTACTTCCCACATTATCTCATTTCGTGCAACCAACCTACCACTCGTGTACTAGCTTCTGCTACACTTGGCTCATTACAATTTAGGCGCCCGCTTGTCATTGATAGATAATACACGCGGCTAGCAAGAATGAAGATATGTACACCATCATGACAGGTAGACACTGGATTTGGGTTCGTCATGTTCTCAGAAGAGAACCTGGCACCATCTCCAGAACTGCCATGCTATGGACCTCAGAGGGAAGGCCAAAGAAAGGCCGACCAAAAACAACTTGGCAGGGAAGTGTGGAGGACCAGACGAAAACCATGAACCACACTTGCGGCACAGTAAGAAGGATGGTCACTGACCGAGCGGAGAAAGATTGTTGCTGCCCTACAAAGTGTCACCAGGCGTGAAGACCACTGATTACTTTGTCAGCCAGCGGCCATGAATTCAAGAAGATGAAAAAGAATACATAAGTTTTTCGAATTAATTGTTCTGTTAAAACCCTTTTTTTTTTTTTAAATAACTTTTTGCTTTGAACGAAACGTTATAATCAGACTTATAACAAATTAATTTCCCATTTACATTGCGATAGCATTATGATAAAGATCTAAAGTTCACGACGCCCCTGGAATAAATTAAAAACAATTTGAAATACTGAGGAAATTTTTGTCCAGCCGTTATCAACAATTGATTAATTACCGTGCAATCCCAAATTTCTGATTTGATTGCTGTTTTGGAATGTAAGAATACTGGGAAAATGCTCAGATCGAAAGCTATCCCTTTGCAGACTAGCAGGAGGAATACTTGCAAAATCTGTGTAAGTTGTGTCTTTTTTATTTTTAATTCCAGGGTAAGTTGCTTTTTTTTTAAGATTTGTTCAACTTCGTTTGTGTATGTAATTAAAACTTTCAGCAAAACTGTGTCTGAGTTCTGTTTGTTTTGTTTTTCTTAATTTAAAATACAAAACAAATAAACCTAAAGGTAGTTCCATAGAAGATAACTGCAATAGAGTGAACTGTTACAGACTTCACTACACCAGGTTTCAGCTTTACGTGGTGGGTGTGATCTGTTCCTTTCCTCGTTGCCTTTGCCTTCCGTAGCTTAATAGCAGCATTATGTGACCATTTACAGCTGAATAGACTGGAGCAGAACATTGCGAAGTTTCGAATCCGATAACTTTGCCTGGTTGTTGTTGTTGTTGTTATTGGTCCTGCGGCGTTTGGGATCTCACTCTTCAGCCCAGTGTCATGTAGTGATATTTACATGCTTTTGCAAGTTGTTTTGTTTCTCCGTACAAGATGTTCCACTTATCTGGCCTCGGAGGAAGGAGTATTTTCCTAACATCACCAAGTGCTGGGCACTCAGAGAGTTGATGGTCACCAGTTTCATAGGGAAGTTATATAGCTGGTACTCTGGAGAATGTTGTGGTTGTATTCTGTTCTAGAGACTGTTCAAGGTAGATACCACCTCCCAGAAATAAGACAAGATGTACAGAAAGTAGTACATAATTTACCATCACATACCAGCTTAAAAACACCAGAAGGACAAATAAAATTAGTAGATGTAGCAACCAAACGTTTCTATGTAGTCAGTCTTATGAGTGCCTCACAAAGAACCATAGATGCCTATCTTGAAGAATGTTTGCATGTCTATACTGACGGATCTGCATTTAAGGCCACCATCAAAGCAGGTTATGGAGTCTACATGTTTTCTCCAGATATCTTACACCAAGACTGACTTGTGTTTTATTATTTGCTTGTGTTCCCAGTTTTCTACAAAGTGTCTAAAGGGGTGCTTTCGGTTCATTCTCTTACATCTTTCAAAAACTTCTAAAGCTGCTTTATTCCTCCGGAACCCAAAGGGTTCCACATTTGTGTGTATTTCACATGCAGCAGTTGGAGTTTATCTCATAGCTCCACTGATAAGTCGAAAGGCATTGCTTTACACTCTGTCGAGAGACTCTAGGTTTGTCTTGGAGCAGGTTGTAAGTAGTTAGTTGTAGTATTCTATCACAGAATGGACAATGGTACAAGCCTCTCAGAGTATCCTTGTCTGATCCTCATGTAGTGCCAGCAAGCCTCTTCAAAAGTTATAATCACCTCAGTGCTTTATTCTTTGTATTATCAATATGGTTCTTGAGGCTGAGCTGCCGATCAAGTGTGACTCCAAGATACGTGGGATGTTCTTCTTTTGTCACTTGGTGTTTGTCTAGCTACAGGTTGATATTCTTCTTGGCTACTATATGTCTTTTGGTAAAGATAGTGTACACACTCTTTGTATAGTTGACCTTTTATTTCCATGTTTTGCAGTACTCATGCAGTCTTCTAATGTCTCCGTTTAGTCTCTGAGCTCCACTTTCAACATTCTCATGACTCTGCCATATTGCCAGGTCATCAGTGTAAAGAGCTTTCTCGGCTTTGATCTGGTAAGCTAAGTCATTGATATAGAGTGCAGCTTAATGATGCGCCTTGTGGTAAGCCTTCCTCTAAGACTTCTTTAGATGAGATTGCATCGTTTATCTTTGTCTGGATTGTTCAATCAATCAAAAAATACTTTATCCACTTGTATAACTTGCCACGTATTTCAATGTCAATCATCTTCAACAGGAGGCCTTTTCTCCATACACGTTCATAGGCCTGCTGGAGGTCAAAGAAGAAAGAAGATGGCCACAGTACGTTTCTCATTCTTGAAGCCATCGTGAATTCTTTGCGTCAAAGCTTTACCTGGAGAGGCAAGCACTCTAACCACTCTGGTAATTGACGATTTTGTATCTGTCTAAAATTCCGGTCATGTAACAGCATCTTTATTGGTAGAGGATCCGCTGGTTATGAAAAATTATGTTATGGTTTCCGCCATAGTAAACTAGTTGAGAAACACCGATGAAGAAAAATGACAACAAGAAATGGATAATCTTCTTCAAGTACAATGCCAGATGGTGTTGGCGATCACGTATTTCCACTATGCTCATGTCTCTTCACAAATTCATGTCCTGAGCGTTGTTTACTAATTATTTTCATGGTTTCTTTCTATGCCATCATGTCAAATTGTGTAATATCTTTTCTCTTTGTCGTCCTCTGTTTCTTTTTTTTTTTCCTTCATTGTTTTCGTGTTGTTACAACGTATTTCCGCTTATCTCTTCTGTCACGAGCGTGTAGGTTTTAGAAATAGTTGTCGAGTTTGACAATGTTAGTGAAATCGACAAAATAAGTGAACCGTGGAGCCGCGCTAGCGTAGTGGTTACAACACCGCTCTGGCGACCGGGTGATTCAGGATCAAACCCGGGCGACGGCATTTGAGGATTTTTCGTCGACCGGGATTTGGACTGGATTAACTCGAGACCTGGCGAGTACATTTGAAGGAGTGTCGTCGACCAGGGATTGGCGGCTCCTGAGCCGACCCACCTCTAATGGGTACCTCCGAAATCGGAGAGTATCTGTCTGAATGGCGAGGGACACCTGTCTCTGTACAAGATAAAAAGGGATACTCGCGTAAAATCAATGTCAGGTTAGACATTAAAATAATAACCTGAGATTTCGCCTCGAGTATTAGCGGGCGTAAAAAAAAAAAAGTGAACCGTCTGATTTATAGAGAAAACACAGATAATGTGTGAAAATAGGGTGACTGTATGACAACCTGGAAGGAAGGCTATTAAAACTATCTCTCTTGCCAAGCCCACAAACGCTTATAGTCTTACGAATCACCCGCTCTCTCTCTCTTCTTTCTCACAGACAGATAGAGAATATAGTAAGAGCTAAAAATGTACGGAGAAAGGTCATAAACAGCGCATTAACAAAAGGTTAAAAATTTATTAAATTCTTGAAAGTAGAAAATATATATACCAAGTGTATCAGCACACCAACAAAAAAGGAAATGCAGCACAATCACAACAAGTTAACAATTACAGAAAGAAAACAAGAAACAAAACCAACTATTCTGCCCCGATCCATAAACTAAACCCAGAGATAAATCCTTCGGCTGTATGTGTATGATATAACCCTATCACAGTGTCTGAAATCTCTATCCAGACTGGAAGGAAAGGAGGATCCCGTTACACACCCATTGAGGCATATTGAGAATATGGTGTTAGGCCCATATTTTCTTGACCATCTGCACACTAGGGGTGATGTGGTCAGCATCACTCCGGCCGCCTTAACCTTCCCAGAGTTTCTCTTGTACCCAATTAGGGCTGGGTCAACCCAGGAGCCGTTTGCGGCCTAAAAAATCCCACCTCATCTGGGGATCGAACCATAGACCACTGAGCTAGGAAGCCAGTGCACTAACCACTATGCTACCGCAGCTGGAGGAGTATACTAAATCCACTGGGGAAGAGCAAACGCTATCCTTGCGTAGCCTTCACAAATTACTAACACGATTAGCTGTAGGTTTATCTCTAGTCTTTCCGCTGACCGCAAATGCGGGCGGAGTTTTTGACTGACCAGAAGTATACAAGACGAGGTCAAATTAGGACAGCTGTCCGCTGCGCTATTATCCATCGCGTGAAATAGGCCTGCGTGCTTGATGCTTAAATCCGGTTGGGCTGGTTTGAACTTTATTGTGACTGAGCACTCAGTTTAAGCACACAGTCAGATGCTTTCAATTCAGCTGGTGAAGATGAGGACAGAGGTATTAGATGCCAATAAAGCTCTGACTTGTATTAAATCGCCGAGTAGTAAACCACTACTGCACAATACGATTTCAGATTTGCTGTTGCTGGTTATACACTGCATGAGCTAAATTCCCGTTAGAGGGCTTATGTGAAAATGGTTGCAATTTCAGGTACGTTATGACAACTCGTGGAATTCGTTGCTTACTGGAACCGTGAGGTCGAGGAGAATGTTACATTCCTTGACTGAGATCCAGCTGTAACAGTGGGGTACCCTGGAACTGAGACCAAAACAAACAACCTTTACATCAAGCAAATAAATACAATCATAACAAAGGTATAATAAACTGTTATGTCCCATTCTAGTATGTGTATCATAATTATGCTAGGTAAATCTCGGTGCTGTCTTTATCCACATGCGTTGTCCTCCTGTTAATTCCACTCTATCAATTATCAGCCTGCAGTCGCATAGGCTAAAATATCTTGTGCCTACATGTACATCTCAGCATGTGCGCTGACAGAAACAATCTGCTCGATGTCTTCTTCCAACTCAACATATGGGTTGTCCAACCAAGTGATTCCGTTAAGAGGACATGCGATTCATCTTATGTCATTAAGTGAATTACAAAAATATATGTACTAGATACATTACATAATAAATTGTATGCGCCCCTTGGGATCGATACACAAAAATGGAAAATAAGTAACCTCTCAAAAATTGAAAACATGAAAATGCAATGTTTATGCTATTATAATACATGGTGACTTAAACATAGGATATAATTATATCCCTGGCCTGTGGCTGCTTTCTGGATTGCCGTGAAAGTTCTAAACTTGTGTCTAACGACACAAGTAGGCATATCGTAATTCTACACTCAACACCGAGAAGTTTCTCTCCCAATTTAAAGAATGACTTCCTCCTACAATTCAAGTGTTATAGCGCACTCACGTCACTTATCAGGTTTATGTGAATAAGTTTCACCACTGAAATTCCCCCAAAAGTAATGACAGCACAAGATTACTATGTAACCCATTGTAAGCACTGAATAGACTATCAGGTTCTTTGCCTAGTAAGTATCTGTTAGCTTAAGTTTACCATTTAACCCATTGTAAACAATAATACCAGGAGACACCTAACAGATTAAACATGTGTTAACTTAGGCTAAATACGGCTCTACCATATCACGGAATCAATTTATTGAGGTGAAATTCACCGAAAATTAGTTCAAGTCACACTGGTATCCGTTATATATATTAAAGCTAACATAAATTATATTACAAAATGTCAACTCACCCCGAGATGACGAGAATGAGGCACACAAAGTCTAGTTTTGTACCCACAACTGCCGATGTCTCATTTGGCCATCTACGGGCAGGAAAATTGTACGAGTGTACTGAACTAATAATCTCATCAGTTAAATAGTCTAAAAGAGACGCTAACCCAGCCGCCTGGCATCGCATGTTTTCGCAGGTGCTCGGTCGCTGTGCTTTTACAAGCGTAATCTCGAGTAACATAATATTATTCTAGAGTCTACATCAGAAGACAACAGACACGAGAAAGTTCCCTGAATAAGACATAACCTTATCTCTCTGCAGCCGACATTGAAAGCGACGGCTATCAAGGGCCGCTACCAAAGTCTCAGAACGAACCTGAGTGAGTTGCTCTCCCCTGAACGGAGATGAAAAGCGGAACCCGGCTATCAAAGGGTTTCCTCGTTGCGCCGCTCAAGCTACCAACTTTAGTAAGACAGCGGTTCGCTTTTCAAATAATCTATTTCTCGCTCGTGGTCAAAAACACTTGTTGCTAGCGAAGAACGTTCCCCTAGTTTGGCAGACTGTAGGTGCGTCTTAGGTAAGATTACCACAATCGCCGGTCGCTGGCCACCAAGAATCGAGCAATGCATTTATAATGAGCATGAAACGAAAACAAAACCCCAGTCACGCGTCGGGGTTGGTGTCTGAGAGGGGAATAATATGGTTACTGAGGCCATTAGAACAATGCAAAGAAACGAAACACATATAGCCTGTGGAACCAGAAAAAAATTTAGAAGAGAAAAGAAAAGGGGGCGAATTGGAAAATACAAATTATCAGTCGTTTTTTCACATCTTCCCACAACATCTCCAAAGAAAGTGAATTGCTTATTTCTAAAATGAGTAATAATCTTCATTTACATGCTGGCGTTTTTCAGGACATTCTCGTTACTTCTTTTAGCTGTTCATTGTATCCTTTAGGTTCCTCTGTAAAAACCACATCTATATGGGATCAAGCGATTTCCCTGTCTATCAAATAACTGTCAACGATTCACTTCGTTATTTCAGGATTGGTTCTACATATACGACATATTCTACATGGTTCTCATATATTTTAATATAGATGAACCATGCTGTCAGCAATGTCAGAAAGGAAATGACATCGATCACCATCTGGAACAATGCAAAAAAAAAAGATGTATGACCTGAATGTGTGCTTTAGAGATTGTAGTGAGACAAGCCGAAAACACTCTGGAAATGTCCCCGTAATTAAGTATCTTTATGATTAATCGTAATATAATTATTTCGGTTCACAACGGAAAATTACTTAATTATGCTGAATTGAAAAGGGAGGCAACCAATCAAAATTGTCAAAAGAGAGCCTTTGAAACGCAGAAGAGGTGAAAGTGAGAAACCAACTGAAATGAGAGGGGGAGGTTAAACCTGGAACACCGACTAAACCAATCGAAATGAGAGAAGGAAATTCAATCAAACACAGGCTCAATCGAATCATTACTGTGCTTCAGACTCACTTCTGGACTTCAAAAGATTCAATTCAAGATCGTATAGCAGAGACGACTGATCCACACATGTAAGAAGCCACAAGTCACAGCATACAGCTGAGAGAAACCAAGCTGAACTGCGCGTGTGAGCCGATTGCTTAGCGAAAAGCTTCCTGCCAGTCCTCGTGATATTGTGTCAATGGTATGTTAAAAATGTATATATCGTTAAATTTATAAAGTAGCTAAGTGTCGTGTAGTTTGATGTAATACTTAACATTAATGTAATGATGGACTTTTATTTATATGCGTGTGTCTTATCTTGGTACTCCTAAAACTACGATGATAATTGAAATTGGTCTCCAGCTGAATATAATCTGACACAATCCTGAAAAAGCATTGACAAAGCTAGAGTCCTTGTCAGGACAACTCAATGCTTGCAATAGTCCTTTTTAGAGCTTAGCTTTTAAATGATGTGTACAAGAGTTCTTTCACTTATTTTTCTTCTTCTTCGATAAGGCACATTACACATATTTATAAAGGGAAATAACTTGGCAGCGCTTAAGACCAAAGGGAATTGATTACGACAGAAATTAGAAAAATATGTAAATAATGTCTATAGTCTTTCTAGGTGTTTCATTGTTTGTACGACGTACTCCTTAACTAATATGACCACGGTCTCATGACTATATTGTCAAATTGAAGCTTCTGATCAGTAATGACCAGTCATCATCGTAGGGGCGTTTTAGTTGTAGATAACAGATACCATAGCCTGGTGCATATATTGCAGGTTCCTATACCAAAACAAAGTTACGGGTGAAGTGAATAACAGGCTGCAGTGTGTAAGTAATGGACCAACACTGCAATGCCTGGCAATAGCAGCATGTCTAACTGTCCATGTGAATGAAGTCCCTCTGGAAGTTACTAGAGTATCCAGCTACAGAAGTAACTGTAGAGTGAGAAGCTGAAGAAAGATAAGTTGAATTGAGGAACAAAACTAAACGTCATAACGGCCATACTATGATAAGACAGAACAGAGACACTATTTGCTTTATATTGATTAAATCTGTGAAATTGTGTAAATATTTATGCATCGGCATATTTTAACTACATGACTTAATTATTAAAATGTATTGATTTATTTTATAAACTGTAGTTATTAGTTTAATTCCAGTTACAGTTCGAAATGTTGTTCTTGTGTGTATTCAAATAAATATTTGATAATTGACTGGTAGAGAGTGATTAACGAACTGTATTCACATCAACTATTAACAGTGTCGCCCTTGGAATATACGATAGGTCTAGCGAGAAGGCGACTTACTTCACAGCTCTCTTCTACAGCCACCATCTAGAACTGTGCAGTTATCTACCTGATTTGGCTTGTGAGGACAATCACTTAGTCTCGGAAGGGTGGATATTGCAAGCACCGTGCGGGGCTCCGGGACTGACATGAGTGCCACGGTTTATTACAACCAGCTGTCTCCTTGGTTGCGCACCAGTTGCTTTGTGACACTAAGTTCCAGCATCTAGATGTTCCCAACTCCGATACAAAATGATTTATGTTGCCTGAAATCTTCCTATTGGCGTGACGCCCTATCACGTGTACACTGATTGAGGATTCCCTAGTACCAATTTTTGAACAAGTAATAATAATAATGGTAATAGTACCAGTAATATGCGACTACACAAGTTAGCTGAGCGCATATATCCAGAGGCACAATGTGGATTCCGAGCTGGCAGATCAACAACAGACATGATCTTCTCTCTCCGCCAGCTTCAGGAAAAATCAAGAGAGCAGAAAAGACCATTATATATCGCCTTTATAGACCTCACAAAAGCATTCGACCTGGTTAGTAGGGATGGACTCTTTAAAATCCTCCTGAAAATAGGCTGCCCTTCTAAAATGTTGGAAATGATAAAGTCATTCCATGACGACATGAAGGGAACAGTCCAATATGCTGGAAGCACGTCACAGCCCTTTGATATACGAAGTGGCGTTAAACAAGGCTGTGTTCTGGCTCCGACCCTCTTCGAAATCTTCTTTGCCTTACTCTTGAAACATGCATTCAGAGATGCAACTGAAGGAATATGCCTTCACACTAGGTCAGATGGCCGTCTGTTTAATCTTTCAAGGCTGAAGGCAAAAACAAAAATCAGAAGGGTCACTATAAGAGACTTGTTGTTAGCTGATGATGCTGCAGTCGTCACTCAAAGCCAACAGGAGCTTCAGAGCTTGATGAATCGCTTCACTAAAGCATGCAAGGACTTTGGCCTCACAATAAGTCTAAAGAAAACGAATGTGCTGAGTCAGGATGTGGGTGCTGCACCAGTTATCACTATCGATAACTATGAATTGGCAGTGGTGCACCACTTCACATACCTAGGGTCTACCATCAATGACAAACTCTCACTGGATACAGAAATCGTCAGCCGCATTGGCAAAGCTGCAGCTACCTTTGCCCGCCTCACATCGCGTGTTTGGGGAAACTCTAAACTCACAATGAAGACCAAAGCTGCGGTATATAATGCCTGCGTCACCAGCACACTCCTATATGGATGCGAGACCTGGACGACCTATGCTAAGCAAGAAAGAAGGCTCAATACCTTCCATTTGCGGTGTCTACGCCGCATCCTCGGCATCTCGTGGAAAGATAAAGTGACAAATGTCGAGGTGTTGTCACGTGCTGGCCTTCAAAGTATGTATACGCTGCTTAGACAGCGCAGACTTCGCTGGCTTGGCCATGTTCGCCGCATGGAAGATGGTCGCATCCCAAAAGATATCTTCTACGGACAATTAGCAGATGGCAAGAGAACAGTTGGGCGACCACAGCTGAGGTTCAAAGATGTGTGCAAGAGAGATATGAGGGCACTGGACATGGATCCAGCAACATGGGAGGATGAAGCTGCCGATCGCACAAAGTGGCGATGCTATTTACGGCACCACCTCAGATTGGGCGAAGAGAGGCTCACACAAGAAGCAGAGGTGAGGAGAAAACGTCGAAAGGAGCACCAGGAAAATAAGCAGCTGAGGGCTGTCACCTCAGGGGCGCATTCCCATAGTCAGTTATGACTGAAGAGGCTATTATTACTATTATTACCAGTAATACGGTACTATTAAGAGAAAGAAAAGCCCAAAAGCAAAACTCAAAAGTTTTCAATACTTAATAGACAATGTTAGAAAAAAAAACTATTGACTAATAGTAAGGAGATCAAAATAAGGAGAATGATTAAAAACAAAACAACACGAGACACGTGAAAGCTACCAATAACAATGTTATTTACTGCATGCAGTCACGAAATAAGATAACAAACTCTATCTAGTCAGATGTATACATTCATGACCAACAAAAATCAATTGTAAGAAACAACATGATGTAAAAACTGTACATCTGTCGCGGGATAGTCTCCTGTGCTCTGCAGTAGTGGTCAAACAATTGCCAAACTTAGAGTAAAGGGATGAGTGTATTCCAGTGTATCAACCTTCGCTCAAGATTATTCCCGGCAGGTATATATATATATATGTAACTGTCTTTTTCTCTCTTGTAGAGGTGATCACTTGCATAAGACAGCATACATGTTGTTAGGTGTGTAGTGCTGGCGTATGATGAGCTGAGTGTGGGTGCGAATGAAGGCGCGAATGTGTTTAGGCTCGTATATGTTGTGTAATGCAACCCATACACTCACATGCAGTAGTCAAGAATGCTTGAACACTGCTGGCACGTTTCAAAACATTTATTGACGGAATCACACAGTAGCATCAACAGGAACAGTCAGTGTAAACATGGTCATGATAACAGGAAATCGTTTGGTATACATCAGGCATTCAAAAGGCTGGTAAACATTCAAATATTCGTACACGGACAATAGTAGTATGTTCATGTATATACAGTTCTCAATGCCGCTTTGGTACCTCTGACTAAACGCGTCAGATACCTTAATCACTTTGACATACAGGTACAACTTGGCATCCCCGCCAATTGCACATTAGCCGTAACACAGGCTCCAAAATGGCGTCATCTGTGTACTTCTTCTAAGCAGGTTAACATCAACCCTGCGGTAATGCTTATGTAGATATAACCACCGCCAATCTGCGGTTCCCACAATATAACTTCGTCACTGGACTTCTGGATAACTTAAAGACTAATAGTCTTGGATGGCTCCCTTGAGCACAAAATGTAAGTTCTGAAATTTAGGATCGGTGAGCTGTAGTTCACAGTCTTGGTAAGCCTTTAACATGTTCTGCCACCGAACGCGTAATAATGTAAAAGGGTCGGTGTTACCTTGCACAGAATCCTCAGAACACAATAACGAACTCTGTCGTCATTCCGACGTACAGAGAATCACTGGGGAGAACTGCCAACGCAGTCACTTCGAAGATTTTCCCCAAAACACAATGGACATCATGTCCCACAGAAGCCAGGACTTCACCACTCAACAAGACGGAAGTCTAAATTTGCGCTCTCCACTGCGCATCGCATATAGCCCAGAACTGTATTACCTTTGACCCAAAAGGTCAAACACAATGAATGAACAAACAAGGGAGATAACCCCTAATCAACCTGACACAGCAAAGTCAAGACATAGTTACTAAACTTTGACCAGGGTGAAAAACCTACAACCAATAGATCGATGCTTGAAACTCCATCAAAAATGACCGCAACATATTACTGCACCGCCCCTGTTAAAAAAAATGACACATTTTTTTTTCTTTAAATATATCCATGAGCAAGATAGCACCAGCATCAATTATATGCTCATGAAAGAATGAACCTAATATCAGGTACAATAGACGCATAAAAAAAGCGTCTGGAGAGAGTAAAATCGTCCCCCATCATAAGAGAAAATATTTTCTCTAAGCCAAACAAACTCAGGAGGTACCATTAAAGAAACCTAAGTTGCTGGCATCAATGGTACCTATACCTTGTAGCGGTATGGCAGCTTGTGTACCCTGATAATCCCCAGAGCAATGCCAGTGGGAGTTTTACTCCTGGTAGGTTCAACCCTGCTGGACTGGTCTGCGTGGGTAGGGGTCAGACAAAAGCTGGTACCCTGGTCCTCCAGGTTGGGGGTTTTAGCACAGGGCCGACACCCCTGTCTGTGTAAAAAATCGCACACGTTACGGAAACAGCAATAAGTGAAAATCATCAGCAACCAAGAACTACTTATTCGGAGTAACCAGGAGGACATGCACACCATCATAGCTGGCAGACGCTGGAGTTGGGTTGGCCATGTCCTCAGAAGGGACCCTGATACCATCACAAGAACAGCTATGCAATGGACCCCCGAGGGAAAGCGAAAGAGAGGCCGACCAAAAACAAGTTGGCGGAGAACTGTGGAAGCTGAGATGCAAAGAATGAACCACCGTTGGGGCACTGTACGAAGGATGGCCGTCGACCGAGCAAAGTGGAATCATTTTGTTGCTGCCCTACAAGTCGCCACCAGGCGTGATGGCCGCTGACTGCTTTGACGGTTGGCGGTTATGGATCAAAGAAGAAGAAGAAGAAGAAGTTGCTGGCAATACCAATCATAGATATCAAAAATTGTCAAATACTATCATTACAACAATATACAAATATGATGAACTACAATACTATACCATCAGCATATCTAATGGATATATATCATGGATGGACATAATCAAATTCATTAAAGTCATATACATCATCCAACTAGTGACCCAATTGTGTTAATATATATTTTAATATTAAGAACAGACATAAGTCTGGAAGTGTATCAGGAGATCTAGGACATAAGATTTAAATGGAATCATGTGGGCATCTAGACAATACGTCTGCCATCACATTATCCGAACCACGGATAGCTCGCACCGTAAAATGGAAAGGTTGAAGAGCAATAGCATAACGAGTAGATCTCGAGCTCTTCAAATCCTTACTTTGCATAGCTGTAAGAGCTGTTTGGTCGGTTTCCACAATGAAATGCGCGCCCAGAAGGAATCTTTGTAGCTTAAGAATGAACCAAACCATGGCCAACAATTCACGGTCTAAAACCGAGTAATTCCTTTCTGCCGCATTCAGCTTCCTAGAAATATACATTACAGGATGCAGGGTTCCTGAATACTCCTGCATTAGTGCCGCTCCAATCCCAGTGGAAGAGGCATCACTACGAGGGACAAAAGTCTTATCAATCGTTGGAAGTCTTAAGATAGGATGAGATGACAATAAATTCTTAACCTGATCCAATGACGATTGGCATTCTTGGGACCAACGTACCATATTAGGAGAACCTTTTTTCAACAACGTTGAAAGTAGTGCCATAATGGAGGATAGATTATCAATGAATCTTCCATAGAATTGTATTAATCCCAAGAGACTACGTACTTCCTTTTTTGTCTTCGGAACCGAGATATTTAATATCTTCGAAATGTTTTGGTCCTCTGTCTTCAACAGACCATGACCAACCCGATGACCTAGGATAGAGATTTCACTAAACCCAACAAAGGCTTTAGAGGGTTTTGCTGTTAACTTATGCTCGCGTAGAGTAGATAGTAACTCGTTTAAACCCGAATAGTGTTCTTCCCAAGTATCACTGAACAGACAGATGTCGTCCAAATATGCGATGACATCTGTACAATACGATAGAATTCGTCGCATCATGCGCACGAAAGTTGCTGGGGCGGTCATAAGCCCGAAAGGCATAAAATTCCACTGAAATAAACCCCTAGTTGTCGAAAAAGCAGTGAGAGGTTTGGCGTGTTCCGTCAGTGGGACTTGCCAATAACCTTTCGACAAGTCTAGTTTAGTAAAGAATTTAGCTTTAGAAAGTCTAATAAGTAGATCATCTAATAAAAGCATAGGTTCAGCATCGAACTTCGTAACTTGATTTAATTTGCGATAATCAACACAAAGACGTATGTTATTGTCTTTCTTTCGAACAATAACCATCGACGAAGAATAAGCTGAAGTGGATGGTTCAATTATTTTCAATTGAATCATTTCATCCAATTCTTTCTCGACTTGTGCTTGAAAATGAATAGGTATTGGGTAAGGTCTTACTCTGATCGGATTACGATCAGTAAGTATGATGTCATGTTCTATGACATCTGTGTGTCCAGGAATGTCGGTAAGGACATCCTGATATGATTGTAGCGTAGAGGATACTTGACGTTGCTCCTCAAAAGACAAGTTCGAAGAGACGGTAACGTTTTTCCATGATTCCGTAGAATTAAGTGGAACAACGGGAAGAGGTACGTTAACGTCAGTAAAAGTAGTTTCCTCATCCTGTATAACAGACAGGGATGAGATATGACCATGTTGGACTCGAGAATCGTCCGTCGCCTGGAAAATAGGCTGTAAATAGTCTGGTCGTTCAATAAATTCAGTAAGCATATTTATATGGAAGGTTTTATGCCTTCCATCCACATCGACAATATAGTCGACATCTGAAATTTTAGAGACTATAGTGTATGGACCTTTCCAAGAAATGAGAAGTCTGTTTTCCCTCGTGGGAAGTAAGACAAACGCTTTGTCTCCACGACAAAGTTGACGTAGGCGTCTTTTCTTATTAGCGAATCGTTTAGCCTTTTCTTTAGCGAATTCTGATGATGAAGTAGCTAACCTGCATGATTCGATAATTTTCTCCCTAAGAGCAATAACATACTCATATGACGATTGTGTATCATCGTCAATATTATCGGCAGTGATCAGATCGTGTAGCAAGGACATAGGACCGCGCGGTTGCGCGCCAAAGACAAGTTCAAAAGGAGAAAATCCTGTATGCTCGTTGGGAACCTTTCTATAAGCAAAGAGAGCGGCAGGTAGGACCCTGTCCCAATCATCAGGATTGTTACGGGCCTCGGGACCCCAGTATGTTCTGGGTGCTTCGATGACTTCTAGTATTTGAGGATGAACAAGTTATTATATGCGTATTCAGTTTATAGAGTCAAAGTCCCTCTGGTTCTTATCACTTTTGTAGGATTCCGTAATACTGTTCGTTGGTATCGATAATGTCTGCTTTAACCCTTGTGATACATTATGTGCTGAACGTGTTTCATATTAAATATTCGACCCTTGACTGATCTGTATTAGTCTCTTGTCTTATTGATTATATTGGCAGTGTGAGATGCAGCGTGTTAAGACATTAATCATCACTAGTCATGATCAGTTGAAGATAAACAGCATTTAACTCAACCCGAATACGACAGTTGATAAGACTGTGATTTTGACGACTCAAAATATTTAATTAGTAATTTCATACCATGAGCAGACACCAACTACATGGGAACAAAAGTCACATCACATTCATGTACGATCTGTAAGAGTTCTCATTATTTCATAAACACATGTTCACAATCTCTATCTAGAGTTCTGGTTCAAGGTCAGTTCCTTTTAACGGCCAATGTCCTTTGGCATAAATTCAGAGGCTAACTAGACTTACTCCCGTCACTAGACTTAACTATGCTGCTAGGTCTGCAATACACTTATTATGCTAGGGTTACGTCTACTGCGAGTCGGTTAATATCGGTTACACTAGGCGTACGCTTGCCGCTAGCTGTATAATATCCCTCTATACTAGTCTTACACTATTGCTAGTACCATAATGTTCCTTTGGCATACCACGCCAGGCTAATCTGCCATAATTATGCAAACTGCGTTATTCATACGACGACTTACGTTTGGTTCAAGAAATACACTGCTCAATTGGCTTCCCAGCCACACAATTAAAAAGTGGATATACCACACAATATCAGTGGCAATGGCCACACTTCTGAAACACACTGCCGTTCGGGTCAAAACCCACAAGTCGAATATATAGTGGCTATGCCACACAATCCATAGTGGCGATGCCACGCATTTCAAACACTGCCGTTGGGGCCGAAGCCCACACGTCGAATGACGTTACAAAGACATACGCGTCATGCATAGTGATATGCATACTACGTCGTTAATATATATTCAATTGCGATGTTCCATGGTGCAGCAATCCGAGTGTGATCAAAACTCAAATGCATGCACACATGCAACAATCATCGACATCGGTCGCGGAGATATATCTCTATTCGATTGAGGTGTTCCATGATACAGCCATTCGGATCGTCCACAAATCCAAATGTCTGCAAGCATGAAACAATCCTCAACATCATCCCCCTCACTTCCACACGTGACACTTGTGACACGGATGATAGTGGTGGAGAAGATGTACGTCCCTAGACTATATTAGTATTACCTACTTATACTCATTAAGTACACACATTAAATTTTATAACATTAATAATAGCACTTGTCAACATGGTCACTAAAGAGTTAATTCAATTTCTTCTCAGAGAAGTTGCGCGATAAAAGATCTGCCAAGTTATTGTCTGATCCAGCAATAGGCAGAATCGTAAATGAAAATTCTTGAATTAACAGGCACCATCGATGTATTCTAGCGTTACGCATTGTTCTAGCTGTTATGTAAGTAAGAGGACTATGGTCTGTCATAATGTAAAAGTGCGTGCCGATGAGATATCTTGACAGCTTCTCCAGGCACCAGAACATCGACAGGAGCTCACGTTCACCTGTCGCATACTTTTGTTCAGCCGGAGTCCGTTTCCTCGACACATAGAAACATGGATGGAGTGTTTCTTTGTAACATTGCAGCAAACAGCCACCCATGGAGTAACTCGAGGCATCTGATTGAAGGATGAATGGAATACGTATATTCGGCAATAACAAAATTGGTGCATTACTAAATAATTTCTTAATTGTTACCAAAGCGCTTTCGCAATCTTTGTTCCAACGTACCTTATTAGGACTACCTTTGGTCAACAGTGCGGACAAAGGTGTAGATAGTTGTGCGAAATGCGGGATGAACTTATGGTAATAGTTTATCAAGCCTAAAAGGCTTCTAACTTGTTTCTTAGTTGAAGGGGTAGAAATCTCTAGAATTCTTTTGACTGTATTGTCGTCAGGATACAGTTTGTGGTTACCTATGCGGTGACCAAGAAAAGAAATTTCCTGACAACCTATTTGGACCTTTGAAGGTCGCACAGTCAAACCATGCATACGTAACGTATGTAGAAGGGAAGGTAAACCATCAATATGGTCTTCCCACGAGTCATGAAATAGGCAGATGTCATCGATGTACGATCGCCAAGAAGGCGGCGCATCATGCGCACAAACGTCGCTGGCGCATTCACTAACCCAAAACACATATAATTCCATTGGTAGAGCCCAAATGGAGTTGTGAAAGCTGTGTAAGGTTTGGCATTTTCGGCAAGAGGAATTTGCCAGTAGCCTTTAGAGAGATCTAGTTTGCTAAAGAAAGTAGCATTAGATAATTCTGACAAAAGATCATCTAAAAGAGGCATAGGCTCACCGTCTGTGATTGTAATTTTGTTCAATCGCCTAAAATCAATACAAATACGTAAAGAATCATCCTTCTTTTTAACACACATGCCGACATTGTTGGCATACAATGACCACAATCAAGTGTAATTGTAGACTTTAATCTGTTTTTCGACTGACACTCATAACATGTATCATTCATTACCATACATGCGTTCGCATGATCATTATCATCATTACCTTTCTCCTTTTTAACACTGCAATTATTTGCATGTCTATGTTTATTTTTGTCTCTCGACGGAGATCTGGCATTACCTTTGTTATTATTGACTGACTTTTTATTGCTATAATAAAAATCAGTAGAGTCATCCTTCCTGGCATCTCTACCATAAGATGATCTCTGCTTATAGTATCCTTTTTGATGTGAACCATCATAATCCCTGCCTCTGTGATACCCACGATCATGAGGTGAATATCCTCTATAACCTCGTCGATATGAATTCGAAGGAGAGCGATGACGACGGAACTTATAAAAACCTCTGTCGGATTGATAATAATCTGAACGACAACGTCCATCAAAGCTCTTCGATCGAGGTCTCTGATCATGGTGTGCCGCGCACACAGGCATAGGATCTCGAATAGTCGATCTATGAAGATCTTTATTCTGATGTGCGGTCTGATACTGTCTTCCGAGTTTTTCATACTCATCGATAGAATTAGGATGTCTTTCTTGTAAAAATGCTTCTAATTCAGTGCTGCATGCGGATAAAACTTTATCTCGCAGCATGAGATCTATAACACCTTCATATGTTTTATTTATACCAGATAGATCAATCCATCTGCTAAGGAAATGTTTAATAGATGCAATGAATTCACCAAAATCTGCATCCTTGCTTGGTTTAGCCGCATGAAAGCGATCTCTGAATCCAGACTCAGTTAACTGGAAGCGTCTTAGTAATACCTCTTTTACGACATCGAAATCGCATGAATATATTAATCAATAACAAACAAGTTCGGAGAACATGTGACAAAGACAGTGAAAACAATCAAATGAGTTACAATGAAATGATTTTTTCAGTTATACGACAACAATTTACACTTATAAAGTAAATAAAGGAGACTTATACTCAGTAATCAGTAAAAGAAAGAAAAGAATTTACATCACAAAAATATAACAAGACAAGTCGTCATAAACAAACGTGTAGACAAAGAAGTTTTAGATCACACACGACAACAATTGTCAACAGTACTGAAATTAGGTTACGTAAATAAAGAGGACGTAATTCACTTGACGAAACTGCTAAGTACACAAAATATGGTTATATTGCGAACTGAAGAAACATTTATATCCTGACTCAAAAGAAAAAAATATAAACAGTCAGATCCTCAGTCAGCGAATATAAGCATGCAAATCTAATAGAAGTTAAAATTCACTGAAGTTTTCCTGGGAAAATTCCAGTCAATATTAAACACGACGAATATACAAATATACGAATAAACATGAATGGGGAACACAGATGATGAGTAGAAAAGTAAGTAAAGTGACGATGAACTGTAGACCAAAGCTAATGCGAGGACAATATGATAATGTTCAAGCGCCCAAGTAAAATCAAGAACTTATCTGTTTAGCTGTCCCTCTGAGAAATACATGAGTGCATGTAATTCTAATCCTAGTTCCGAACCGTGTCTTCAACAGCTGTAGTCCATTGATGGTAGTCCTTGACCTTCGCAGTAGGGCAACCGTTTGAAAGTATTGCTTCGGTCTTCGAAAGTAGTTTCTTCAATCGATCTGCGTCGCAGCCTCAGATGAATTTGATGAAGAGATACATTCTACACTGGTTCAGGTTCTCGAGTGGAAGATTACCGTTCTATCTGCGTGAATCAGTCTCTTGTGGTGGAAGAAAAATTCGGATTCTCTCAGGCACAGTTGTCTGCTAACGTTGACGGCATCAATGTAGTGACGTCACTTTCTGTCCTGCGCATTTCAGTTGCCAGTTAGGCTTGAATGAATGATTTTACCTTCAAAACGTTCATCATCAGTTTTGCTTTCTTCGATACTTGAAGGGGGGAATCCAGTATTCACGAAATCCAGACACTTTCTGACACCAGTATGTTACGGGCCTCGGGACTCCAGTATGTTCTGGGTGCTTCGATGACTTCTAGTATTTGAGGATGACCAAGTTATTATATGCGTATTCAGTTTATAGAGTCAAAGTCCCTCGGGTTCTTATCACTTTTGTAGGATTCCGTAATACTGTTCGTTGGTATCGATCTTCTTCTTCTTCTTCTTCTCGATCGCTGTTGTTTAGAAATGTCTACACAAGAAGTCCGGTTTTCTGGATGTATGTTGCTGTGGCTGAAAGTTCTTCAAGACTCCCAAACAGCTTTGTGTGGATGTGCGTCTCTGTGGGCCAATGTTCAGTTCGCAATTGACTAAGCATGTGGCAGTCTTGCAGGATGTGTTCGGCTGTCTGTGCTGCCTGTCCACACGTACATAGGGGTGATGGGACCAATCTCAGTCTGTATAAGTGACTGTTCAGTCTGTTATGTCCTGTTCTCATACGGAACAGGATCACCTGTTTTGCTCGATCAAGATATTGATAGTTGTCTCTTTGTTGATCAATTTTCCTGATGGCCTTGATAAGGTTCTTCTTTTCCTGGAATGTGATTGTTTGTTCTTTTTGTTCCTGTGTTGCTCCCTCTTTTGCTAACATATCTGCTCTCTCATTTCCTGGTATACCACAGTGTGATGGTATCCACTGTAGCACTACCCTTCTTTTGATATTTACTTCGCATAGGACTTTGTTTAATTATGGCAGTTTATCACTGTTGAGGGTTTGCAGAACTGACATTGCATCGGTAAGGAATACAACCTGCTGACATTGGCTTATTGTGTTATTTATTATTCCTGCAGCAATGCTTATGGCCTGTACTTCAGCAGCATAGTTTGAACAGAATATTCCAGTAGGTGAACAGGTGGATTCATTTTCTTTGTCTGGATAGACCACATAAACTCCTGCGCCTCCGTTCTTCACTGCTCTGGTTGCAGATCCATCAGTATATACTTGGATCCATGCTTCTCTGGGGTATAGTTCTTCAATCATGTCACATGCTGCTATTTTCCTTTGGAGAGTATTAGCTCTCCCATGGGGCAGGTGGTAGTTATGGAGGTCTTAATACTGAAATTTTGATGTTGTTCCCATGGGGTTGGGAGGAGTGTGGGAGTTATTTCCTTAGTGATGTCTGGTAGTTCATCCTTGTATGTTCTAATTAGTTTTTTTGGACCGATGCACAAAACTGCTTCTCTTCAACCTCCCACTGGCTAAATCTCCAAATCTAGTTTTCATTGGATGTGCGGGCATGTTCTTGTACTTTTCTGCTTGGATCAGGGTCTTAGTGTCTCGTCTGTATAATAAAGGTGGAATGCCTGTGATTTTTTCCATTTCATTTATTGGTGTGGTCTTCATGGCACCCGTGATCAACCGAAGCGCTTGATTTTGTACTTTATCTAAGGCTTGTAGGTGTGATTTGGCTGCTGTAGACCATGCTGTTGATCCTTACTCTAATATAGGTCTTATTGCACCTGTATACACTTTCTTTAGTGTTGTTTCGTTAGCTCCCCAACTTGATCCAGCTATTTTCCTCAGTATGGAAAGTTTTCTTCTCGCTTTAGCCTCTGTTCTCTCGATGTGGTGCCTCCATGTCATTCTCTTATCTAATGTAATGCCCAAGTACACCGGTTCCTCATCTGTTTGGACATGTATATTTCCAAGTCGTATCTCTCCTGCTTTGTCTTTGTTGGAGAGCGTGAAAAGTGTTGTTGATGATTTTTCAGCGTTGATCTGCACCATCCATTTCTCTGCCCATGCTGCTATGTTGTCTGCTGCCCTTTGTATTCGCTTATTAGCGATAGTTAGATGTTCTTCTACACACCACACCACCAAGTCGTCAGCGTATAGGGCAGCTCTCACACCTTGTGGCAGATCGTGGATGAGGTCATTGATGAATACAAGGAACAAGGTGGGAGACAATACTGAGCCTTGAGGAACTCCATGTTTTAGGAGGATTTTCTTGCTGTTGTGACCTTCCATAGTGACTCTTGCTTTCCGATTGTGTAGGAACGACTGGATCCATTTTCTCATATTACCCTTGATTCCGTTCCTTTGCAGTTTTACTATTAACCCGTCTTTCCATACTTTGTCAAAAGCTTTTTGGAGATCTATCCATAGGGTAAAGACTTTTCTCTTTTCTTGGAAGGCATCTTCAACGATCTGTGACAGGTATGTGATTTGGTCTTCTGTGCTGCTGCACTCTCTAAACCCTGCTTGTTCTGGCACTAAAATTTTCTCGGATTCCAAGTACTATTTCAATCTTCTGTTGATCATCCTCTCCATTGTCTTACATACACAGCTTGTTAGGCTTATTGGTCTGTAGCTGGTGGCCTTCCTGTTGTCTTTTCCTTTCTTTATGATGGGACACATGAGCGCCTCTCTCCATATCTGTGGCACACTGCCTGTCATCCAACTGTAGTTGTATATTTGCAACAGTTTGCTCATTGCTGTATATCCTAGGTGTTTTAGCATTTCGTTGGTTATACCATCCGGGCCTGGTGATTTCCTGTCTTTAAGTTTCCACACGGCTGTTTTTAACTCGTCCATATTGAAAGGTTTGGACATAACGTCCGGACTGTTTCCATTAGTTCTAGTGTGGATTATTTCTTGACGAATGTCTCGTTGTCTGCGTAAATTGACGGAGATGTTACTTTCATTTCTGTAGGATTCCGCAAATATGTCTGCTGCTTGTTTGCCGGTATATAGTTTCCCTGCATCGTCTAGTGTAATGGTTTGTCGTTGAGAATTGTTATCGTCATTCAATTGTTTAGTGAGTTTCCACAACTTTCTCCCTTCCTTTTCAAGGTTTAGTTTATATGTTTTTTTCCCTCCAGCTTCTCCTCTGGGCTTCTAGCTTTCCTTTAATGAATTTTGCTTTTGCCTTTTGTAGCATGATATGGTTCTGTTGGGATGGTTGTACCTCTGCAGTGTGCCTTGCTTCATTCATATCTTCATGTAGGTTTTGTAGTGTGTTGGACCAATATGGTACATAGTTCTTCCTCGCTCCTCTCGGTATTGTCTCCTTTGCTGCCTTGAGTACTCCATTATTAAAATCCCAGATGACTCTGTTAATGTCTCTGTCTAGTACCTTAATATCTTTTGTAAGCAGATTTGCTCTGTGTTGATAAATGGACCAATTTGCTTTTTTATAATTCCATCTTGGCTGACTTGGACTTGTATTAATTGTTCTATTAATTTTGATGAATACAGGACGATGATCACTTCCACCGAGTTGTTCTCCTATTTCCCTTTCCACTATCCCAGCCAAATCAGGTGTGCAGAATGCCAGGTCTGGAGTAGAGGTGCTATGCCATCTTCTGGAGTAAAAGGTTGGAGGATCATTAGGGTTGTTTAGAAGGGTTAGGTTATTGTCGTCTTGCCAGTTTTCTATCTCTTCGCCCCTTCTATCTAGCTGGTTGTATCCCCAGCTTTGGGAATGGCTGTTGAAGTCTCCCACCGCTAGGAAGTTGCCAATGGGGACATCTATGCTAGTCATGTTCAGTGGTATGTCATTGGGGCAGTAGAAGTTTAGGAGATCCAGTTCCAGAGTGTTATGTTTTAGATGGATTACTTGGTATTCTGCACCTTCTTTATATGTCTTGGATTCTATAGCGTTGAGGTTATTCCTTATCAGTGTTAGTATGCCACCCTTCTTCCGATCTTTTCTGTCAACTCTGAAGCATTGATAGCCCCGTATCTTAAAATGTTTTCCTTCCTGTAGGTGGGTTTCTTGTATGCAGCATATGCTAATTTCTTTCCGAAATAGGGTATTCTCTAGTTCAGTCTTTTTGTTGTTGACTCCCTCTGCATTCCAATGCATGACATTCAGAGGGGCCGTCGTCTTATCTGGTTGGCCAGTTACTTTCTCCTTCCGCCTCCTGGCTCCATTTGGCGGACTAAGGAGACCTCCAGTAGCTGAGGGTGGATTCTGTCGAGGCTCAGAATCCGGCACTGCTCCTGCCTGGAGGGACTTCACAGGGCGAGCACCATAACGATAATTTTTTGACATCTGTTGTGTAGACATATTAAACCAAAGCGGGTTGCATGGTACCATGGTTGCTGGTGCGCCTCCTGGCCTGGTACATCTGACTTCAGCACCTGTTTCTTAAGGCAGAGTGTGCTCATGCCTCCCCCTCTGGCTGGGGGATTTGATTTTGCCTTTACCTCGTTTGCTGTCCCATCTTGCCTCCCGCTGGGGTTGATACCCAACCTTCGGCAAGATTACTGGGTATAACGGGGTCCACCACGAGTAGGTGAGGTAGACTTGGGCAGGAGAGGCTAAGAGACATGTTGAGTCTTGTATTGCGCATCACTGCCCCATTTGGACCCCGTTGGTATCGATAATGTCTGCTTTAACCCTTGTGATACATTATGTGCTGAACGTGTTTCATATTAAATATTCGACCCTTGACTGACCTGTATTAGTCTCTTGTCTTATTGATTATATTGGCAGTGTGAGATGCAGCGTGTTAAGACATTAATCATCACTAGTCATGATCAGTTGAAGATAAACAGCATTTAACTCAACTCCGAATACGACAGTTGATAAGACTGTGATTTTGACGACTCAAAATATTTAATTAGTAATTTCATACCATGAGCAGACACCAACTACATGGGAACAAAAGTCACATCACATTCATGTACGATCTGTAAGAGTTCTCATTATTTCATAAACACATGTTCACAATCTCTATCTAGAGTTCTGGTTCAAGGTCAGTTCCTTTTAACGGCCAATGTCCTTTGGCATAAATTCAGAGGCTAACTAGACTTACTCCCGTCGCTAGTTTATATAATAGCCTTTTGCACTAGACTTAACTATCCTGCTAGTTTTGCAATACACTTATTATGCTAGGCTTACGTCTACTGCTAGTCGTCTAATATCCGTTACACTAGGCTTACGCTTGCCGCTAGCTGTACAATATCCATCTATACTAGTCTTACACTATTGCTAGTACCATAATGTTCCTTTGGCATACCACGCCAGGCTAATCTGCCATAATTATGCAAACTGCGTTATTCATACGACGACTTACGTTTGGTTCAAGAAATACACTGCTCAATTGGCTTCCCAGCCACACAATTAAAAAGTGGATATACCACACAATATCAGTGGCAATGGCCACACTTCTGAAACACACTGCCGTTCGGGTCAAAACCCACAAGTCGAATATATAGTGGCTATGCCACACAATCCATAGTGGCGATGCCACGCATTTCAAACACTGCCGTTGGGGCCGAAGCCCACACGTCGAATGACGTTACAAAGACATACGCGTCATGCATAGTGATATGCATACTACGTCGTTAATATATATTCAATTGCGATGTTCCATGGTGCAGCAATCCGAGTGTGATCAAAACTCAAATGCATGCACACATGCAACAATCATCGACATCGGTCGCGGAGATATATCTCTATTCGATTGAGGTGTTCCATGATACAGCCATTCGGATCGTCGACAAATCCAAATGTCTGCAAGCATGAAACAATCCTCAACAAGGATGGTCCTCCGTTATCTTGCCTAGTAGGTTCTTTAGTGTCCTATTAAGACGTTCAACCAATCCATTGGACATTGGATGATAAATACTACTGAGAGACCTTTTAATTTTCAAGAGTAGCCATCACCTGAGACATAGTGTCCGATATCAATTGAGTGCCGTGGTCTGATAGTATTTCTCCGGGAAATCCCAGCCGAGAAAATATGAGCCAAAGAGCATCTGCGATATCGACAGTTGATATGCTTTTAAGAGGAATAGCCTCTGGCCAACGAGTGCACATGTCAACGCAAGTAAGGATAAATTGATGTCCTCTGGCTGACTTAATCTTAAACGGGCCAATAATGTCTATTGCCATTTTCTGAAACGGCCGAATCGGAATATCTGCCGCCTGAATAGGTGCAGCATGTCTTGGACCTCTAGACTAGACCTCTTGGCAAATTTTGCAAGACCGGCAATAAATTCGTATGTCTTTGTTCACGAATGCCCAAAAGAAAGACGCAAGGACTCTAGTCTTAGTTCTTGAAAAACCCATATGTCCAGCACACTGAGAATCGTGTGCATGTTGAAGAATTAAGGCTCTCATACACTTAGGCACAAGAATTTGCGAATGCATAGACTTGTCCGAGTGTTGTACCATTCGTACCAATATACCATTCTTCATAGTGATATACGATCTGTGATTCGTATTCTGATTAGGATCACCTTTCTTTGCGAGAAGAAAGAATTTCTTCAAAGAAGGATCCTCTTCTTGTCGTTTAACAAACGTGTCATGCGAAATCACCAAGTGATCATCTTGGCTATCAACTCCATTACTATCATCAGATGAAGTTGGAGGGATAAGAGCTTGGGCTCTTGTTACCACTGCATTGACCGCTTGGATATTTTGTTCCTCCCAACTAGAAATTTGTTGCGGGGTGCATTCCTTAACCCCATGAATACGACCAATTATAAGATCCGAAATAGGATTAGGAAGAAGACACGCGTGGACATCTCCTGTAAAGAAAGGAGTGTCAATGATAATGATAGCAGTAAGATATTTTTCCATGGTACCACCAAACGTAACACATTTGACCACCTTTCCCGAGTAACAGCGAGGATCTTTCAGAGACTGCCTAACCCCGACATTAGTGCAACCAGAATCAAAAAGCACTGAGACTAGCCTATCATTCACTAGACCTTTATGCAAGATGAGAGATCCTCTCCTATCATGCGCAACTGTAGCAGGAAGAGCGGGAAGAGGGTGACCACAAATTAAGGTAGATACAGACGATGGCTCGAACAATGTTGAGCATTGGGGGCATTCAGTTGCTCTCCCAAAATCGAAAGCACAACCAGTGATAGCATTAGAGTTCCCACTATCATTTCCTTGATTACAGGCTCCATTAAACTCTTGTTGTGCAGAGTTTGCCTGTTGGAAAGCTTTTCTTTTGTTATATCTAGGTCTACCGCGATTATCATTTCCCCTGTAATTGTTATCATATTGTCTATTGTAATTATCATTCCGGTTTGAATCCCGGTTTGTATATTCACCATCGTCATATTCTTGACGTCGAGAATGGTTATCCCGAGCAGAAAAGCTTGGGTAGTTTTTATTGTGATAACCTTTGCGAAAGTGTCTAAAATTATTATTACCAAAATTACGAGAACTACCATCTCGTCTCCAGTTCTTAGAACATTCATATGTTGGATTACTCTGCTTATGAGTGTAATTCTGATTACTTTTCCTATTCCAGTTTTGTTGGGCACCCTGAAATTTCTTATTGAAATTAAGGCCATATGGTGCTGCCGAAGCAACTGGCAACCCTTCTTTCACTTTAGAATTGCTAACTGTAGTATTGGGATGCGCGGTGGCATACTGACAACAGTATTCCTCCATGTCTTTTAAGTTTTTAGGCTTACGCTCATGAAGAAATGCAAGGAAAGAATCATTAACAGATGACAAAACTTTGTCTCTAAGTAATAAGTCCATTAGACCTTCATATGTTTTCTCAGTTTGAGACAACTCAACCCATCGTGTAAATGTACGACGTATCTTTGTAACAAAATCAGAGAAATCTACTCCATTTTCTGGCAACATTTGTCCTAAAACGAAGACGATAGTCTTCTTCTTTTAATTGATATTTTTTTAGCAATGCTGCTCTGACAACATCATAATTAGTTCTATTATGTTCTTCTATTGTCATAAGAGTAGTCACAGTTTCACCTGTAAAAAATTCCATCAGTTGTTCAACATAGTTTTCCTTTTTTATCTTATGCGTACCACATAAAAATTCGAATCTATCAAGATAATCAGTTATATCGTCCTTTAAAGGATTGAAATGAGGCAATTTGATCTTACTAGACCTCTCCTTTGTTGTATCCGAAGTTACTTGATGAGCACCCATATTTGTTACTTTCAATTTCTCTAATTCCAAAGTCGCGAGTTTTTCCTCATGTTCCATTTTATGTTTCTCTTTCCTTTCCTCGGCTTCCCTATCCAATCTTCTATTCTCCGCCTCTGCTTGAAGTTTTCTTTCCTCTGCAGCAGCTTGAAGTTTTCTTTCTTCTGCAGCAGCTTGAAGTTTTCTTTCTTCTGCAGCAGCTTGAAATTTTCTTTCCTCTGCAGCATCCTGAAATTTTCTTTCTTCTGCTTGAAGTTTTCTTTCCTCTGCAGCATTTTTTTTTCCATTTCCATCTGGAATTTTCTTTCATCAGCTTGCATTTGCAACCTTAAATTCTCAGCATCTGTCTTCTTTTGTTCACCTTGCTTCTGCAATCTTAAATTCTCAGCATCTATCTTCTTTTGCTCAACTTCTGCTTTCAATTTATTTTCCTCTTTTTGTCTCTTTTCTTCTGACTTCAATGCTATGGCGTATTGAGCAGTTGCAAATTCTTCTATCTTGTCATCTGTCTTCCCAAGGACTTTCCCTTGTTCAATGAAGAAGTCTAGTGTAGACATTCTATCTGATGAGATCAGTAACCTGAAAAATTAATTAAATTATCTTATCCCACTTTAATGGGAGACAAGTCTTCAATGTTAGACTTGTATACTCAGTTCAGTTTATTTCACTCTCTTTGAGAGTCAAGTCTTAATCAAAGACCTTGTATGGTTACCTTATTTCTTTATAATAATTTTCTATCAATACTCCCAATATGAATAGTGTATCATATTAATAACGACAATAATAATACGTGACCAAGTATATGTATGTAGACTGTGTATGACAATAATGTATTACAATCATAAATACAAAGACAAAGATACAGAACAATGACCGAAAACGTTCGCAGAAGTCAAATAAACAATACAGCAGAAAGTAAAGAAAATGTTACACAAATGTGTAATGATGACCGCGAAAAGTAAACAAGACAAATAGCAACACTGTTATAAATAAAAAGGTGTAAAGAAATAAACGGAAGGAAGGAGAGAAGAACAGATACAAACAAAACAAATCGAAAATCAAAGAATGAAAAAAATAACGAAAACAACACTAACTCATGTCGTCACAGCTAAACGTAAACAGCAACAATTGTCGCTAGCAAATCCCAATTAAGGAAATTTGCAGTCCCTGACGACACGTTTTGTGTGTCGGTATTGATCAGAATATAGGGGTGAGAGAAAAAAAACATGTAAGAGAGAATACAAAGGAGTCCGAATTGAGAAAATTTTTTATTTATTTATATATTTTTATTTATATAATAAGGGGGGGTGTGATTGTCTATGGAATATTGGTTGATAACAACTGAAAATATAAAAAGTTGATAAATTTTATAGAGGAGGATGGTTAATGAGCGTGGTGTGGTGTGGGTGATTGTGGTTTTGTCTGGTGTTAGGTATTGATGAGAATATAGGGGTGAGAGAAAAAAAAACATGGAAGAGAGAATACAAATGAACACAAAATAAGACAATTTTTTTATTTATATATTTTTATTCATATAATAAAGGAGGTGTAGAGGTGGTCGGCCGGCGAGGTTAGTGTGGTTGACATTGTTAAAATAAAAAAGAATTTAAAAAATGGTTTATATAAGGAAATATGACGTCAAAAAACCGATAAAATGGGGGAAAAAAGGCTACTTATTGTCGTTAGTTGGTCGGTGGGGTTTTAATGGAGAGTGTATTGATGCTGACGGGCGGGGGTGATGGCTCATGAGTGTATTGGCGTGAGAGTAAGAAAATGTATAACCACGCACAAAGATATATTTATTTATTTATTTATTTATTTATTTATTTATTTATTTATTTATTTATTTTATTTATTTTTTTTATTTATATTTATTTATTTTTATATTTATTATATATATATATATATATATATATATATATATATATATATATATATATATATATATATATATATATATATATATATATTATATATATATATATATATATATATATATATATATATTATATATATATTATATATATATATATTATATATATAATATATATATTTATATATATATTTATATATTTATATATATTTTTATATATTTTTATATTTGTACTTATAGGCCTATTACAAAAATATTAATTTATAAATCGGCCAGTTATATCAAGATCGAAGCAATTCTACTGTCCAGCCTGGAAATTTCTGCGCGTTACTGCAGAGGGCATGTCTCCCAAATATGGAATGAAAACATCCGATCGTCTCTCTTCAATGTTTACAAAAAGCTTCTTTGTTCCATTTATCAAACAGTTATCTACTTTTTTGTCCTGCAATTTTCAAACTTTAGTGAAAACTTTTCTTCCAATCTGCAAAGATGGTCCCAAAATTTTCTCCCAGTACTGCGCAAATGTTCCAACCTGTAGGTAAATATCTATTAACCTGTTTTTAATTTTGTTATTTTTGCACGTGCCAAATATTTCTTTGAATATTTCTTGCATGCGTCAAATGTCTTTTTCTAGTTGTCAAATATTTCTTCAAATGTTTTTTCAGTTGACAAATATTTCTCCAAATGTTTTTCCAGTTGTCAAATATTTCTCCAAATGTTTTTTCCAGTTGTCAAATATTTCTTCAAATTTTTTTCCAGGTGTCAAATATTTTTTCAATTGCTTTTTGTCCGGTTGTCAAATATTTCTTCAAATGGTTTTTGTCCTGTTGACAAATATTTCTTCAAATGTTTTTTCCAGTTGTCAAATATTTCTTCAAATGTTCTTTTCAAGTTGTCAAATATTTCTTCAAATTTTTTTTTCCAGTATTCAAATATTTCTTCAAATGTTTTTTGTCCGGTTGACAAATATTTCTTCAAATGTTTTTTCCAGTTGTCAAATGTTTCTTCAAATTTTGTTTCCAGTTGTCACATATTTCTCCAAATGTTTTTTGTCCAGTTGACAAATATTTCTTCAAAGGTTTTTTTAAGTTGTCAAATATTTCTTCAAATGTTTTTTTCTAGATGTCAAATATTTCTTCAAACGTTTCTTCCAACTGTCAAATATTTCTTAACATGTTTCTTGATCTTCTTCATTGATCCTTAGCCGCCGACTGTCGATGCAGTCAGTGGCCATCACGCCTAGTGGCGTCTTGTAGGGCAACAACAAATTGATTCCAATTTGCTCGGTCGGCGGCCCTCCTTCGTACAGTGCCCCAACTCTGGGGTGAACAGCTAGTCTTTCTACTTTAGCATTATAAAAATTGTGGTTACATACTCAATTAATTGATATTTCCACATAAAATGATAGAAAAAATAAAAACATTATTTAAAGTTCACATATCATGTTTTAAAAAGGCACATTTGAACCCATTCCGTCATTATTCAGTCGCTGTTCGAGCTCTCTTTGCTTGCTTCTTGTAGTCAATCGATGAGGTGTCTCTGGTCACAGTAAAAACAGTAATCAGCAAGCATTGAAGGGCTCCAATTGCCTTGATACCTTGTCTCCATAGCAGCAATGTCCTGGTGAAATCGTTCACCATGCTCATCACTGACCGCTCCACAGTTTGACGTAAAGAAATTCAGATGAGAATCCAGAAAATGAATTTTCAAAGACATGTTGCAGCCAAGACTCTTATACTTCAGAAGGAGATTTTCTACAATTTCATTGTAATTATCAGATCTGTTGTTTCCAAGAAAATTGTCCACCACTGATTTAAATGCTAGCCATGCTGCTTTTTCCTTGCCATGCAACACGCAAAGAAACTCGTCATCATGAAGAAGTTTTCGAATTTGCGGACCAACAAATACTCCCTCTCTTATTTTAGCTTCACTCAGTCTTGGAAATTTTATGATGAGGTATTTGAAAGCCTCATCTGTTTTCTCCATTGCCTTGACAAAGTTTTTCATGAGACCCAGCTTAATGTGCAAGGGTGGCAACAAAATCTTGCTGTGTCGACAAGTGCTGGGTTTTCAACGAACGTTCTTACTGCCAGGCTACAATGACTGCCTGATTGGCCAATGTCTTCTGATGTAATGATCACTTCATACACGGCTATCCCACTCACAGAGAAAGCAACAGTACTTGGTGCATCCACCCTGTAGTCCAAGCAAAAGAGCGACCACTTTTAAGTCACCGCAAAGTGACCAATGATGATGATCGTAGTTTATACACTTCAAAAGCAGCTTAATGTTTTCATAAGTTTCTTTCATATGAACTGCGTGACCAACTGGAATAGACGGTAACACATTACCATTATTCAACAAAACAGCTTTAAGACTCGTCTTGGATGAATCAATGAAAAGCCTCCACTCTTCTGGTATGTAATTGATTTTGAGGGCTGCCATTAAACCAGAAATGTTGTGGCACGCAGAAAGGTCACCCTCTTTGAAAAAGAATGTAATAAGTGGCTTCTGGCAGTTCCTATACACAGAAATTGTAACATCTTCTGCCAGGAGATTCCACTGTTGCAATCTGGAACCCAAAAGCTCCGCCTTGTTTTTCGGTAAATTCGGGATCTCTTACAAGATCATTCAATTCACCTTGGGTTATTAAGTGTGGTTTAGTGGATGTAGTTTGCTCAAAATCTGGGTCGCTTGAGGTTGATGGTTCAGGACCACCAATGTCCTCTTCTTCATCAGTGGAAGCAGCTGAAAATGATTCTGGCACTTTGGGAACTGGTAGGTCATCGCCATGTGGTACCGGACGTATTGCAGAGGGGATGTTTGGATATTCCAGAGTCCATTTTTTCTTCTTTGATATGCCTTTCCCAATTGGAGGGACCATGCAAAAGTAACAGTTGTTGAGATGATCAGTGGGCTCTCTCCAAATCATTGGGACTGCAAAAGGCATAGCTTGCCTTTTGCCAGTCAACCACAGTTTAAGATGTGCTGCTCATGTATTGCAGCATATGTGTGGCGCCCAGCTCTTATCTTGATCTCCTATTCTGCAGCCAAAATACAAACTGTATGCCTTCTTAATCACTTTAGTTATATTTCGTTTTTGTGAAAGAAATGTCACCTCACCACATATATAACAGAAATTATTAGCACTATTGACACATGTCCTAGGCATTTCTAACTACGATACTTTTGATAAGGACAAATGCACTAACTAATGGCAACGTTTTATCAGAGATAAGATATTTATACACAAAGGTGATGTAATCATAGGTAGGATTGCATCATCAACTTCTAGTTACATATTTATTGGTCATTAGAAAAAATTATGCAATCGCCCACAACAGTTGCGTCATATATATAAATTGACCGTAATTAAATCAACTAGTAGCATATATCTTGAAAACTAGAGCCAATCAACATTTTTTAATGTCATTTTCGTTTTCAGAACACCAAAATTAGTTAAGATCAGCTATTTTCATTTCTGGTACATTTTGGTTGTTGACTAGTGTAATTAGCATTCAGAAATGTAATATTTAACATCAGAAACAACATCCGAATTTTATTACGATTTTCTAGATCGGTTCGTAGATCGATCCAATTTCCAGCTATTCGAGATGGATATTGACAGCCTATATTTAGCGCTGACGCCACCCGACCTAACCGAAGCCGTTCGACCCTCTATAGTAACGGAATTTTATAAAAGTATACGATCAATGGTTTCCTCGCGAAGTCTGCGCCGACCATCGATCCGGTTTCATATCTAGCGGTAACACAGTTAGTCGTTGTAATAACAACAACAACAAAAATATATACGTCACGTCTTGTAGAATTTCCCGATCTGAACGATTTTGAATTTGTTTGATGGTTGGAAGAAAAAAAACATTCGAAGATACATTTGAATAAATATTTTAAAAAATATTTGACACCCTCAACAAACATGTTAAGAGATATTTGCCAGTTGGAAGAAACGTTTGAAGAAATATTTGACAACTAGAAAAAAAAAACATTTGAAAAAATATTTGACAATTTGAAAAAAAACGTTTGAAGAAAAATTTGACAACTTGAAAAAAACGTTTGAAGAAATATTTGACAACTTGAAAAAATATCTGAAGAAATATTTGACAACTGGAAGATCCGTTTGAATAAATATTTTTAAAAATATTTTACAACCTCAAGAAACATGTTAGGAAATATTTGACAGTTGGAAGAAACGTTTGAAGAAATATTTGACAACCAGAAAAAAAAACCTATTTGAAGAAATATTTGACAACTTGAAAAAACGTTTGAAGAAATATTTGACAACTTGAAAAAATATCTGAAGAAATATTTGAAAACTGGACAAAAAACATTTGAAGAATTATTTGACAACTGGAAAAAAAAAAATTTGAAGAAATATTTGACAACAGCAAGATACGTTTGAATAAATATTTTTAAAAATATTTGACAACTTCAAGAAACATGTTAAGAAATATTTGACAGTTGGAAGAAACGTTTGAAGAAATATTTGACAACTAGACAAAAAACATTTGAAGAAATAGTTGCCAACTTGAAAAAAACGTTTGAAAAAATATTTGTCACCTGGACAAAAAACATTTGAAGAAATATTTTCACCTGGACAAAAAACATTTGAAGAAATATGTTACAACTGAAAAAAAAACATTTGCATAAATATTTGACAACTAGAAAAAAAAACATTTGAAGAAATATTTGACAACTTAAAAAAACCTTTGAAGAAATATTTGACAACTTGAAAAAATATCTGAAGAAATAATTGACAACTGCAAGAACTATTTGAAGAAATATTTGAAGAAATGTTTGACAGCTGCAAGAAATAATTGACAACTTGAAAAAGTATCTGAAGAAATATTTGACAACCTCAAGAAACATGTTAAGAAATATTTGACAGTTGGAAGAAACATTTGACGAAATATATGACAACTAGAAAAAAACATTTGAAGAAATATTTGACTACTGGAAAAAAACGTTTGAAGAAATATTTGTCAACTGGACAAAAAACATTTAAAGAAATTTTTGACAACTAGAAAAAAACATTTGACACATGCAAGAAATATTCAAAGAAATATTTGGCACGTGCAAAAATAACAAAATTAAAAACAGGTTAATAGATATTTACCTGCAGGTTGGAAAATTTGCGCAGTACTGGGAGAAAATTTTGGGACCAACTTTGCTCATTGGAAGAAGAGTTTTCACTAAAGTTTGAAAATTGCAGGACAAAAAAGTAGATAACATTTTAATAACTGGAACAAAGAAGCTATTTGTAAACAATGAAGAGAGAGGATCGTGCAGAAATTTCCAGGCTGGACCGTAGAATTGCTTCGATCTTGATATAACTGGCCTATTTATAAATTAATATTTTTGTAATAGTCCTATAGATACATATATATATATATATATATATATATATATATATATATATATATATATATATATATATATATATATATATATATATATGGGGAGCCGCGCTGGTGTAATGGCTTCGGCGTTGTACTGGCGACCAGGTGTTCATGGTTCAAACCCGGGCGTATATATATATATATATATATATATATATATATATATATATATATATATATATATATATATATATATATATATATATATATATATATATATATATATATATACCGTATATTAGGGGGAAAGCTGTAATATTTTGAAATAGCAAAGAACGTTTTTCCTAATAACATTAAGAACGCTTCGTGTGTTCAAAGAGAGCTAACTATGAAAATAACAATTCATTATTTTAACGTCCCTTAATCTTAAATTGGAAATAATTGTATAACCAATGTTGCACGGGGCATTAATTAGGCATACTTGTAATTTTAATAACCGTACGTCCCAAAGAAACTTTCTTTAAACTACAAAAAGATATGTGTCACAGCAATATTAAACGTATTTGGCTGTTTATAAATTTACAATAATTATTAAGTTTTTCCCCACTTTAACTTTTAGCAATTAAAATATTTTTAAATATTACTTCACTGTGAAATCTTACGATAGTAAGGAGAAGGCATGGAACTGCAGCAGAAAATCTGTTATCGGTTCTCGGCCTTTTGGCTAAGATCAAAATGTAAAACAGTTAGTCGTTGTAATAGCTGTGGCGAGGTGAAATTATTTGATAAGAGAACCCCCGGGACTAGAATACGAAGGTAGGGGGATGGTATCTTTATGTAGTAAAACTTACCACTGTTTCGGCGAGTACGATAAGACTAGCACGAAAGGACTCAATAAACATCATAACACCTTAGACAAAAACACGTTGTTGGAGGTTCTCACTAAACAACAAGCGCAGGGTGGGAAAAATATCGGTATTAGAACACACAATTCAGCCGTCTACTCATACGAACAACACAGACATTCCCTGTCCTTTTTTTACATAAAAAGACATGTCCACAACGATAACGTAACCACTTCACCTCTTTCCATCTAAAAATAGCTCTCTTCCCTTATGTTTCCTGTTCGTATAATGTTTTTCTTAGATAAAGTATACGATCAATGGTTTCCGAGCGAAGTTTTGCGCCGACCATTGATCCGGTTTCATAATTAGCGGTAAAACAACGTGAGTGTTTGAACTTTATTAAAAATGAATGAAAATGTCCTCGACATTTTTCCAGTTGCAGACTGTACAGCGACACTAAGGTCTGTACTTCTCTATGGCGCGGAGAGCTGGAGAGTCACTGAGAAGGAAATGTCGAAATTTTCCTCTTTTCACACAACATGCCTAAGAAAAATTTTCCGAATCTTTTGGCCGAATACAATCACCAACCAAGATCTGCTTACTCGTAGCAAGCAAGAGGACATGCACACCATCATAGCTGGCAGACGCTGGAGCTGGGTTGGCCATGTCCTCAGAAGAGACCCCGGTGCCATCACAAGAACATCTATGGTATGGATCCCTGAAGGAAAACGAAAGAGAGGCCGACCAAAAACAACTTGGCGGAGGACTGTGAAGGCTGAGATGCAAAGAATGAACCAGAGTTGGGGCACTGTACGAAGGATGGCCACCGACCGAGCAAAGTGGAATCAATTTGTTGTTGCCCTACAAGACGCCACCAGGCGTAATGGCCACTGACTGCTTTGACGGTCGGCGGCTAAGGATCAAAGAAAAAGAAGAAGAAGAAGCGGGGTCACTTACATACCACTAGATGGACATTGGCCTGAGTAGACTTATTGCTCAATATATAATATAAATAATAAAGAAAACTATCCCGTGCACCAGAACCCGTATCAATATGTAATTACGTTCACCCAACAACGGAAATTCCCTGTCTTATTTTTACATCAAATAGTTGACTCCAATAATTACACCACATCTCCCCTCACCACCCTATATTCTCATCAATACCTACACGCAAAACACCAGACAAAACCAAAATCACCCACACCACACCACGCTCATAAGCCATCTTCCTCTATAATATTTATCACTTTTTTACATTTTCCTCTATCTCAAGAGCGCAGGATTTTATCGCGTTTTTGACGTCATTTTTTCCTCACGCCATTACACACCCATGAGTCATCATCAATACCCCCCGTGCACTCTCCATTAAAAAACCCCACCGACCACCTAACGATAACTTTTATGGTTTTTTTTCTCTCACCCCTATATCCTCATCAATACCTACTCACAAAACACCAGACAAAAACAAAATCAACACCACACCACACCCAGCTGCCAGCTACGTGCCAATGGGGGATCCTCCAATAACGCTCGCATTCATTTAAAAAAAAAACTCACTTTTTTTTCTTAAAAAGGTATTTAAAAAATAGACTAACCTCTACATCCCCATTATTATATAAATAAAAATATATAAATTAAAAAAAAATTGTCTCACTTCGTGTTCATTTGTATTCTCTCTTCCATGATTTTTTTTCTCTCACCCCTATATACTCATCAATACCTAACACCAGACAAAACCGCAATCACCCACACCACACCACGCTCATTAACCATCCTCCTCTATAAAATTTATCAATTTTTTAAAATTTTCAGTTGTTATCAACCAATATTCTATAGACAATCACACCCCCCTTATTATATAAATAAAAATATATCAATTAAAAAAAATTGTCTCACTTCGTGCTCCTTTGCATTCTCTCTTACCTTTTTTTTCTCTCACCTCTATATTCTCATCAATACCGACACACAAAACACTAGACAAAAACAAAATCAACACCACACCGCACCCCGGCTGCCAGCTACACTATTTAGATTGATATTTCGTATTCTTTTTAAAAGAGATCATTAAATATATTTATTACAACTATGTTAAAAAGCCTTGGTCTTTGTATAAATGTTGTCTACCTGTTGTAAAATATATATTGTAGGTATATATGTATATATTGTATATATTTTGTATGAATAAAGAAACATAACGGCACACTGCTGAGTCATATACAATACAACCAACCTACTTACTAACCGCCATTATCGATCGGAGTATTTCCTTATATAAATGTCACGCTCCACCTGCAGAATCGGTCGGTATATTTTACTATATAAAAGTCACGCTCCACCTGGAGAATCCTAATCGAAACGTGCATAATATACTACTCACATGTTAGTAATGAAACATAGAATGGAAAATGCAATACTTACGCCAATCTTGGCTACAGACTCGTTGCTCAGATGAATAAAAGAGACGAGTCGGTCTCTTACACGCGTCTGGGGTGTCTTTAATTTGACAATAGATTCCCTCTCTGATTCCGTGTGTTTCATCAGTTTCCTAGTCCCGGTGTTCCTTATTAAAATGTAGAGATTTCCTGTGCTTTGTAAGTCTTATTTGGTTCTCCAATAAAAGGTCCGGTTAACAAAAGGAATTATGAATCTAGTCTTCACTCTGGCGAGGTCTGATGTTGTCTTGGCGAGCGTGAAATTCACAGTGAAATAAAACTGCGAAAATGGTCAGACTATATTCCTATCTTCCCACGCATTGATGTTATAAATCTAATCAGAAAGATGCAATCATGTTAAATCATGCGGATAGGGTGTGATGATTTCAAAAATAATCCGACATCGGATAATTTTGAACATAAGGCAGAGGTCAACTCTCCCATATATGGTAATATGATGCCCGATGCCCTTGTGTACAAACTTACAGACAGATCGGGGAACTCACATGACAACATGTGTAAGCTGTAATACTTATTACTTTATTAGAAAGTAATGTTGTCATAACAAGTCGGCCCGGAAGCGATTATGTCACACTTGTCTGCCCACATGTGTCACACAGACAGTAATCTCGTTATCTGTCGTATGAGTACGCAAAAACTCCGTGTCTGCCCATCTGGGTTACCAAACGAGTCGTCTTATCAGCGGTTCAATCTAAACACGCCGGCGACTATCTTATCTCAGTTGCTCACCGCATGCCAGGATGACATCACAAGAGCAGTGTCGAATGATTTGATAAAATCAAATATCTGCTACCTAGCAGAAAAATAACGACGAAAGAAAGAAAGAGAGAAAAGTGCGATACTTGAGAGCACATAATAAAAATCAGCACCACAAATGTACCGATACTGCCGGAGAGAAACAAAGATCGATATTTATCAGTATACAGACAGTGCACATCAAGTACAATACAGAAGCCTAAATTTACACTGCTACGCCACGCTTCAAAATGCCCTTTAGGATGTTCGTTTATGATTAAAATGAGTGCATTTCAAAGAATTAGGCAAACAGATATTACTTTTTGTTTTTATGAAAATAAATCTGCGATACATGACGAAGAATGAACTTTGCTTTCTCTGGATATTTTCGTGGCTTATCGGGAGAGCCTCGTTGCCCACAAGTAAGCCGCTGCTCAGACTTTGGGAATCACCGCTTTTAAGGCAAGAGGCAAGCGGCGCTAAAGAAATACAAACATGTAAACTTATTTTCCTCGTCCATTAAGTCTACACATTTATAGACGGCCTTAGTGAATTCGCCTCCTCAAAGGAAATATACTTTAAAAGACGATACATTATTTACGTCCCTGAAGACGACGTATGCCTCTTACTGCTTTTCCCTTTTGCTGCGGATCAAAGAACGCATTAAGAGCGGAGAGCTCCCTTTCAGTTGTCACGGAAATGTCCACAGTTCTGAACACTTATATCTTTCTGTTTTTTTTGCTGTATAACCTTTCTCCCACGTAGTCTTAGAATCTCTTTGTTTATCAGATTGAACCTCACGTAGTATCCTACTTCTGCTTCTTAGTAGGGGCAACATAAAAGTAGCTAAGAGGACATTATTACTATACACAAGATGCTATATATATATATAATAGCTGCGATGGATCTTAAAAATCTGAAACGATTATTCAAAAATTTTAAATCGAAAAATAATCGATCACCTTAGAACAATTTGATCAGTTATAAACAATCATTAAGAACAATTTCCTTTTTTTTAATCACTAAGGACTTTATTTATTTTAGATGTTATATGGCAACATCATGCTGAAACCCTAATGACAATAATGAAAAGTTACAACCAAACAATTTATTATTATTGACCTTACTTCATAACACCAACCTCTAATGCGAAAAACATAAACATTGCTTAAACAGTTATAATCGATTAAAATTTGTTTTATAAATAAAAATAAACAATTATATTGATATGCTGTGAATCTGTATCTGGACCAGGGGTGTGTATAACAATGAAAAGTCAACTTGAAAAATGCCAATTATAACTGGTTAAACAATCTCCATGAGTAGTTAGTTCACACATAACAGCCTTTATTAACACATCCACTGTAGTTCCACATAACCTGATATTTTAGTACACTCTCCATATTTGAGCAATTCATATATATTTTCATATCATTAATGGCGATAACTCTTAGATTCAACCTCCTCATCCACGCAAGGTTATTCATATTTATCTTCCATATTATTCCCACGTCCAATTATTATATTAATATTTCCTGTCGCTCCTTTACTATATTTCAGATGTATTTAATTGACAAATAATGCAATAGACAATACATTCATACACAGCGCCGTCCTATATGAAACACATATCCGAGACGGGTCAATAAAGAACCACGTCTCGACACTTCCACAGTACACTATAAAAAAAAACCCTTATCGCGTGGCCCCATCCAAGGTGGCATATCCGCTTATGTATAGTGACAAATCATTGTGAGCACTACATGTGCTCAAAATATAAAATCCCAAAGTGGTGCGCAAACTATGTTGGCAACATTACTTGTGGCAATAAGTCCTCCGACAACGGCATAGGTTCAGCATCTGGAATATTCACTCTATTTAGACTACGAAAGTCGATACAAAAACGAACAGATCCACCCTTTTTCCAAACTATAATCATGCGAAATGCAAATGGAGAATCTGAATGAGAAATAATTCCAAGTCGGAGCATACTAGTGATTTCGTCATCGACCTGTTTTCTAAAATGCAAAGGAATTGCATATGGTTTAATTTTGATAGGTGTGTAGTCAGTTTTATGTCATGTGAAATAATATTTGTTTGTCCTGACAAGTCGGTCGGAACGTCTTGCAAGGTTTGTAATATATTCACGATCTGATCCGTGTGTTCCATAGGCAGATCCGGATATACTGTAACATCTCTCTACGTTTCAGACGCTTGAAGAGGAACTACTGGAAAATGTAAAGGTACCTCTCCGAAGTCAGTATGTTGTTCGTCCACTACAGTAGTTGATGTATGATGTGTAATTGGTTCGTCTATAGCGTTATAAATTAACTTCAATTTATCTGGACGTGAGTAATATGAACACTACCACTTGTTTACGAGTGTAGACATAGTTATCGAAACATCTGATCAAAATGTCATCTTTAAATTGGTCCCAGTGACGTGATGTTTTGGTGTATTTGATATTATCTGTATCTATCAAGATAAACAAATGTGCTAATGATTTATCCTGTTTCTGTTCCTGAATAAATCATACTGTGGTGAGATCATAGCATGCGTGTTTCACCATAGCTTCATGACCTTTCTCACATTGAATAAATGTTACTGCTAATTTCTGGACTCTGGTCACGACAGCATTAGCTGACAAAGAATGTGCTATTTCCCAAGCACCAATGTCAGAGGCTGGAAGTTTTAAGCAGTGGTACTCTACGAAGATCAGGCAACTTACCTTTCCCAAGAGATTGAAAATGCGTTCCATGATAAGAAACTGGTACTAGCAGCATGGATAGATCTAAGGAAAGAATTTGACAAGGTTTGGAAAGAAGTGCTTTTGAAGAAACTGAGAAATTGCAGAGTGAATGGCAGGATGTACAAATGGGTGGAAGCATACTTAAAGGTATGTGTTACGTACATTTATTACCTAAGGGGGTAGTCTTCGGTCCTGCCAAATGTACGCACCAGTTTTATATAGTTATATTATTTGTGCGTTCGATTGATTCACGCACAGACGTGCACAATGCAGTGTGAGTTGCTTTGGACGCACGGGTAACCTAGTTTGGGGATTGTGACGTCATGTTTTTTGAACGGGGTAGTTCGGACCTTGTTGATGTCCGAGATATATTTCTTGGAAATTGCTGGCAAGTTTGAAGAAGCCATTATGTTATATTGATTCTACTGGTATTCATGATGAAACCTATAGTAGAAGTATCAAGTAAGTGTCGCCCCAGGTCATATCAAATATTTATTGAATTAAATTAAATTATTAGGCTGCTCCTAGTTTGATCTAGCGGGAATTCATCATAGCATGTTATTCCTAGAATGGACAGACGGAGTCGTTAGCCCTTTTGAATTACCGTAGAGGGATGATACCTACGAGTGAACGACGTTAATTGATTCGTATGCTTCACATGTTTTATATGCCGTATTTTGTCAATGCCAAAGTCGTGGCATGGATTTTGTGGAGAGGTTAGTTAAAACCCAAATACTAACCCAGATGTAGCTTCAAGTTTACGCCATTGATAGTATGTTTTGAACCTACGTGGTAGGAAGGAAGTCTTGGATCAAGACAGTCTTTTGTTGGATGAATGCGGGATTCAGTGATATGGGAATACGTATTTAGTTGGATTGTCCTCAGACACGGTCAACGGACATTTATATCTTACTGTTTCAAACTTAGCATGAACATTACTGGATTCTTATTACGTGAATGTAAGGAAGGTGTTTGAAAGGGATCTACCGCTATACCTGACCACCATCATAGATGTACATAATTTTTGTCAGCGTATCATTACCATGCATCCATGTTGATTGTCTCCGTCAAGAACATTGTCTCGTATTGTCGAACGTATACTGTCAATAAATGATGTTAAACTGTACCACCCGCCTTACAGTTTGCTTCAGTTCACTTCAGTTCACAGCAGGCCTTGGTGGATGTGCCTGAAGTTATGCATCGTTATCTGTTGAACTAATTTTGACAGTTTATTTGGATTCGCGTCTTATCAGCACGATCTTACCGTCATATGTAGAGACCCCTGCAGAAAAGGTCCTAACAGTAATTGGTGGATACATAAAGAGAGTGCAACAGTAATTGGTATGCCAGTGTGTCTTGAATTACTCATGATTCAACACGGGAACTACCTCACAAGTTCCACAATAGTCGAAAATACGTGGATTTTCTAACAGTACATACTCCGGATAACGGCTACCAGAAGGTCAAGGTCGACAGTGAACCTCCACATCAAGTTCTACATGGTATGACTACGTTGGACCTAATCTTTTAGTCCTCATTACGTGCGAGCAGTACTCAAATACTCAAGGCGAAGTATTTCGAAGTCTCAAACGTACATCTACGGAGACGAGGCACATTTTTTTTTCTTGCACGCGAGATAAGTATTAACGTGGTATCGTTGTACGCTTTATTACGTTTAGCTGTGCCTCATGTGATTATGTCCACCTATATACTTTTCATGTTGCTTGTTCTGTGTTTTATATTCGTCGTGGGAGGTAGGGAGGTTGATCTGACGAACGAGATCCATCTCGAAGCTTATTCGGGCTCTTCGTCAGACGTTCTGTAGGGCTCGTCTTGTAAGTTTCAATTGAGCGATAATTCCGGTACAAGGCTAGAAACCTTGCCGAAGTTCCGATCGCTAATTGTTCCTTATGATAGTATCTGTTTAGCTGTTTCGTCACGTTTACTTGTTGTTTTTGGTAGTTAATTTTACTCGTATTTTAGTTTTATAATGAATTTTGTTTGTATTATGCGTCCTTCTAATCTTCCTGTCGTTCAGTTTTTTACAAAACCTATGTTTTACACTTTGTTGTCAATTGTCTTGTGCATTATTGGATCGTAGATGTCATCGTAAATTTTTACGACATTCTATTTTAGTTCCACATTTTTTTTTTTATTTGATTTCTACGACTATAGTCATTTGTCTTGATTATCGTGTCGTGTCAGTATTGTGCTATTGTCTGTCACGTTATTGCTTTCACACCATTTCATGTTATAAATTACATTATTGATTATTAATATTATTGCCTATTATATAACTTGATTTTACCGTTCTAGGACAGGAACGAAGACCACTAGATGTAGTAACACTTTTAAGTAATATTATTACATAATAATATTGAATAATGTCTACCTTAGACTATTTTATTAAGCAGGCTAAGGCGCTTAATATACCTCAGGAAGAGATTAGAGCATTTGCACTTGCAGAATATAAGAAAGCTCAAGAAATAGAAGCTGAACAGAGAAAGCTAGAAACTTTAAGATTACAAAATTTGAAATCTGAGGCGGAGGAGAATGAGAAAAAAATGAGATTTCAGGCTGAGGAAGAAGAGAAAAAAATGAGATTAGCCGCTGAATTAGAAGAAAAACGATTTCAGCGAGAGGCAGAACAGAAGCAAAGGGAGGCTGAAGAAAGACTTAAGATTGAGATGGAAAATAAACAAAAGGAAATGGAAGAAAGAAGATTAATAGCTGAAAAAGAGATGGAAGTTAAACAAAAAGAAATGGCAGAAAGAAGATTAATAGCTGAACAAAATACAAAACGACTTCAGCTTGAGATGGAAGAGAATGATAAAAAAAGACAGCATGAACTGAAATTAGCAGAGTCAGAATATGAGAGACTTAGGTTAACTCAGGAAGCTAATTCTCAGAGAACTTTTGAAAGCCAAACTTCATCCAGACATGATCATTTTAAGGAAATTCACCTTAAATTACCTAAATTTAATCCACCGTCGGATGACATAATATTTTTCCTAGATAGATATGAGGCCACTTGTATTTCTTATAACGTGGATAAAACACTGTATTGCACATATTTATCCAGGTTACTTACTGGTGATGCTTTAGCAGTTTATCATACTACCAGTATTAATGAGAAGAATGATTATAATGCTCTTAGAGCCGCACTTCTGAAGAAATTTCAAATGACAGAAGATGAATACCGATTAAGATTTCGTACATTACTACCGCAATCAAGCAGAAATTTCAGTGATTTTCTGTCACAAATACGACTAACCCTAGAAAGATGGATCGAATTATCCAAAATTGAAAAAGTCGTATGAAGGTCTCTTCGATTTACTGATGCGCGATAAGGTACTATCGTCTGTAAATCCTACATTTCTCGCATTTTTACACGAACGGAAACCTTTATCAATGAAAGACTTAGAAGAACATGCAAAAAATTTTTGCACTGCTCACCCAACCATGGATCTAAGTAATGCACATATTAAGAATGAATTGCCTGTTGCTTTTGCAGCACAACAAAACAATTTTTCACGAAATCGTTCTTTTAGTGATGACAGGTATGTCAATAAGGGAAATAATCACAATTTTAACAATGATAACTTTTACAAAGGGAAGCAATTTCAACAATCTGCTCCATTTAATGTTTCTTGGAACCAAACTCACAGATCGCGAGATTTTGGTAACAATAATTTTAAAAATAATCAGGGACATTATAATAAACAAAACTGGAGATCAAGATCTCAGGGTCCACAAAACAGACAAGGTTCTTGGAATAAAAATTTTAAAGAACAGCATAACTTTAATTATACAAATTATCGGACTCATCCGAATTTTAACTCTAGTAGAAACGACAATTATGGCAATTTTAATGCAAATAATCAAAATCGATCGCGTCGGAGAGATAGATCGTCAAGTAATACGGGTAGACATTCTAAGGTCGCTTTAAATGATACACAGGCTAACATTGAACAGGGTAAAGTAACTGAAACTCACAATGCTATGTCTTGTTCTCTTGATTGTACCCAGGTGAAAGACTGTCCAGAATGCTCGACTCTTTTCCAGTCTAAGGCGATCACGACGCTGCGTTGCGGACATACCTTGCCTAGTCTACCTGTAGTCTGTACGGCCACTGCTGCGTCAGTACACCAGGGACAGGGCTCTCTTAAGTTTAACAAGGGATTTGTCAACAATATTTCATGCTCTCTCCTATTTGACTCAGGTTGTAGCACTGTGGGCGTCCGGACTTCGCTGATCAACCCAAGTTGTGCCACGGGCAGGGTTGTCAAGTGTGTGACATTTGGTGGCACCGTCGAAACATTTCCCACTGCTATTATTGACCTTAACACACCATTTTTTTCAGGAAAGATCCAGGCATGTCTCCTTCCGAATCCAATTTGTGATTTAATACTTGGTCGCATACATGGTATTAAAGAGTGTACACCACAGCAAATTCTAGAGCGCAAGCTACTAATATGTCGCATGATACACCTATTGAACCTACAGTTCATACCACTTGTGATGATGATGCTCCTATTTCACGGGAGTTGTTTGCAACATTGCAAAAGAATGATGATTCATTAAAAAAAAATTTTCAGTATGTGAACAAAAAGAATACCAGCAACAAACTTGCAAAATCTAGACATGACTTTATACTTAAAAATGGGATTTTGGTTAGAGTAATACGGGAAAAGGATTCATCCTTATGTTATCAGATCTTAGTCCCATCCTCTATGAGATCTCGTATATTACGACATGCGCATGACTCGCAATGTGCAGGCCATATGGGTTTTTCGCGTACCAAATCCAGAGTGCTTTCGGCATTCTACTGGCCAGGCGTCCATAGGGACATCACTCTCTATTGTCGGTCCTGTTTGATATGTCAGGAAGTTAAGGTACGGGGGTCCATTTCATGCGGCTCCTATTCAAGCTGCGGACATCCCGATTAGACCATTTGATAAAATGGCTATAGACATTATTGGTCCGATGCTTCCATCTGCTAGAGGGCATACGCATATTCTTACGTGCATTGATATGTGCACTCGTTGGCCTGAGGCCATCCCTCTCAAGAACACTTCATCTGCCAGTGTAGCAGAGGCATTGATGTTAATCTTCTCACGCATTGGTTTTCCACGGAAAATCTTGTCGGATCATGGGGTTCAGTTCATTTCTGAATCCATGTCTCAAGTTATGAAGACATTAGGTATAGACAGATCTCTTAGTTCTATTTATCATCCGATGTCAAATGGGTTAATTGAGCGTCTCAATAGGACACTCAAGCAGTTGTTGGGTAAGATGACCCAAGACCATCCCCAAGACTGGGATCGGGTCATACCCGCTGCTCTGTTCGCGTATCGCGAAGTACAAAATCAAGCCACGGGGTTTTCTCCGTTCCAGCTAGTTTTTGGCATGCAACCACGCGGTCCGATGTCGTTAATCCACGACTTATTGGTTGACGAGAATATTGAAGAGGAAACTCAATCCTCTTATGAGTATGTGATCTCTCTGAGAAAGAGAATCATAGATGCTTGTAGACTAGCTACTGCATCATCCGAACAAGCCAAAGAAAAAGCTCGTCTATTTGCAAACAAGTATAGACGTCTTCGCCAGCTTATTCCTGGTGACGAAGCTTTTGTATTACTCCCTGCGCATAACAATCGTCTTTTAATTACCTGGAGAGGTCCTTTCAGGATCATCTCAAGAATATCCGATGTCGACTACATCGTTGATGTTAATGGTAAACATAAAACCTTCCACATTAACATGTTGAAGGAGTATTACTCACGTCCTGATTATCTACAGTCAGTTTTCCAGGCAACTGACGATCCTACACCTCCTATTCAACACTATTCTAGTTTGTCAGTCATCCAAGAAGAAGAATCTTCTTTCGATGATGTACAACTACCAATACCAGTTGTACCACTCCATTCCACTGAGAAATGGAATGATGTTACAATCTCATCTACTCTTTCGGCTGATCAACGTCAGCAAGTCTCTAATATTCTACACTCGTATGAGGATTTTTCTTTCTTATATAAGACATAAGTGTCTTAGGTTAGTTTCTTGCAACTGATGCTTTTTCAAATCTGAAATGACGTTTATCTCTATTCGAGTTCGCCCATATTCCTGAATAAATATACACTTTGTGATAACCGTTGATTTGGAATTGGATTGAGATGCTTCAACTTAAATATAATTGAAAAATCTTAATCACCATATTCTTTTCAACTGCTAATCATAGGACAGATGGACTATTTTTCAAAATAGTTACTGTCTTTGCGTAATTACTGAGCGAAATTAAACTAAAGTTACAAAATTCGATGCGGAACTGTTCTCTTTGTAGTGAAATTGACAGAGATTCAACGGAAAAACTTTCCCATTACTAAAGATAACATTTAAGGATACTTTAACATCGATGCGTAAGCTGATGATGATCGCCTAGGACCGCAAAAATAAATCTAGACCGAAGCCAAATGCAGTTCCATAATTTGACTTGGGCTAAATAGGAGGGGAACGGCGGATCAAAAAAAAAAAAGAAAAATAAATCGATGACTTTTGGAAAGGCTGAGACGCAATATGGCGTGAAACCGAGAAAAGTCTACGATTTCCCTGTTGACAAAAAGTAATGGCAACTTTTCGACTGAAAAGGGACCCTATTGATATGTTTACGCCACAGTCAAGATCCAATTGGACGCTTGTGCGATACCAAGCTTTTATTTGTTGGAGCGGTGAATGAACCGCAGATGTTAGTGAATAGTTTTACAAAAATTAAAAAGTAATTTTTTCTTAATATTAATGTTGGTGTTATAATTAACCATTAGAACTTTCAGATCCGGATGGATCTCGCTCTTACCAAAGTGACAAGCGGAATTATTATTTTCGCGACTCAAAAGAATGGAATCTTTTAGCGCCCAATACTCCGATATCTAATGAAACTTTTTACAAACGGATCATAGACACAGAGACACTGTGTTCAATATTGAGATGTGTTGATAAAAAAGTGTTGCAATTGCACACAATAAAACGACCTTGGGGACGCATGAGTGTCAACAAACTTTTACTTAGTATTGAGGAGGGAGTTAAAAGCCGTGTTAGCTGTGCATAATTTAATTTTCATCAAACGACTACTCTGTTTTGAAAGAAACTTAGAGAAAGGTTGGTTCAAAAATCAAGAACAATGAGAAACACAAGTGGCGGACGGACAGACTAACAGATAACCATTCCATACTTGACTGGGCATGCATGACTGGTATACTAAATTTATGGTTGCTTCCTATTTGAATTGACAAATAAAGACTAGGAAGTGATTGGCCAAGAAAGGTGTGGCCTATCAGGGATCGTATGCAGCTCGGGCATAAAAATGTAATACACGAGCCATTAGTTAACAAAGACAGCATCATTTTACCACCGTTACATATAAAGTTGGGGCTCATGAAGATTTCCATATGAAAGAAAGTTAGATAAGAAAGTTAGCAAACGCCATACTATATCCAGCAGTTTCAGCAAGTTAGCGTTTTGATAGCAGGTATCTGTGTTAGGACCTCATAATTGAGCTGCGAGTTATTGCATTGTCAACAATTCAGTATCTTGTTCAGTTGGTGACTTACTCGAGTGCATTCAAATGTGCGAGCACTTGTGGGACAGAGACCACCATCTTCGAATATGCCCGCAGCACGTTAGAGGTGGACCACCTGATTCAGACCATGAGCTAACAACTAAAATCCATGAGCCTCTGGTCTGCTGACATTCACCAACCCTTTTCAGTTACTCAATACCCTCATAAAAATTCCCAAGATTTTCTGGACCGTAATGGAGTCACGTTATCAAGGACGGTGGAGTGTGACCATGCTTGCCGATTATTGTTGGATGCTTCATCGCGATGTACCACATGCCATTCACCGACGAAAGTCAACTGCAAAGAAATTCAAGCCTCCATAACTGTTATACTTCTTGTACGAATGATGTTGTAATACTGTATGCGTTGTTAAAAAACTTCAATTGCGTATTTCTAGAGATCCCGATAATCTCTAAAACCTTTTGCAGATTTAAAAACAGCGCATTAAAATTGACCAGAAAAACATAGAAATGTTAGAGAAAGAAACAAAAAATTGTTTTTGTTAGCCAGTGTATTCTACACTCGTATGAGGATGTCCTCACTGACATCCCAGGTCATACGTCAGTCATCCAACATGACATTATTCTGACTGACGATACGCCTATTCGAGTTCGCTCATATCCTATCCCTTTACACTTTCGTGATAAGGTTGATAAGGAATTGGATGAGATGCTTCAATTAAATATAATTGAACCATCTTCATCACCATATTCTTCTTCTATGGTAATCATTAGGAAGAAGGACAACAATATACGTCTTTGCGTAGATTACAGGAAATTAAACAAAGTTACAAAATTCGATGCGGAACCATTACCTCTTTTAGACGACTTATTGGAGAGGTTATCTCATGCCACATTCTTTTCGAAATTTGACCTTTCAAAGGGCTATTAGCAAGTGCCACTCACTCCTAAAGCAAAGCCATTCACCGCTTTCTCGACGCCACGGGGTCTTTTTCAATGGAATTTTATGCCATTCGGATTAATGAATGCGCCAGCTACATTTGTACGCATGATGCGCCGCATATTGTCTCATCGTCCCGATGTCATTACTTATATAGATGACATCTGTCTTTTCAGTGACTCTTGGGATGAACATATTCATGGATTAAAAGCTTTACTTTCTACCTTAAGGGATTATAACTTAACAGCGAAACCTTCAAAGGCTTTTGTCGGTTTTCATGACATCTCATTTCTGGGTCACCGCATAGGTCATGGTTTCATGTATACAGAAGACAGTAACGTCTCTAAAATTTTAAACATCTCGGCACCTAAGACAAAAAAACAAGTTAGGTCGCTTTTAGGACTAATACAGTTCTATTCAAAATTCATCCCTCATTTGTCTACTATAACTGCACCTTTTTCGTCTCTACTGAAGAAAGGCACATCTAATGTAATAAAGTGGTCGCAGGATCACCAAACGGCGTTAGACTATATAAAACAATTTTTTTCAAATGCACCTTTTTTGAGGTTGCCTAACAAAAATCTCACCTTCATTCTTCGCAGTGATGCTTCTTCCTACGCTATCGCTGCAGTTTTGATGCAGGAATATAACGGCACCTTATTTCCGGTGATGTACGTGTCCAGAAAACTTACGGAGAGCGAACTCAAATACTCCGTTCTCGATAAGGAGCTCCTCGCATTAGTGTGGGCAATCACAAAACTGGAACGTTACCTTCTCGGTTCACACTTTGTGGTGGAATCTGATCAAAAAGCTCTTACCGCACTGAACACGAATAATGTTAAATCATCGAAGTCAGCGCGTTACGCTATAGCGCTTCAACCATTCAATTTTGAAATACGAGCTATTCCTGGAGTGAAGAATGTGTTCGCAGACTGTTTGTCGAGATGCCCAAGCGAACTTGTCGAAACTAAACCACTTCCAGATGTTGAAACATCCTCACCGATAACATGAATAACTTTGTACATTATCATTGATTGTACATCTATAAAGACTGGTTATATAACTGAAGTATTCGTATAAGTATAACTTTCATGATATACTTACTTATAGATTATAACATTACTTCTTGTGTAGTAACATTTTATTAGTACGTGAACATTGGTACTACAGTAACTTTTTATACGTATGGAGACATTGTTAAGAGCGACAAATATACATTTGTTATTCCTATGGAACATATTACACTACATATCGTGTTCGGGAATATATTTATCGTGTATGGAACATTGAGAACATCGTCTCGTCGATTACTAACTAGTTGTAACTGAACATTGACAATGAGTGATTTTTGAATTACTTAGAAAATATTAGTAACTGGTTATTTGTTGGTAATTAAGAAATATATTAATTAGAATAATTCAATTTAATCTATTTAATTAATTATGGATCACACACATACTAACTTTCTTAGTTGTCACGTAATACCTACATTCACGGGTCTTAGTTATGATATCTCACTGTTAGATCACTAGTCAACCGTACTAGTGTTAGAAAACATTAAGGTTGTTGATTCTTAAAGTGTTTAATTTTGCATTGCTTCATTTTTGCACATTGTATTTTCAATTTTCTGTTTTATTGATTCTCTTGTCATTGATCATCATCAGTGTTGCTGTTCATTTTCATTTTTGAAAATCATATGTTTCAAATTTCTTTTTGAAAACTTAGTTGAATTTTATTATCATCTTTTTTTTTTAATGGTTTTTTCATTTTTCATTTTCAACTTGTTTTTACTTCGAATATTACCACATCGTTCCAAAGTAGGTCGATCGTGGATGTGTGCTTTAATGCATACTATTATTTAGTTATATTGATTTCGTTTAATATTCTTTTCTTAATATGATGTAACTTTATGCATTTCATATCTTGTTGTAGTTTTGACTCACCTCTCTCGGGTACTAAGTTCAAAAAAAATTAATAGAATTAATTTTTTTAAGGGGAGGTGATAAGGGAGCTGTTACGTACATTTATTACCTAAGGGGGTAGTCTTCGGTCCTGCCAAATGTACGCACCAGTTTTATATAGTTATATTATTTGTGCGTTCGATTGATTCACGCACTGACGTGCACAATGCAGTGTGAGTTGCTTTGGACGCACGGGTAACCTAGTTTGGGGATTGTGACGTCATGTTTTTGAACGGGGTAGTTCGGACCTTGTTGATGTCCGAGATATATTTCTTGGAAATTGCTGGCAAGTTTGAAGAAGCCATTATGTTATATTGATTCTACTGGTATTCATGATGAAACCTATAGTAGAAGTATCAAGTAAGTGTCGCCCCAGGTCATATCAAATATTTATTGAATTAAATTAAATTATTAGGCTGCTCCTAGTTTGATCTAGCGGGAATTCATCATAGCATGTCATTCCTAGAATGGACAGACGGAGTCGTTAGCCCTTTTGAATTACCGTAGAGGGATGATACCTACGAGTGAACGACGTTAATTGATTCGTATGCTTCACATGTTTTATATGCCGTATTTTGTCAATGCCAAAGTCGTGGCATGGATTTTGTGGAGAGGTTAGTTAAAACCCAAATACTAACCCAGATGTAGCTTCAAGTTTACGCCATTGATAGTATGTTTTGAACCTACGTGGTAGGAAGGAAGTCTTGGATCAAGACAGTCTTTTGTTGGATGAATGCGGGATTCAGTGATATGGGAATACGTATTTAGTTGGATTGTCCTCAGACAAGGTCAACGGACATTTATATCTTACTGTTTCAAACTTAGCATGAACATTACTGGATTCTTATTACGTGAATGTAAGGAAGGTGTTCGAAAGGGATCTACCGCTATACCTGACCACCATCATAGATGTACATAATTTTTGTCAGCGTATCATTACCATGCATCCATGTTGATTGTCTCCGTCAAGAACATTGTCTCGTATTGTCGAACGTATACTGTCAATAAATGATGTTAAACTGTACCACCCGCCTTACAGTTTGCTTCAGTTCACTTCAGTTCACAGCAGGCCTTGGTGGATGTGCCTGAAGTTATGCATCGTTATCTGTTGAACTAATTTTGACAGTTTATTTGGATTCGCGTCTTATCAGCACGATCTTACCATCATATGTAGAGACCCCTGCAGAAAAGGTCCTAACAGTAATTGGTGGATACATAAAGAGAGTGCAACAGTATGTTTTCAGGCACTCGTAAGAAAGAAAGAAGTAGAACACTTGGACAACAGAAAAACAACAGACGTGAGTGGCTTACCCAGGGTTCGAACCCCGTACCTTCCGTACGACAACTCCGCCTAGCTAGGCGGAGTTGTCGTACGGAAGGTACGGGGTTCGAACCCTGGGTAAGCCACTCACGTCTGTTGTTTTTCTGTTGTCCAAGTGTTCTACTTCTTTCTTTCTTACGAGTGCCTGAAAACATACCTTTATGTTTGTCTAATATTAATTTACTGTTTACAGGCATCGGGTTTCCCTTCCTTATGTGTTATTTATGGAAGCATACTTGCATAACAGAAGAATTCGAGTACAACTATAGCACGTTTCACTAGCTTTGCCCTCAAACAAATGTAATTATCTGATTAACCGTCTAACGTATTAATGCCATTTTTTGCATACGATGTTATATTGGGTTAGACCCAACAAATATATACTTTATATATGTGCATCTTGTCCAGTTCCCATAAACGGATGAAATCCTTTGATCTTTGTCGGCATACTAATTATTGTGTATCGAGAAAAGAAATTTTACCACTTCATGCACAGATTCTGTGAATTGATTAGGCATAGGCGTGTCTACTATTACAATAATGTGGCCATCACGTTTGCAATTGAATACGTGTTGAAGATGATTTCTTAAATGATCTGCATGCGAAATACTCGTGACATTGTTTGTCATTGACATTTAATGCGCTACCAAACTGGACCTTCCTTGATCTAATTATTTCAATGGGTATCATCTCTTTGCGGTTCATAAATATCATAATGGAACATTGCTCCTCTAATGTGCTTGTAAATAACGGTAAGGTCATCTTTAAAGAAATTAAACTTCATCCGAATCATAATCAGATGTCTCTGAGAAATTGAAAATCAATCTCGGCTGAATGAAGGACAAACCATCATTCTTCCAATATTCCTCTTCCTCTTGTAACACATGGTTCTCACTTTTCTTCCAATAATCCCTGGCTATATTGGAGATGGCGGCTTTTATAAGTATTTCAACATCTTTTAATTTGAACGTTCTATTTTCTGTTGCTACCTGTTCCTTAATTTTAGCCCATACTAATTCTATTTGGTTTAAGTGAGAATGGTAAGGAGGTAATCTTAAACATCTGTGACCATGTTCATGGATTGCCTTGTCTATGTGAAATATCTTTGTATGCTGTGTCTTTTTTTACAATTCCAAGTAATTCAGGTTCATGGACATTTCGTTGAATGGAATGTTGTTTATGGTCAGCCAAATCTTTATTACATCTTTAATACTTGGTGAATTAGAAACTTTATCTTCTGGTGCCACAACGTTGTGATATGAGGCATTGTCCATTATCAAATACCACGGTCTATCCAAGGAAGGAAGTACATGATTCACAATCCAATCTTGAAATATCTTGCCATTCATCTCTGCATGGTAATCCCTATTATCTGTGGATTTTGAAACAAATATGAGTTCAGTATTATTTAGAAGCCCATGATGGCTGCTTCCTGGATGTGCAATTATTAGGCGCTGTCCTTTGCTGCTTGGTTCTAGTCTCTTAGTTGTTCCATCAGATGATTGCCATTCTCGTTCATTACTGTGGTGCGCATTGATCCAAGTTTCATCTAAATACACAAAATCATAACAATCTCTTCTCATTTCTCTGACCTCGCGTAAATATTTGCTTCTCATTGCAACTATATGAGGCTTCTCACAAATAAGGTTTCTACCACCAACATATTTTCTAAAAGTGAATCCCAAACTCCTAATAGTCCTCCATAGCGTAGATTTGGAAATATCAATGTCATTATTCTTTCTTAACCAAATTTTCAATTTCCTTAAAGTCACTGCCTCATTATTGTGAAACATATTGCAAATTTCTCTGCGGATCAATTCTCTGTCAAAATTATCCACCACTCTTGGCCTAATTTTTGTGTGTAAAACACTGGAATTAGACATTTCAGATGTCGCTATCCAGCGGTGCAATGATCGTTTGCTTATCCCCAAGGCGTGAATAGTCCTCTTTTATGGGTTTAAAATAGAATGATATAGTTTTCCTCGAGTAGCTTCATTGCAGAAATACTTAAAAATCCTATTTGTGATTTGCTGTAATGTCATAAAATGTACTCGCAGACTCATTTTTCCTTCTTAACCACACAATAATTTTTGTAGACACACCTCTGATTGACAATGTGTGCGTTGCACCGGATATAAACTGTTTTATGTTCAAGAAGTGCGATTTCAAGCAATTTCACTCAAAAATCATGTCAATTGCTTGATAAACCAAAAATGTGCAAATGAGGTCGTATAATTTACTGTAGACATTTCAATATGTGTGCGTGTGATGTGTGTTGGCAAGTAGGATTTTATATTATATCGCAAAGAAACGAAAATTGAAACCAAAGGCCGCATTTTAATGAAAATTTTAATTCATAGGGTCTGTACCATTTCAAATTCACACACAAAATTTCACTTATATGCGTTATATATTCGCTGAGATATAGCATTTTGAAGTTGGGCAAAGCTAGTGAAACGTGCTATAGATGGTCTTAAGGGCAAGAAAATTCTACTGCGTCATGACGTCCCTAAGGGAGGGGTTCTGTCCCGCACACTTTTCCTAGTCTACATCAACGACCTGGTTGCTGAACTACCACATGGAATGAAAGTGGCAATGTACGCTGATGATCTGGTAATATGGTGCACAGATGAGCATGCAACAGTGGCCACCAAACTGCTACAAAGAGCTATAGATGCCTTAACCTCATGGGCAAATAGATGGTGTGTCAGCATCAATACAGATAAGTGCAGCACTACGCTCTTCACCCTCTCTCCAATACAAAAAGCTGGTGTCATCAAGATAAATGGAGAGCTCCTGAGAGAAGATAAACAACCCATCTATCTCGGAGTTACATTCGATGATAGGCTGAAATGGAAGCAGCACATCAACAAGGCAGCAACAAAGGCCAGGAGGAAGTTAGCCATCCTGAAAAAACTAAGTGGAACCACATGGGGAACCAGCGGGAAAATACTTAGTAAAGTTTACCAGCAGGGCATACGACCACACCTAGAGTATGGGTCAGCTGCGTGGTGACCAGCATCAAACACCACATTACGAGAGCTAAAGGTGCAAAACCAGGAGCTTAGGGTCATCACGGGGGCAATGAAATCAATGCCTATAGTAGAGATGGAGACAATGGGGAGGATACAAGCACTGAGAGGACGCAGAGACACGAAAGTGCTAACACAGGCAGAAAAGTTCCTCTGTATGCCGAGCCATCCAATGAAGGACAGATTCCAAAACCTAGCAATGGGGCGACTGAAAAGAAGCAGTTTTATCCACCAGGCCAAACGACTTCGTAGACAAACCTTAGACTTGCCTGAAGTTGACAGCCCCCTAAAGTCTGTGCCAATAGCAAACCCTTTGGAGAGAGGGGACTGGACTACCAGTATACATCCAAACAAAAGTGAAATGAATACTCGACAAGAAAGGATGAACAGATCAGCGTGCAACGTAGGACAGTCACTCTCAGTTTTCTGGATGAGGAATACCCACAGGACCTCTGGGTCCGAGTATACACGGATGGGTCAGCACAGAATGCAGTAAAGAATGGAGGAGCAGGAGAGTACATAGAATACCCAAACAACACTAGGGATACGGTCAGAGTACCAACGGGGAAATTCTGTAACAACTATGATGCAGAAATCCAGGCAATCAAGGTGGCAACCGAGAAACTGTTGAACACCAATGTCGGTCCACAGCCTGTGGTATTCCTGACAGATGCAAGATCGGCACTTCAATCCAGAAAATTACCAGGTATACAAGCCTTACTGTCTGAACTGTGCAACCAGCGTAAGGTCGCCATGTAGTGGATACCGTCTCACTATGAAATACCAGCAAACGAGAGAGCAGACCGACTGGCTAAAGAAGGTGCTGCAGACGAGCAACCGGATGTACCAGTTACGTACCATCAGAAGAAAAAGATGATCAAATCAATCAGATGGCCACCTACACCAACGCAGGACGACTACCAAGCTATGAACAGATCAGAACAAATTGTTATTCTGCGCCTCAGAACAGGACACAACCAACTCCGCAGCCACATGTATACAAAATTTAAGATTGGCAATTCAGCCATGTGTACATGTGGACGGGCACCCCAGACTGCAGAGCACATACTTCAAGACTGCCCCAAATATGATATATTGAGGTAAACCCATTGGCCCAGAGAAACAACACTGGAAGCAAAACTATACGGACCTCTGTATGAACTACAAAAGACATTGAAGTTTATACAAGAAACAGCATTGCAGATATAGACAATATATTTCAAGCGAACGAAAGAAGAAGAACTGGTTAAATAATGTCCATGAGTAGTTAATTCATACATAACAGACTTTATTAACACATCCACTGTAGTTCCAGATAACCTGATATTTTAGCACACTCTCCACATTTGAGCAAGTCTTATATATTTACATATCATTAATGGCGATAACTCTTAGATTCAACCTGCTCATCCATGCAGTTATTCATATATATCTTCCATATTATTACCACGTCCAATTATTCTATTAATATTTCCTGTCGCTCCTTCACTAGCTGTATTTAACTGACACATAATAATAATAATAAAAGTCCCTTCAGTCATAACTGACTATGGGAATGCGCCCCTGAGGTGACAGCCCTCAGCTGCATATTTTCTTGATGTTTTCTCCTCTCTTCGGCTTGTTGTGTGAGCTTCTTTTCGCCCAATCTGAGGTGGCACTGTAAATAGCATCGCCACTTGGTGCGATCGGCAACTTCATCCTCCCACATTGCTGGATTTATGTCCAGTACCCTCATATCTCTCTTGCACACATCTTTGAACCTCAGCTGCGGTCGCCCAACTGTTCTTTTGCCATCAGCTAGTTGCCCGTCGAAGATATCTTTCTGGATGCGACCATCTTCCATGCGGCGGACACGGCCAAGCCAGCGTAGTCTGCGCTGTCTAAGCAGTGTATACATGCTTTGAAGGCCAGCACTTGACAACACCTCGACATTTGTCACTTTATCTTTCCACGAGATACCGAGGATGTTCACATAATGCAATAGGCAATAGACATTCATACACAGCGCTGTTCTATATGAAACACATATCCGAGACGGGTCAATGAAGAACCACGTCTCGACACTTCCACAGTACACTATAAAAAGCCCCTTGTCGCTTTGCCCACCCAAGGCAGCACATCCGCTTATGCATAGCGACAAATCATTGTGAGTACTACATGTGCTCAAAATATAAATCCCCAATTGGTGTGCAAACTATGTTCGCGACATATATACATTTTTTTAATTGAACCGATTAATCGATTAATTAATCGTTAAAGGTCCTATATATATATATACACACATATTTAGTTGTTCTTTATATTTATATTTACCTTACTTCCATATCACCAACCTCTAGTTTAAGCGAAAAACATAAAGATTGCTAAAAATGTAATAATCGATTAATATTTGTTTTATAAATTAATCTACTTTTTTTTTTAATTTACCCAATTAATCGATTAATTAGTCGTTAACGATCCCAAGCATCCCAAGAAGTTCGAATGACAAAGCTTAAAATTAAAGGTTCGAAAACATGCCCCTTTTAATGGTCTGTAGCCTTTTAATTACCAACCTTTTGTAGCCTAAACAACATCTGGAAGTCCTCTTAGTACAGCACACGCACAAAATTAAGATTATATCAGAGCTGTGTGCTTTCTGTGCTTCTCTATGGTGCGGAATGCTGGAGAGTAACAGAGAAGGAAATGCCGAAATTGTCCTCTTTTCACACAACATGCCTAAGAAAAATTCTCCGAATCTTTTGGCCGAATACCATCACCAACCAAGATCTGCTTACTCGGAGCAAGCAAGAGGACATGCACACCATCATAGCTGACAGACGCTGGAGTTGGCTTGGCCATGTCCTCAGAAGAGACTATGGACCCCTGAAGGAAAACGAAAAAGAGGCCGACCAAAAACAAGTTGCCGGAGGACTGTGGAGGCTGAGTTGCAAAGAATGAACCAGAGTTGGGGCACTGTACAAAGGATGGCCACCGACCGAGCAAAGTGGAATCAATTTGTTGTTGCCCTACAAGACGCTACCAGGCGTGATGATGTCATAAGAGGTTTTGAAGTTAATAAAAGTATAAGCTATCCTGGACAAATAGGTGTATCAGAGGATACCAGGATAGTGCCAGATACGAGACTGGTCTTATAAGTAATACCCCCTTCTCTGAAAAGAGCAAGGGTGTATATACATCAAAGTGGGGTCAAGCTATGTAAGTTCTCAGAGAATATGATGATGATGTACTCTGAGTCCCTAACTGCTACATCTCCTGATCCCAAATTGATTTAGCTACGGGTCTAGGGGAATGTATTTAATATAATTAATGATTAATTTCAACCAGAACTTCAACTTTAATAAAATTATTTAAGCAAGGCAGTATGAAATTTTATGTACAATTTAATTGTCCTGAACCTCAATCTTTTAGGTCAGGAATGCTCAAAATCAAGAAAATGATATTTACACATTAAAATAAATATTTTGGAAAATCTGTTCCATTTTTGTAAAGTGGTCATCGGAATAACTACACACAGTTCCTGTTCATAATATTGATACTTCTGCGAGTACTACACTGTAAGGTCTCTTGATTACTTTGGAAGGTCTGCTACTTTCATCCTACAAAGGGTTGTAAGTTTATTTTGAATACTTTTTGGTGAATGGTTTGGATAAACTGACATTGCCTTCCTAAAGGACTTAACTTTAGAATGTTGCTGCTGCTGTTCTGTAAAACATTTGTCAGGATCACCAACTTAGTGACTCCTGACTGCGAAGATGGGGTCTTGCTCCAGTTGTATGAGGCCCTCTCAACTCCCACACTTCCTCTCAATTGAATACAGCCACGAGGTAATTTCGTGATATAACCTGGAATTGAAGGACAACCCATTCCATGTAGAAGTCTGCCTCAATCCATTCACCCCTAAACAATATGAAAACTTACCCTTGTCAGATATTTGTGCTAACAAGTTGCACAAGACCTTGAATTTCGTTGCCTACAATCAGCTTCAGGTAATCATTCTTTCTCTGTTTGGATTCAATGTTAGTGTCCTTCGTCCATGCTTGGCTTCCATACAATAATCATAGTAAGTACAATACAGCATGTGACCTATCGATTACTTCATTCTAACTTCTCCTGTACGTTTATCACATGATCTTTGAACGGTGTGTCACTCCAGAAGAAATACTAATTTAAATCGCTACTAATACTTATTGTCGTAATTTGTTACCATATTTGCAAACACTATACACATTTTTTTTCATTTCGAACAAGCCTGCAATACTACACACATTCCTACTTAGGTCAGTGTGACACAACACATCCCGCCGGCAGTTTCACTTTCGAATTAATATGGAACACATAGGCTGGTTACTCACAAGTCAACAATTAATAAAATAAGCAAATAAATATATCTTTCTTACCCTCAGGCAAATATATTCATACACACTCAAGCTGAACTGGCCTTCTAGGGGATCTAGAACTGCTTTCAGATCAGAAGGCAAAGACTTGATCTTTCTATCTTTCCAATGCGGTCAGCTCGGTGTAGATTTTTTAATCTAATGGCCCCGATAGTACCACCTTGTTACTATTTATAGAACTACATCCGCCCAATCAGAGGAAAAGTCAAAAAGTTAATTTTTGAGACTTGTGACTTATGTGGTTCTAAGCGTGTTTGTATAATCTGACTAATTTTAAATATTATATATTATAGTTATTAGCGGACCGATTTTAATTATCAAAAGTGATTATTAAACGGCACATTGTTCTCTATCGTTCTGTATGGTTTTCCTTTAGTTATTTATTTGCATTTCAATCTGGGTAATTTTTAAGTAATTAAATTTGGCCTTACCCTGATGTGAAAATTTCACTTAATTAAATGTTTCTACTACAATAAAATTTTATCATGCGTGAATATTTATGCTTATGTGTTAAGCAATATCAATGCTATAATTTGAGACATTTCCTTTTGTTTAACTATCTTTAGTTGTTAAGAAATAAAATATATTCGTTCGGTCAAAAACACAAAATAGGCATTGTTATCAAGTTAAAAGGTTTCTTTATCCTTACTAAAAATAAAAGAAGCATTTTGATTGCTTTGTTAAATTTGTACTATGCTCTTAGATAATTTTTTGGTGGGCGGTAAATTTGACTGAGTTCTTAGACTGCTTCAAATACTATAGTTAGTTTTAGATTCAAATATTATAGCTAAGTTTTGAGCGTGGAATTTGAGCGTGGTGTCATACAGATTTAAAATTTTTACGACAGATGGCCACTGACTGCTTTGACGGTCGGTGGCTAAGGATCAAAGACGAAGAAGAACCTTTTAATTCCAATCTCCATCACTTTCAGTAACCAATTTGGTCGCACGATAGCAATGTGAAACGCAAACGTCTGTCGTTTTCAGTCTGTTTGATAGTCTTCTTAAAAACCTCTTTAAAACTTTTGATCTCTTGATATATCTTCTCTACACCTCACGGTAGAAGGGGAACGACTAAGTAAGTAAGATATATCCAACACATGCAGCGTTTGCACTAAGCGATGCACGTTTATTTACAGTTAAGAGTGTAATCCTTGTATTTATTCAAATTTGTGTTAAGTTCTTACAACTAATTACTCATTCATTCATCACTCTTCGGCTCCCTAAGGAGACAGTTCATCAGACTGTTTAAATGACAATTCAGATGAGACAGTTAAAGAGACTTTTAGAGAGTCTATTAAATAGACCGGTCAAGAGACAGTTCAGATACAGTTTAAGAGACAGTCTAAGAAATATGTTCACGAGATCGTTTATGAGATAGTTCAAGAGATCATTTATGAGATAGTTCAAGAGATCATTTATGAGATAGTTCAAGAGATCATTTATAGTTCAAGAGATCATTTATGAGATAATTCAAGAGATCATTTATGAGATAGTTCAAGAGATCATTTATGAGATAGTTCAAGAGATCATTTATGAGATAGTTCAAGAGATCATTTATGAGATAGTTCAAGAGATCATTTATGAGATAATTTAAGAGATCATTTATGAGATAGTTCAAGAGATCATTTATGAGATAGTTCAAGAGACTGTTTATGAGATAATTCAAGAGATAATTTATGAGATAGTTCAAGAGACTGTTTATGAGATAGTTTGAGAGATCATGCATGAGATGGTTCAAGAGACTGTTTATGAGATAGCTCAAGAGACTGTTTATGAGATAGTTCAAGAGACCATTTATGAGATAGTTCAAGAGACCATTTATGAGATAGTTCAAGAAACCATTTATGAGATAGTTTAAGAGACCATTTATGAGATGGTTCAAGAGACTGTTTATGAGATAGTTCAAGAGATCATTCATGAGATGGTTCAAGAGACCGTTTATGAGATAGTTTAGGAGACCATTTATGAGATAGTTAAAGAGACTTTATATGAGATAGTTCAAGAGACCATTTATGAGATAGTTCAAGAGACAGTTTAAGAGATAGATAAAGATGCAGTATAGTTTAAGAGATAGGTCAAGATACAGTTTAAGCGATAGGTCAAGATACAGTTTAAGAGATAGGTCTAGAGACAGTTTAAGAGATAGGTCAAGAGACAGCTTAAGAGATAGGTCAAGAGACAATTTAATAGATAGGTCAAGATAAAGTTTAAGAGATAGGTCTAGAGACAGTTTAATACATAGGTCTAGAGATAGTTTGACATAGGTCTAAAGACAGTTTAAAAGATAGGTCAAGATACAGTTTAAGAGATAGGTCGAGATACAGTTTAAGACATAGGTCTAGAGACAGTTTAAGGCATAGGTAAAGATACAGTTTAAGATATAGGTCAAGAGACAATTTAAGAGATAGGTCAAGATACAGTTTAAGAGATACATCAAATGGCAGTTTTAGAGGCAGGTCAATATACAGTTTAAGAGGTAGGTCAAGATACAGTTTAAGAGATAGGTCAAGATTCCGTTTAAGAGATAGGTCAAGAGACAGTTTAAGAGATAAGTCAAGATACAGTTTAAGAGATAGGTCAAGATACAGTTTAAGAGATAGGTCAAGAGACAGTTTAAGAGATAGGTCAAGGTGCAGTTTAAGAGATAGGTCAAGATACAGTTTAAGAGATAGGTCAAAAGACAGTTCAGAGACAGCTTGAGATAATTATCAAGAGACCGTTCATTAGATAGTTCAATAGACAGTTCAAGAGACAGTTGAAGAAACTGTTCAAGAAACTGTTTTCCGCCAAATTGTTGTACAATTGTCTTTCGTCTTCCTTTTGTGGTACATATCATAGCAGTTCTAGTGATGGCGACATGTCTACAAGTTTGTAATGTCTCTGGTTTCTTTCTCCCAGGCCATAACCAGGTCTGTCTCTTAAGCCATAACCAGATTTGGCTCTTGAGCCATAACCAGTGTTAAAGGTTTATTTGATGGAAGATACTGGTGGGGGTCATCGATAAGATAAATGTTATTATTACTTTCGCTAATAAATGGCGATCAGCATAAGTCGGGCTTACGGATGGCCGACAGGTGTGTGACTATAGAAATATGACATACGCGAATGGGTATAGGTTCTTTAAGTGTGTCTATGATAAGTCACTCACACCACAGCAACGTAGAATAATATCCCTCATCATCCTCAATAAAGTACGTGCTACATATATCAAATATTCCTTTTACCAAAAGAATATATGCTGGGACATACTAACAAAAATGGTAAAGCGTCCATTTTCAAGCTCTGCCAGCCAAATACTATCACGAAAAATCCGCTGCTTAAAACAGCTCAGTACCCAATTCATTCAATTGAAACTCGCAGCTTGAGATGTGAGCAGAATTCATCCGCCTTTCCCCCCAAAACTAATTCATAGTACGTTCGACAGTTTCTTTATCCTATTTTTAAAAAGCAAACTAACAGCTAGTCAAAAGAGCTGTGTTCAGAAAGTGTGTGTATAAAAATCCGACCCGTACATACTTACTTACTTAGTCGTTCCCCTTCTACCGTGAGGTGTAGAGGTTTGGAAGAGAGAGCGCCAGACTATCCTATCGGCTGTCTTACTTCTTGTGTTCCAAGTTCCATAAGTTGTAGTCCGTAGTCCGTTCCAGTTCGTCGCCTTTAGAATCAGTCCGGTTTTCTCTCTTATATTGCTCGTAATCATAGTTTAAAGCAAACAGGTGATTGGCCTGTTGTGCCTTTGCATGGTGGAGGGGCTGCCTCCTTACGGCCTCCATGCAGGCCGCCCTCCTCCTTTTTCATCCGGGCTTGGGACCGGCATAGGCGGAGTTCGACCCGTGCATACGAGTCTTAAACACTTAACTCCCCTTAATTAAAATATGACTTAACACCAGTTCTGGCTCTTGCTATTAAAAATAAATCAACATAAATTTTACAACTGCAAAAAAAAAAAAAAAAAAAAGATGTAACCGTGGGTAGGTTGCTTTATGGATAAAGCCTAACTTTAATTTTGATCAAGTGGTATAAGGCTACTGGCTAGTGGCCAGAGATGTTGATTTCTTGATATGTATTTATTTGAACCAGGTTCGATTCAGTGGTTTATTCCTATTTCGTAAGTAGTGGTAGTATTTTATTTTCCTTTCATCCAATTTCCAAAAGTATTTTCTAACAAAGTCCAGTTGAAGAATTTAAACTCCAAAGGGAGATTTTATTCCGGTATAACTTCAACTCTTTGTCAAAGTGGACAAAGTCACTTCCAAGTAGAAATCAATGGTACATGGTTTGATATGTTTCTTTGCTAAATTTGTCGTTCTTATGTCGTCTGAGGATTCCTACAAGTATTTACGAAAAGATGTTGGCTGAAATACAAGGTCGAGATAATACTAACCTGATCATAAAGGTCTGTATGATCTAATAATCAAAATCAATGGACTAGTCTGTAATAAAGATAATCTCTCTTGGTCAGTCTTGAAAATCTTGAGTATGCCTAACCTTAATACAGGATCACTCTACGAAGTAATTTGCAATACTGAATTGGTTTCTGTCTGTTTGGAGAATATATTCGCAGGGTTTTGAAAATCTTTCAATTCTGATTGGAAGAGGCACTACTGTTAGGCCGCGTACTCAGATAGCTATGACGTCAATGGTAACTACGTTGGTTGCTAACGGTCTCTTATTTAAGGGAACACAGTGGTCAGTGTCATTTGTTGTCATTTGTTGACATTTGAAACATGATTTATGAATTTAATCTATTGATCTTTTAAACTAATCTAATGATGTCTTAAACTACCAGAGATTGGAAGTGATCACTACCTGCTAACAATCAAACGAACAACTGAAAGAGTCGCTCAGCCTAGGAACTGCCCAACATCACGCAAGAAACCAAGTAAACGAGCAGGAGAAATGAGCATTAGGACCTACAAGCTGAGAGAGCCAGAAATTAAGACCAGATATCAGGGGCTTATTGCTACAGCAGTGAGCAACACAGAAGAACGACCTGATGACTTGGAAACCCTCTGGAATAAATTCAAGGATATCATAAAGACAGCTGCTGCAGAAGCATGCGGTGAAGTCCGACTTGGGAACCAGAGAAAGAGGACCCCTTGGTGGACAGAGGAAGTCAAAGAGAAAATAAGAGAGAAGAAAATGGCATGGAAACAATACTTAGGAGCTAAAAACACAACAGGACAAATGGAAAAATATAGAGAATATGTGACACTCAGAACAGAAGCAAAGAACAAAGTGCTAGCAGCAAAACAGAAGTCCTGGGAAGAATTTGGAGAAAAGCTAGAAAAAAGATGCACAAGAAAACCAGAAATTGTTCTATAAGACCCTAAAGAACATGAGGAAAGAAAAACAATGCCCTCTCAAATTTATAAAGGACAAGCAAGGCAAATTGCTTACTGCCCCGAAGGAAGTAATGGAAAGATGGAAAGAATATTTCTCAGAACTCCTGGATGGTGAGCATGATGAAGCATCAGAAATGATAACCACTGACACAGAAGAGGAAACCAATGATGGTGAAGATGACATAAAGATGGAAGAACTGAGGGCAGCACTAGAGAAAATCAAGATGGGCAAAGCAGCAGGGCATGATGGTATAACACCAGAAATGGTTAAGTACATGGGAGCATCAGGCGACCTATTACTCTTAAAGGTCCTACAGGCAGCATGGTGCCACAAGACCATACCAAAGGACTGGCAGATTGCCATCATAACACCAATTTTCAAAAAGGGTGACAATCGACAATGTGGAAACCATAGAGGCATATCCCTTCTCAGTGTCCCTGGTAAAATCTACTCTAGAATCCTAGAGCAGAGACTCCGACGCCTAGCTGAGCCACAATTGGATGAGGTCCAGTGCGGATTCCGAGCAAACCGAAGTACTCAAGACCTAATCTTCACACTCAGACAGCTGAGTGAAAAGGCCCTTGAGTATAAGAGTGAGATCCATCTTTGTTTCATAGATCTGGAAAAGGCGTTTGACAGGGTCCCCTGGAGCAAACTTTGGGACTGTTTGGCAAGGAAGAATATTCCAGCACCTCTGATTCATGCTATACAGAGCTTCTACAAGTCTTGCAAAAATTATGTGAGGACAGCAAACCATAAGTCAGAAGAGTTCAGGACCACCACTGGTGTAAGACAAGGTGATATCCTATCACCTTACCTCTTCATGCTCCTTATGGACGATGTCATCAAGGCATGTAAGGAGAGAACAAGAAAGTATTCAGTGGGGTACTGGAAGATGAGACAGGTCTATATTTCGGAGCTGGCATTTGCTGATGATGTTGCCCTGATTGCTAAATCAGAGGCACATCTCCAATCCAACCTGCAAGTCTGGAAGGAAGAGCTGGAGAAGAGAGGGATGGTCATAAGCAGCTCTAAAACAAAATCCATGGTGATATCACGAGAAGAAAGAAAACATCAGATTAAGTTGGGAGAACAGGTCCTGGAGCAGGTCGACCACTTTAAATATCTCGGAGCTATTATAGACCGAAAGGGAGGCATCAAAGAAGAGTTGGCCACTCGAAAAGCAGCGGCTGGGAGACTTTTTCAGGCCATAAATCGTGGATTCCTCAGCAAGAAAGAGGTTGGTAAGAAAACGAAGATGGCTGTATACCGCTCCACCTATGTCCCAGTCTTGACATATGGATGCGAGTCGTGGGCAATGACTACAACCCACAAAAGCCAGATCCAAACCTCAGAAATGAGGTATATGAGGAAAGTGGTTGAAGTAACAAGAAGAGACATGGTCCGCAACCAGACGATCCGTCAAGGCCTAAAATCCCATCCGCTGCAGACCCAAATAGAACAGTCCCAAATAAGATGGTTTGGCCATGTCTGCAGAATGGGAGAAGATCGGCTACCACGACAAGCATGGGAAACAAAGAGCCAGGGATCCAGACCTCCAGGACGACCCAGAGTCCGCTGGGAGGACAACATTAGACAATCTTTGAAGGACCGAGGACTAGAATGGAACCAGGCCAGGAAGAAGACAGCTGATAGAATGGTCTGGCGCTCTCTCTTCCAAACTTCTACACCTCACGGTAGAAGGGGAACGACTAAGTAAGTAAGTAAGTTATTTGAGTCTGATTGTTTTCCAATGTGTCTATAGTATTCATTTTTCAAATACAGCGCGAGAGTGCCAATGTGTTGTTAATCAAAGTGAATAGGGAAAAAAACATTACCTACAAAAAGGTAGGTAAAACACAAGCCTATTATGTTTTTATTTTTGTTTTAAATGCTACAGTGAACATTACTTGCAGACATTACCGAGTAGACCAGCTCAATAGCATAAAAGTGAGTCTCGTTAGAGTACATACATGTCTGAACTGCCCATGGCGGACTTCTGGTGTCATGTATTGTGGTTCGCACTGTTGACCTGCCATTGAAACATCATTTTTGATGATGCGGAAATGGCAGGGCGGATAGTGTGATTCGCTTGCATGGCTAGGCGGGGTTGTCGCACGGAAGGTCCAGTGTTCAAATCCTGGGTAAGCCACTCGTGTCTGTTGTTTTTCTGTTGTCTGGTGTTCTACTTCTTTATTTCCTGCGAGTGCCTGATAACATACCTTTATATTTGTTTCATATTAATTTACTGTTTACAGGCCTCGGGTTTCCCTCCTTTATGTGTAATAAAATGTTTATACAATACCAAACCTACCCACTATCCTGTTCTCACTGTTCTAGTCTACTATCATTTACTGGACACAGTATTAAGGTCCTTGTCTTGTTGGATTCGGCTATATATATATATATATATATATATATATATATATATATATATATATATATATATATATATATATATATATATATATATAGTGAGATTAATTAGAACAAGAGGAAGTAAAGAATAAGAAAGATGATGCAATAGTCATACCTTTTATTTCAGTTCATGATCTTGAGCAGTGTTGCCACAGCTGGGTAGTTTTTACTAGATCTGGGTTTTTTGGGGTTCCGTCTGGGTATTTTTTTTTCGAAAATCTGCATTGATCTGGGTACATTTGACAATTGGCATTTATAATGTATGTATATTCTGTGCACTGAGCATTATACATTATATTTATATTATAATTAAAATTAAAAAATTATATGCTATATATTTTTATTCCACTTAAATTTAATTCTTGTTTTTAACCACATCAATGACGTTGATTTTTTTACTCGTTTACATCAGCTATCTATTTCCTGTTATTCTGTTAATGGCTGTCATCTAAAATACTCAGTCATTTTTGCGATGTGTTTTAAAGTATTCTTTTTAAATTTTAGACTTAAGCGATGATGAAGGTACGCTAGGTAGTTGTAGCAGCATGACGACACACACGCCACTGCGTAAAAAAAATGAAGCCATGGTATCAGCAGGCTTTTTGTGAGGAATGGCTAACAGACAGCGAACAAAAGGATTGGATAAAGTCGGACTCTGGCAATCGCTATGCTGCGATTTGTACGGTCTGTTCCTGTACATTAACTAACGCTAACAGAACAGCTTTATTGACACGTAAAAGCACACAGGAATACATGAAAAACTTCGAAGCCAAAAGCAAAACTTTGAACGTTAAGGAGTTTTTCATCAAACCAAAAGAGCTCTGTGTCCACGACAAAATTGCTAAAGCGGAGATACTGTTATCGGCTTTCATGTTACTGTTAAAATATCTAACATATCTCATTTTCTAGAGTTCATATATTGGGGTGTTAATAAAATCATTTTTATATAATTGTGAATTTTTGGTAATAAAAAACAAAATAAAAATGAAGAAATAACTAAAAATTGGTAGCACACAGCTTATTTGTGCTAAAGTTGCACTAAAAGATTGTGTAAGCATCGTTTATCCCATGCATAAAATAATCTGGGTATTTCTGGGTTTATTTTAAAGAAGAAAATCTGGGTTTATCTCGAGAACTTGAGTGGCAACCTTGATATTGAGTAGAATCTTCCTATTCAACCTGTTCCATAGGGCGTTCATTATTATTGTTAATGCTGGGCATGGTATCCTGATTGCAGAGCCCCCTGTGGGCGCGAGACCCAACTGGATCAAATAGGCTCAATGGGCCTAAGATCGGCCCTGCTTGAGAGAGACAGAAAATTTAGGTGTTTATCCATCTCGTGAAAATGGAGCCCAATAAATTAGCACCACACGCCGACAGCAGTGACAGATCTGTTTTTAGAGCAGACGGAATACGAAGAGGCAGAGAGAGACATCACATATATCCTACAACACTAGCTTACTGTAGCCAGTGCCGCACAATTGGCTCAGGTACGTCAACTTCAGCTCACCACTTCGCTTCACGGCAACAGTTAGAATAAGAAGTAAAAATTGAGTTAACTAATAATTAGTATTTTTAGGACACGTGCTGTAGTGAGATCAGTCACCCTTCATAAAATTAATACAAGTCTTATCATCCGCTTGTTAACCCCGGCACACGTGCCCTAACGTGATGTAACATTTAACAAGCTAGTCTAGTTTGACCATAACAGAGTGAACTTTCGAAATTTTATGAATAAGTTTGTGTCTGAAAGTAACATAATGCTATTAGTTTTTCTAAGCAAATTTGAATGCTGTGAATGAACACATCGAGTATATTTATTTTCAGTTTAATTTAAATCCAAATTTAAGGGGTTATGGATTTTCTTCATCATTTGACATTGTTCCACTGCTTTCGTTTTGCTCTTCAATTCACACACTGACTCAGGGTTTCTTAACCTTTTTTGTGCCACGAACTCCATTTTAAATTTGTTGACTTTGTTCACGGACTGCCTAGAATCCATTCATGGGCCCCTGTTACAGTCGGTTGACTGTATCACCAATTATGAAACTCAATTTTGGTGAAAAGGATTCTTCCGTTTCTTATGTATTCCAATTAGCCATCCTATGCCTTCTAATTATTATTGTTCTTGAATTGGTTAGAGCGATCATGCTGTCTGGTGTTATTCGCGAGTGCTGAGAAAATAACTTCCAATTCAACTGTATGAAGGTGATGAGGTCCTTTGGTAGAGTCCAACACTTTATTACATTTACATCACAATTATTTATGGCATTATAAATTATACATCATCTCCGTGCAGTCCCTTATAGTCTCTTAGACTAAATTATCAATGTCGACAACAACGTGAGCTGCATATACATGATGCCGTCATGCGGACATCTGAAAGTGATACTCACAAGGTTGACGAATGATTAATCAAGATTAATCAATTATTTCCTTATCTTCATCTTCCAGGAAAAATATTATATTTGAATAAAGATGCTTCATTCTTACATCTTACACTAATATGGCTGACCCTATAGCACATATTCATAGGAACTATCTGCACTATCAATATACATAGGGAGCGTTGAAGATTCACGTCTCACTTGGACACATCTCAAAATATGAAGGGTAATTACAAATCGTTGTTATGCGGTAACTTAACAACGTACCGCGTCATGGCTAACCAAAAGCAAATATACACTATCGCGTTCAATAAATATCTTTACGCGCAAAGCATCTTATGTTGGCGGCACATCAATATGTTAACGCGTAACTTTAGAATGCTAACAAATTGTAGTGGGCCAACATAATTAAAACATGTCGTAACATCCCCCGACCGACTGGGTGAAAAAAATCTGTTATATAGATTTTTTTAAGAATATACTGAACGCAATTAATTCTATTTAAAAAAATTACGACATACGGCCCACGATGTTTTGAATAAAACAGTGTCGAAGGTCGTCGTCAATGTACTAACGTGTCACATGATACATGTAAATAATAATTAAGTTAAGTAAAAGAAACGTCAACAGTCAAGAAAGGATAGGAAACTATCATCTAATTAACTAAAGGTGTCATAAGTAACTAATTAAATTTGTTTAAGTAACTAATATATCAAGTATGAATGTTACGTGTTGTTCAAGTTATAATCGTTATTATATTTAATAAAGTATTGTCATATGAGAAAGGAAGACAAAGAAAACACAAAGAACACCTGAGAAAATAGACGTAAAAGAAAAGAAATAAAAATAATATGGTAATCTAAGTCATATGTAGCATTCAACTTCAATGTGAAATATCTAACTAACAAGAACTAAAGTAAATCAATTTACATAGTAAAGAATAAAACTAATTATTCCTTATATCTAGTGTATGAAACGAAAATGTGAAATGAAAGTTAGTAATGAACATATAAATCATATGTAATTGTTATATATCTAATTAAATTCTAACTACCTTAGTTACGTTACTTATTGTCTAAAATTGTTTATTATCAACGTAATTAATAGTATAATAGTCTTGCGTACGTGACAAATAATCTGTCACTTTTCGTACATATCCCAACGTATACTAGAACTCGCTAGTTAAACCAAGTTTCTTCTGTTGAAGTAGATAATGAGCTTTCAAACGATCCTATTGACGGTGGACGTATGAATCCAAACTTGCATAAGTTCGAGCGGATAGTGCCGGTAAATCGCACTGTCATAATTGATAGAAGTATGGACACTAACCAAAGTCCATAATTATGTGTTCGAACGAAATCAGCAATAGGAATACATATATTGGCGTACCACTTGAAAGATTGATGCGAATCCTTGAAAGGTGAATGAGTTAACTGTCAATTGTGTTCATATCATACACGTTTCCTGACATGAAAATGACTATTATCAGTACTTTAATCCAGCGTTGTCATTCAAAAGATGTAGATCATAACGAATGGCTTGAATTGTGCCGAAATTTGTAATTATTTCAGATTTTCGATAGTGTTAAATCAGAATGTCAGCAATAAAAGTATACATAATGCTAATCGTAAATGTACCAATGTCTGTAGATGATCGACTTGAAACTGTAGTCCAAGAACAGCAACGTATGACCAAAAGTTTGTGACTTTGTGCATAAATGTCAGTTGTTAATTCGAACTGCATCATCATTTTCAATCTGATGAGGATTAAGAGTGGCGAGATAAAGAATCGGCCACGACGTTCTCGGTTCCTGGGATGGATTCTAACTTGAACTGGAACGGAGATATCAACGTAGTCATGCAGCAGTAATGTGTTCGACTCAAGAACCAGTATGTTCGTGACGTATATTTGATTCCATAGTTAGGTAAAATCGCATCATACTTTTACATCTGATGTAGAGAAACTCCTAAGCTGCACCAAAAGATCGCTACAGCTACACGCGGAATCAATACAAATTGAACATGTAACAGAACACAAAGTTCTGGGGATCACGATTGACCAGCACTTAACGTGGAACTCCCATGTACGGAATTTAACCAAACACATAGCACAAAAGACGTACCAGCTAGCCAAAATAAAACACTTCTTAGACGCAGACACTAGACTATTGTTCTACACCTCACATATACAGACACATCTAGATTACTGCTCTACACTATGGGATTGTTGCCCTGCTTCCACCTCGAAGAGACTGCACTCCCTGCAAAAGAGAGCAGTGCGTCTGATCACCGATAATCGCACGACACCACACACAAGGACAGGAAAAGAACCCAAAATACTGTCGCTAAAAAAAAGTCTTCTCTACAACAAAGCCAAGCTGACTCACACAATTCTATCTAACAATGCCCCGTCGTACCTAAGATCATTGTTTCAAACCAGTAGAAGGGAGGGACAACGATTACATCAGTTACGTCTGCCCAAACCTAGGATCGACCTGTTCAAAAAGAGTCTAGCCTACTCTGGTGCCTACTTATGGAACAGCCTTCCACACCACCTAAAAAGCCTACCTACACAATATTCTTTTAACAAAGCACTTTTCAAACACTTCCTCAACACTGATTATCTACCCCCATAGAAACAGTATTTGCCTGTCAACATCTCATCCATAGGTCAACATTTCTTTTCCTCTTCCGCTCATTTTTGTGTGTGAATAATTTGTTTTATATCCATGTAATATCATTATTATATTCACTTTAAAATATTATTATATAATGTAATGTATGGGTGAATGTACCCACATAATACTGTACTTTAGAAATGTGAGTCGTGAGAATGTACCCGCATACCAAAAATACAGATTAATTGTAGACGGATTGACCGCATGAGTGAGTGTCGGTATACAGAATTTATTTATTTTTATTTATTGTTTTATTTATTTTATTTTATTATTACTTTTTTCCCCCATTTACTAGCTTGTTTGTTTCAAAAAAAAAAAAAAAAAAAAACCCTACTCATTTTTTTTATTATGCTTGCATACTGTAAATGAATGCTGTTATGGTAACTTTATAATGTTGCATGCCTTTAAATTAATGCTTAAAGCATCATGTGGGAATGAAAGGATATAGTATGCAAGATTAATGAGAGTGGAAGGGCAGAATGTTAGACGGGCCTGCGCGCCCAATTCTTTACCCTTCGAAAATAAAGTTCGTTCGTTCGTTCGTTCGTTCGAACCATGACATTATTCGAACTTGAATTCTTTTCAATCGATTACTTGATCTGGAACGAGACCAACATCACAAGCTGAAGTTGCCTACATCTGATGAATAATATACAATTTAGTCGTATATGTTGACCTCAAAGTAAGAGGTATTTAATAAAAATGTCATCGAAAATTATTAACGCAGTGATACAATTATCAGTCCACTCTGTATTAACAGACATGCCTTTCCACTAAAGGGTAGACAATACACAAGCTCATGCTGCATTGGCTGAGCATAGTTAGAACACTCAACAAAGTTACTGTCTATCGTCGGCATGGTAAAAACAACGTAAAGACAAAAAGATAAAGCGTCATAGTAGACAAGACAACAAAAATGTTCTCTACAAGAAAAGTCCACACTAACCAATCTATTTAAGAATAGATTATTAGGAAAGAAAAGAAATGATGACTGACTATGCTGAGTCATCAAAGAAATGCGATAATAACTCAAAGTATCAATGGGCTAATATCTGCGCGAAGCAGAATTAGGTACCAATTGTAATCTGAGAGAATGGTTGTGAAAATATACGCCATTGTTACGCTCGACAACCATACGAGCATCCCTATTATTACAGAATGTCACCACAGCTTCACCATACCTGATATCGGTAGATGGCAATATACGCACAAACTTAACGTCTGCCGTGTAGTGAAATAAATTACCAAGTGACTGCCATGTAGTTCCTAGTGGCAGATTGCTTACTAACACAGTGCGAGAATACGCACTTTTCTCAATATAGGTAGTTGTGACAGACGAACTCAGCCGACCCTGAATGACCCTGAAGTGTTGGATGATATAATACGACCTTCGTAGCGACCCCTTGAATACCATCAGTGCCCACGAATATTGTAACCTTTCGTCAAACGGGATTTTTCTTTTCACCTGGACTCATTAGCTATGCAACCGTTCCACACGTTTGCTGATTAATATGTGGACAGTTTATCTACCGTTCATTCTGGTCATCGCATTGATTTAAGGAGAGATTAAATCACGCCCATGGACATCTCTTGAGCAATCATATGCAGTATTTTCATTAACTTGGCCCAGAGGGGGCGGCGCCAGAATCAAACAGATAGTAGCGACCACGATCAAAGACACAGACTGGGGGATTTCAGGAAAGACTAGCGCCACGATCAAAGACAGTAGTGGTCCCTGAAACGAGCGACGCAAGTTCCTGCAGGTATTTCGCATCTCGGTGTTAAACACAGAACCGATCGCAGCAGCGAGCGGAGATACTAAGACCAGGGGCGGCTTCTCTCTTTAGTCTGGCGGTCAGATCCCCAAAAGTTTCCTGAGATCTAAAAAGATGTCAATTTTCTCATGTCCCACTCATCTTGCAATTAAGTTAGATATATACAGACCACGTAGAAATACACTTTATCACTCATTGGCCAGACCTTTACAGAAGCACTAGCTATATTTGAAATCTTGGATATATCTTTATATATATTTGCAGTGAATTCTATTTCTGTGCAAAACGGTAAAATATATATTGTGTAAAGTGATCAGTGGCCTAGTTCATTCATTCTATTTCACTGGATTTTGTGTTAATTTAAATCTATTAAGTTAAACCATATCAATAGTTCCAGTTGTAAATGTAATGATATATCTGCTATATTATTTCCAAAAAAGATAATAGAGGCTGAAATGCTTTAATTAACTTTTAAAGTCGCGAAGGAATTTATAATTAATAAATTTAGTTAAGTCCTATATTTATAGATGTGTGTTTTAACCATTAGAACTCGCGCAGTGTTTATTAAATACATAATTAAATACGCGTATAAAATATATATTATATTTATATATATATAGTATCTCTTAACGGGAAATTCATCGCGCTTTAGAATGTTAGTTGATTTTTCGGTATATTACATGTCTTTTTATTTCATACAGAGTGATCGTAACCTTTGCGATCCCAGCAATAAAGAAATCATCTTAAAACTTCCAGACATATTGATGAAACATTTTTAAATTTAATCTTGTGGCGGTTCAATGCGACCTAGCTATCATACTTACATGAAAGAAAGCCTACCCAAGACTATTTAAAGAACAATCATCATATTAAAATTACAAATCTGTAAGATAAACTGGAAGTTGAACCGTGCCAGTAGCGATACTTGATTTACTGCCCTACTGTGACTGAGATTTTACTATCATACATATTTTCACTGAACATGTGTGACTGGCTTCCAAATTTATTCCTCTTAGGCTTCAACTGGTTCTATCAGAAAAAAGTTTTAATAAACTTTCATGTTACCGGTTTATATCAAATTCATTTTTATTTTTACTATCATCACGCATTGAAGGTAACCGGCGTTTTTACATACGGAGATATTTAAACTGGCGCTCTATTGAAGGGGTGGTGAAAATTGAAAGATGGTGATATTACCACTTCAGCATTGCATGCAGTCCTGTGAAGGATGATGTCCTTCTGACCCACAAACTGTAGCTGTGACATTCTTTTTTCCAGAACGATGGCCCTTTTTACAACACTTACTCAAGCTGTGTAAAATTGTTGATAATAAATTTTCTTTAAGTTTATTTGTTCTGAACCAAGGTTTTATTTTGGTCAGAACATATGAAAGGTTTGGCAATTATGAAAGAAATGCATGAATATATGGCATAATAAATGAAAGGTGTGTACATGTGTATTTTACAAGACTAGTTAATATTACTACTGTTTATAGCTGTAAGTTATCTGGGAGAACATTTAATGGATGTGCTGTTGGGGTGACCTCATCACTCCCTGTCTATGGCGACTACACATTGTCCCTTTATTGATGATATTATAATGGGTGTGTTAGAAATTAAGTTGGTGAGTATTCAGCAGTCCAGACGCTCACGTAACTTGAATGAATAATCTGGTGCTGGAATCAGGTGGCCCCCACCTCTCCGTGCTTGGGGGCAATATCAGAAGTTTGGTGGTCCCACCTCTCCGTGCTTGGGAGCAATATCAGAAGTCTGGTGGCCCCACCTCTCCGTGCTTGGGGCTATAACAGGCTGCTCTGACAAAATTTTACTGCACGGGTCCACTCTTGTAATATTCAACACCTCATTTGACACCACATTGGTGCCAAATAAAAACTCACAGTTCTGCAATCAAAGTATTAGTCATGTGTCAGAATTCCATCCTCTAGACCATTTCTGGACACAACACTACACAACAACAACAACACATAGACGGGTCAGATCTCTTTGACCATACAACACATCTTACCAAGTTGGTTTCACATAGGATAAGTTCTCCCAGACTACATATTCTGAAATATGTTCATTAGCTTCCTGCCATAGAATAGGATAGGTGATATGTTCCACTGATCTCAACTCTTGATCTGTCCTCCATAATCCTTGCTGGAGTTTATGTATTTTATTTGTCTCTAGACCCTGAACTGGGGCGGGGGGTCTAGAGCGAATCCTTACTTGTTGTAAGGGATAGATTATGATATGGCAGTATCAAATCACTCGAAACATTAAACAAATATTAAAATGTACAAAGAAATAATTTCAGTCTTACCAGAATTATGAATATAGAACACAGTTAAATGCTAGCAAAACTCAGCTGAGCTGCTGGCTTTAGGATGGCGTCCCTCTAAATATTTCAATTAGCTTCTGGGAATTACACCACTTAATAATTTACTGTGTCTACTAGGACAACTTATAACGAATGGCAAAGATGCGCGTCTGAGCGCCGATAATATATTCATCTATGGCCAATCACCGCCTTTTCCTTTTCAAATTCAACTATCCTACCAAAAAATCATTTCAGTCATACCTCAGTCAAGTATGCATTATTGTCTGTTGGTCCGTCTGTCTCTACTTGCGTTTCACAAAAAACACACTTGTTTTTTGAACCAACTCCGCCTTCCCCTACACAATTTTGCCTTTAAAGTTATTTTTAGCCACAATTCACCATCCTATCCCCTCTCTTTCATTCAAACTAGATTTTAGCACTTGAGTCTTCAAGGCCACAATTTTTTTGAAAATTAGTGACATGTTTTGTTTCAATGCAGTCGCTCGCTGATATGAACAACACAGTCTTTTGTCAATATCTTTCTTATTATCTATCCGTCTGTATAAATGAAAGCATATTATTTCACTGCTCAAGATGGGCCATCCGGCCAGCTAGGTTTTATATTCATAACATCATTATTAAGAAAAAGTTACTTTTCAAGGTTAGTTGGTTTTTCGAAATATTTTTCTAGCATCTTCTGTACTGCGTTTGCCGCTGAATTCAAATAAACGGACTAAGTTATCGCAAAAGCGTCCAAGAAATGACTGTTGCATATAACAGCTAAGGTCCCTTTTGTCGATTTCTTTACCTTTTGTCAACTTGGGGAAGTGACTTTTTCCTCCTTTCCCCACCAATTGCGCCTTTTAACCTTGCTAGTTTCAAGCACGCGTTCAGTCAGATTTTTCCTTTTGATCTCCGTTCTCATCCCGTTCCAAGGGTAAACGTTTTGCCTTCACGTCTAATCAATTTAATTTCCATGGCGGGTGATGACCCGCGGCGTGGGCGATCATGTATTCTAGCAGCTTACGCATTAGTTTTTATCCCTACATTGTATCATTGGAGATATTTTAACGTTGTATCATGGTTAATTTTATGACAAGTGGGATAGTTGATAATATGTTAACTATGTTTAAAACCCCCTCCTTTTCATTTGCTTAGAAAAGGGAAGAACAATTGGGAAGAACAGGATTCTTTCTACCACCCATACCTAATTTTGACACACCTCTTTCAGAGTAATTAACTTCACTGTTAGGTTAACGTACCTATGTTCCTGATAACTATCTATCTTTGGACTGGGTTTATTTTTGTCTAATAAGCGGGACGGGCTTAGTCGATACCAATCTTCTTCACCCCTCCCTACCTTGTTATTTGCATTTTTCTGTATTTATGATAATTTTTTGCTGTAAACACATGATTATTGTAGCGATTGTTTTTTTAACTTTAATAAACAACATAAACTTAATCGTTACTGTGTTGGAATACCCAAAGCCCATAATTTCCCCTATTTGTTTAATATAGTTTGTATCCACGTCGTCTGTGTGTTTGAAGCACCTAATCGGTGTGAGAGCAGGTGTGTGTCTGGAAACTGGCAAATAATTGTTTGACCAGGACAGCCTGAAGAATAGATTGAGAGAAACGATTTGTCGTAAATAAGTCTGTCTTTACTCTCCTCCAGCTCTCTGTGAAGCAACTATTTACTCTCTACATTTCTATCACTGAGCGTTCACCATCATTCTACACTCGAAACCGGACCACTATTTCTAAGACTCTTTCTCTCAGAATAAATTTACGACAGTAGTCTTATTGTCACTAGACTGTGAACAAGTGTAATGTGTATCTTTAGTTATCTGAGGAATATTTACTTTTTCCCTTCTCCCACATGTACTATCTTTATTCAGTGATGTATCATACTGATGGAATTTAGGATGATACATATCAGTATGCAAAGCAGTAGGTTTAAAGCATGTCGTAGACCACTGCTTGCTAGGCAAAGTAAAAACTTTGCTGACAGACTTATTCGTCATAATTTTATTATCCAAGTTCATCCTAACCCCAACACTATTTCTCTTTTTATTAAAATCCTTTTCACTATTAATTACTGCAACAGTTTTCTTATGATCAGTTTCACTCAGATCCTGACGCCAAGATTCATTCCCTGAATTGGCAGTATTATTCTGTCGAGGGAAGGTATATCTCCCTCGAAATGATTGATTAATCTTCACTGGGTGTGCAGATACTTTAGTATCACCCATAGTACCGAAGGCATGTCGTATAATAGTTTTATCAGACCTGTTGTTTAACAACATTGTCTTGTTCAGTACGACATCTAGGAGACAATCAACCTCTTTCTTACTTTCGTACCCTCTAAATTCATGAGTGTAATCTCCTGCCTCTGCCTCTTATTTATTTTCTTCAGTCTTTCATTCGTATTGTTCTCCTTAAGGAGCAACGCCTCAAAGTTAGCCAGCTTTGTATTAATCAAATTCTCGTGTTGACTTAGAAGTCGTCTAAATTCGTGATTCTCGAGTTCAATTTGTTTCATTTTATTCTCTAACTGAATGTAAGAACTCCTCATGTCCCGATTTGTTACTTCTTGTATATCAACTTTCGATCTCAAAAGGAAAACTTCAGATTTCAGCTCCTGAATCTGAACCATATATGTATGACAGTCTCCTCGGAAAGCAGCATCAACCTTATCTACATCAACACTTTTTTCATCAACAAGTAACTTGTTTTGAACATCCACATGTTCCTCCGAGAACCTATTTAAGTCATTAAGATGCCTTTTATTCTGTGACTCTCGTATCTTCTTCTGTAATTCGTCTAAATGAAGTTGTAATTTTTTCTCTTCCAATGCAATCATATTCTTCTTTTCTTCAAACTCCTCAAGACGTCTGAACTCAACTTCAAATTCTTCCTCATTAGGCGCCTGACCCCGGAAATCGCAATTTGAACTAGTCAAATTCCTCATGGGAAATGATTTTAATATATCACCCTTCAAAACATGTTGCCGTCACATAGTCATTAAATGCTGTAAAGTCACCATGGTAACTATATATATGACTCCTTGAGTCAATCAAATAACAAGCAAATTCTCTAAGTGCTTCCCTTTATAGACAAATTCTTCCCCAAATTTCATAACATATTCCAACGTCGCCATGTTAAATATCTAAAAGACTTACTTAGTCAACTATATTAATCTCCTATATTTATATAATCAATTATATATGCCCAATTGCTAATATGATACTGTGACTCACCTAGTCAAACAGTTACCTATAGACGGCTTTACAACTCAATTGTAAGCTAAAAAATTATTATCTTATTAATAATTTATAATATTATGCCCCACTCAGGCTATATAACTAGTGGTTACTTGGACTACTAGTGTAAACTATAAAGAAAATATCTCAGGCATCCAATATTTTCAATTAAATATTAAAAGTATTGTATTATTATTATTTTATAGTTATATTATCATATTATTAATGTTAATGAAGAAGTAAAACAGAAATAATAAAATTTAAAAAAAATTTACAAGTACAATTTTACATCACAATTTCGATTTACAACAATTTAAAAAGGCTATTAAAAAATAAAAAAAAATAAAAAAGTCCGGAAGTGACAAAGTGTACGGAAATGAAAAGTAGGTCAGATCACAGAAATCTAAAAATTTGGACTAAACATGGACTCTTTACTGACAATACAATTTACAATTAGAACTGAACGATAGTTAGATCAGAAAAACGATATAGATAACAAACAATTGACAAAATTAAGTAAAATGAAACTTATGACAGTAAGAATACAATATGCATATACAACACTTCACAACCAAACAACTAATGTTGAATAAATTCGACTACGAACAGAGTATGCCATTGAGGTTTCCAATGGATCTTTCGTAAAATCGAAAATAGTCAACCAGCTCTAACAGAACGACCTAGATTTCTGTGGTCAGCCGAAAGCGACATTACAGAAATCTTAGGTTCCCACCAGCCACCCACAAATATAAACAATATATATTAATATATAAATTTACAACGTACATAGAAACAAGTAAGCGGATAGACGTGCCTGCAATTAACAAAATGGACTAAAATTGACCTAAAACCACAAACGGGTATTTAGCTTTCGTGAATAGGTATCATTATCCGCACAGTGCTGGCATGCACCGTTGTACTAAGTTGATGGCCTGCAATGTCTTTCATGGTTTGATAGAAGTGCTTCTTAGTTTTACTCCGTTGATAGTTCGATTTGACCTTGTTGAATGAAAATTTCAAACGGCCCATACGATTGATCTTGGAAGGGTCATATTCCGTTCTGGTGCGTTTGCGTAGTGCGTTGAATTCTTATCTATAGTTTTCAAGCACCGAGAAGATCCGAAGATTAATGACGATTGGAAATTTCATTCATGACTAAAATTCTGTTGTGTCAACGAAGAAAATAAAATTCGTCGCCACACACTGTACACCAAATGTTACAATCGGTTGACTGTATCACCAATTATGAAACTCAATTTTGGTGAAAAGGATTCTTCCGTTTCTTATGTATTCCAATTAGCCATCCTATGCCTTCTAATTATTATTGTTCTTGAATTGGTTAGAGCGATCATGCTGTCTGGTGTTATTCGCGAGTGCTGAGAAAATAACTTCCAATTCAACTGTATGAAGGTGATGAGGTCCTTTGGTAGAGTCCAACACTTTATTACATTTACATCACAATTATTTATGGCATTATAAATTATACATCATCTCCGTGCAGTCCCTTATAGTCTCTTAGACTAAATTATCAATGTCGACAACAACGTGAGCTGCATATACATGATGCCGCCATGCGGACATCTGAAAGTGATACTCACAAGGTTGACGAATGATTAATCAAGATTAATCAATTATTTCCTTATCTTCATCTTCCAGGAAAAATATTATATTTGAATAAAGATGCTTCATTCTTACATCTTACACTAATATGGCTGACCCTATAGCACATATTCATAGGAACTATCTGCACTATCAATATACATAGGGAGCGTTGAAGATTCACGTCTCACTTGGACGCATCTCAAAATATGAAGGGTAATTACAAATCGTTGTTATGCGGTAACTTAACAACGTACCGCGTCATGGCTAACCAAAAGCAAATATACACTATAGCGTTCAATAAATATCTTTACGCGCAAAGCATCTTATGTTGGCGGCACATCAATATGTTAACGCGTAACTTTAGAATGCTAACAAATTGTAGTGGGCCAACATAATTAAAACATGTCGTAACAGCCCCCCAGTGGTCCGTAAATCACAGGTTAAGAAATATTGCATTAACTGCTTCAAGCTACCGAAAATTTTGAAAAGGGGAGTGAAGTTCTCTGAAGGGAAAGAAGTGATCTGAAAATACAGATTTATAAAGACTACCAAGAATTATCTTCCCTCTGGTATAATCCACATAATTCTATTTTGCGCAAAGGTGACGATTAAATATAATAGTTAAAATTAAGTGTTAACAATTTTCGCAGATTAATACTTTCCTCGTTGACTTGGATTGCAACTTTAAATCAGCTTTAATCACTGGTATCAATCATGTTAGACCAATACATGTTTTAGTTCCTTCTCTTTACATTAATCATCATGTCACAATCTAGGCAGCAATATTTGTATACTGCTATAGTTTTGCGCTGTTACTATGAAACACACAGATGGTCTGGTATTTGTTCATTACTGGGTTGATCAACAACATGTATCTCTCAAAACAATAGTGTTAAGTCGCCAACGTATTGCGAGTCAGCGGTACTCAAAATTTCGCACCAGCAATTTAATGCACGGTTATTTCTTGCATAATATCAAACGGGCACTGGTCTGCGACCCATTCGTTATTTGTATACTGTGAGCAGAGGAGCCACTCCTAGTTTATTTTTCCACTTTATTCTACGTTTCTAAGTTGTTTTTTTCCCGCCCCAAAAATTCAACAATGTCCAAATTTTAAAAAAAAAAAAATTTATTTTATATTGCGAACACTCGACATCCTTACTTTCGGACGTCCAGATTCAAAACGAGGCAAGTTATCGGCAGTTAAAAGGATTCTATTGGCCAGCGGTTTTCAACCTTTTTGAGTCTATGGCTCCCCTGACCAACTACGTTCTTTCTGCAGCTCCCCTGTGGGATAATTGGTAAAAACTCTAGCGATGTTTCGACATTTAGCCTAACTTTTTTTGAGCAGGAGAGCTTTGGAAAGGCTTTTAAACAATGTAATGTTTTTAATGTGATTTTAACAAAAAAATGCAATTGGACAATCTGTGAAAAAATTACACGTACCATAAAAAATACACACAAAGTGCACTTTAAAAACCCTTACTATAAAAAAGAAAACAGCACAGATAAAGTAGTTTCTTTCTATCTTTTTTTTTATTTTTGTCTGAAAATCATTCACTGATATACTGCACCCATGATTCAATCTCCATAACAAAAAACGTGTACAGTAAAACTAAAAAAACACAATATGATGAATAAAGTACCAGTCACCTCAGTGTGAAACTTGAGCTTACTTGTTGTTACACAGCTTGTCAAATCTTGGCACCAATTGAGATGCAGCTACCCTCATTTCCTTCTCCACATCAAGTCTTGATCAGAACTTTGTTTTTATGACAGCCACTGCTGAAAACCCAGCCTCACAGAGATAGGAGGTTGCAAAAGAATTAATATCTACAGTGCTCTCTTGCTCAAGCTTGGGAACTCCTGTTTTACTGAATACCGAAATTTAGGCAATGCCATGGATGGAAATTTCGCTTGAAGTGAAGAGTCTGATGAAAGTTCTATCAGTTCTTCTTCTTCTGCAGTACTGAAGTCTGGAGCATCACTACTGAAGGGATTTTGACTTACTTACTTACTTAGTCGTTCCCCTTCTACCGTGAGGTGTAGAGGTTTGGAAAAGAGAGCGCCAGACCATTCTATCAGCTGTCTTCTTCCTGGCCTGGTTCCATTCTAGTCCTCGGTCCTTCAAAGATTGTCTAATGTTGTCCTCCCAGCGGACTCTGGGTCGTCCTGGAGGTCTGGATTCCTGGCTCTTTGTTTCCCATGCTTGTCGTGGTAGCCGATCTTCTCCCATTCTGCAGACATGGCCAAACCATCTTAGTTGGGACTGTTCTATTTGGGTCTGCAGCGGATGGGATTTTAGGCCTTGACGGATCGTCTGGTTGCGGACCATGTCTCTTCTTGTTACCTCAACCACTTTCCTCAGATACCTCATTTCTGAGGTTTGGATCTGGCTTTTGTGGGTTGTAGTCATTGCCCACGACTCGCATCCATATGTCAAGACTGGGACATAGGTGGAGCGGTATACAGCCATCTTCGTTTTCTTACCAACCTCTTTCTTGCTGAGGAATCCACGATTTATGGCCTGAAAAAGTCTCCCAGCCGCTGCTTTTCGAGTGGCCAACTCTTCTTTGATGCCTCCCTTTCGGTCTATAATAGCTCCGAGATATTTAAAGTGGTCGACCTGCTCCAGGACCTGTTCTCTCCCAACTTAATCTGATGTTTTCTTTCTTCTCGTGATATCACCATGGATTTTGTTTTAGAGCTGCTTATGACCATCCCTCTCTTCTCCAGCTCTTCCTTCCAGACTTGCAGGTTGGATTGGAGATGTGCCTCTGATTTAGCAATCAGGGCAACATCATCAGCAAATGCCAACTCCGAAATATAGACCTGTCTCATCTTCCAGTACCCCACTGAATACTTTCTTGTTCTCTCCTTACATGCCTTGATGACATAGTCCATAAGGAGTATGAAGAGGTAAGGTGATAGGATATTACCTTGTCTTACACCAGTGGTGGTTCTGAACTCTTCTGACTTATGGTTTGCTGTCCTCACACAATTTCTGCAAGACTTGTAGAAGCTCTGTATAGCATGAATCAGAGGTGCTGGAATATTCTTCCTTGCCAAACAGTCCCAAAGTTTGCTCCAGGGGACCCTGTCAAACGCCTTTTCCAGATCTATGAAACATGGATGGATCTCACTCTTATACTCAAGGGCCTTTTCAATCAGCTGTCTGAGTGTGAAGATTAGGTCTTGAGTACTTCGGTTTGCTCGGAATCCGCACTGGACCTCATCCAATTGTGGCTCAGCTAGGCGTCGGAGTCTCTGCTCTAGGATTCTAGAGTAGATTTTGCCAGGGACACTGAGAAGGGATATGCCTCTATGGTTTCCACATTGTCGATTGTCACCCTTTTTGAAAATTGGTGTTATGATGGCAATCTCCCAATCCTTTGGTATGGTCTTGTCGCACCATGCTGCCTGTAGGACCTTTAAGAGTAATAGGTCGCCTGATGCTCCCATGTACTTAACCATTGCTGAAGGGATTTTGAACCCACTGAAACCTGTCACAGTTGTCAGGAAAGTTTTTTTCAAAATGAATACTGAGTTGAGATAAGTGTCTGTAGTAGTCATTTTTGGAAGTACTTGGTTTTCGTTGTTGATTAGTTGACTACTATTTTGGTGCTGATTTACGCGAATGTTATTAGGTTAACTGAAGACAACAGTAAATACGAACAGGGGCACGTCAACTAGTACTTGTGCCAATAGAAGTATGCTGGAACTCTTGAGTAAACTTGATTCCATTTTATTTAACGATCACGTTGAACGAGACAAGACGCATTGACGTTTGACATATTAATAAACATGATGAGATGTCCCAAAATAAACGAACTTACTGTAAAAATCTTCACGGCGATGGCTTCCGTCTGGAAGGCCGTATACAATCGATTTTAACAGAAGATAACCCACCATCTGGGGTTCGAACAAACAGACATCAGTCTGACTTATCACAGCCGTTACCTCTCTCTCTCGGGAGGTCACTACGTCATCTAGTGTTTAGCAACAAAACGCAAAAATACTTACGCACAAATATGTGCGCTCCCATGCGCGATGAATTTAATTTACAAATATATTCTTACCACATTTGTTGATGCGTACCCTCTTAACAGTAGTAAGACTATGTCAACTATTATACTGTTAAGGAACCCAAAAAGGACGCAACAGTTTACCTTATACCCCGCGAAAAAAAAATTAATATATTAATTATTTTTTTTAATTTAAAAACCGCGGATAGGTAAATCAAATTATCGTCTACATATAATATCAGTCTAAATTAACAAACAAAATATTACTAGTGACAAAAGTTTTTTTGTTTTTTTCGTACGCCCGCTAATACTCGAGGCGAAATCTCAGGTTATTATTAATGTCTAACCTGACATTGATTTTACGTGAGTATCCCTTTTTTCTTGTACAGAGACAGGTGTCCCTCGCCATTCAGGCAGATACTCGCCGATTTCGGAGGTACCCATAAGAGCTGGGTCGGCTCAGGAGCCGCCAATCCTTGGTCGACGACACTCCTTCAAATGATCTCGCCAGGTCTCGAGTTAATCCAGTCCAAATTCCAGTGGACGAAAAATCCTCACATGCCGTCGCCCGGGTTTGATCCTGGATCACCCGGTCGCCAGAGCGGTGTGGTAACCACTACGCTAGCGCGGCTCGTGACAGAAGTGAATACATATGAAAGCGAACTCAACTCAAATAAACAAAATGCAAAGTAAGTATTGAACCAACATGAGGCCAATGTGGCAACACTAGATAATATGAAATAATAATGACGATGAAACACAAATAAAATGTTAACAGAAAGAAAAAATGTCAATAAATGAATACAAATAAATGGAATATGAAAGCATCAAAACGATGAGTTATAAATGAAAGAGAATACAAATGAACTACGCGAAATGAGCAACACTCCTAAAATTTCCCAGAAATAATGAGTGGTACTAATTAAATACGAGTGCTAAAACACTACACATCATGAGCGAAAATTACTAGCTCTATAACCTTGCATTAAAACAATTATAGTTAAATATATTAAATATTAAAACCAACTAAGTAAGTTTCAATTGTTAACGGTTAAAGAATGGCGTTCATGTCCTTAAAATGTCACCAATCCACCTGAGTTCACTATGAATTACAGTCACGAAGTTGTAATGTTATATAAGAAAATAGTCAATTCTTCACACAGTTCCGCTGTACTTAAAATGTTATAACGTTGAAATGTTAAATTCACACAATAGTTAGTTATTTAGAAATTCAAATCATTTCACTGTCAAACTGTATATGTCAAATTACTGAAATGTTAATGTAGACACAAGACTAGCGCACAAGTCAATAATAATAAAAATATCGCTGGACAAAATAATGTTCTTTGAGTATAAAGTCACAATTAAGGAACTGATTGTACAAAGGCGTCACTCTTCATAGGGCGTAGAAGCTCGCTTGACTCATAAGGACACAGCGAAAGGTTGTCTGCTAGAACATTTTGAGATCCCGGTATCGCTCGAATTGGAAAACTGTAAGGCTGCAGAGCAATTGCGTATCTGGTTGATCTCGATGACTTGACGTCTCTGTTGTTGAGAGCAGTTAGAGCGCGCTGGTCAGTTTCCACTATGAAATGTGCGCCTAACAAAAAACGTTGAAGCTTGGTTATTGACTATAATAAAGCAAGTAATTCCTTACACAGCCCTACCAAACAAAAAAAACCAAAAATTTTTTTTGGTGCCAAAGATTTTACTCTTGATTGTACATAAATGAGGCCTGCTCAATCCAAGTATCACATTTACTTGTCTGTAGCAGCTCTAGTTTTTGAGATACAGACATTTTTGTATTTAATTAATACAGGGTGACCCACAAAAAAAACGGGCCCGCGCGCGCACTGTTTGTGCGCGCGCAGGCCCGTTTTTTTTTGGGGGGGGGGGTGTCGCGAAATTGGTTTCAAGTCATTGCAAATGAGTTCAGTTAGATTTATAAACCCGTCTACGATCGAACGACCGCTTTCAAAATGGCGGCGTATAAGATGGAACGGTAGGAAGTTCTCATTTACGGAGATATATGCGTATTTCGGCTGCCCACAGTTACGCTAAAAGCATGTAAACCCACTTCTGTTCTAAATATTAAAATCAACAAATAACAGTTTGGGAATTTACATGGATAGGAAGATAGAGTTTTATCAGCTGTATAAAACTAGATAAGAGGGAACAATATGGATATTATATATGCCGAGAATGATAAAGGCAAAATTTCAGTCGACACACAGATCGGCCGAAATCACTGTTCGGGAAGGATTTTTCAGGTTAGGTTTAGGCTGTGACGTCGGTACTCTCCGATACGTCCGCGCTTTGAGTATAAGTAGCGGATCGGTAAACTGAGAAACAAAACAAACAACGAGAGAAAGACCCAACGCAAGAGGTTGAGACAAGACTGAGGGCAGATAACGCCACGACTCTAAATCCATCTGAAGTGTGAGCGGATCGCCAGAAAATTTCAGTCTAAGTGTCTGGAGTCTGAGGGTAAGCGAATTTACGATAGCTATCCTGTATAATAATTTCTTTTATTTTGTATTACAGGTTCATTTAGAATTCACAAAATATGCCTGTATAATATTCATTGATATAACGTATTATTATTTTAATATGATTTATTCATGTGCTTAGTGGAAGATGGTTGCTTGTACAAAAACGTATCAAAACTAGCCCCACAGCCAAATAGAAAATATTTATTATATTTAATGCTGTATCTCGTCGATATTAAATGCATTATCGCTTACGAAGATAAAGGCAGTCCCATGACCAGAGATTGTCTTAGGGAAATAAATTGTTAGAAGCTTCAGCATGGAAGATACCGCTTTTACGAGGTTAGGTGACTAGTCCCCTTCCTCGCTGCCTTTTGCCTTCCCTAGTTCGAGCGCACAACTTTGTACCCATTTACAGCTGGTAAACTGGAGTGTTCTATAGCCAGTTTCAGTAGAAAGCAACCTGATCACGTGGTCACTCACTTTCTTTATTTATGTATTACTTTTGTGTAGATGCTAAGGATAGCATCGGTGGTCGCCGTATCATTAAAAAATGTACTTGATATGATTTGGAAGGATCAAGTTATAGCATATGAAGGGATGTATAGGAGCGGAATAAACCAGATGATGTTTATTACTGATATGTTAATATTAATTCTGTATCATTGAAATGATGTTACTTGCTATGACTGTATAACTTTGACACCTGATGACTGACTTGTCTGACTTATGTGTTGTCAGTTACACTTAATTGACATGTTAATATTAATGCTATATCACTGAAATGATGTCCTTGCTTACTATGATTGTATAACGGTGACATCTGATGACTGACTGGTCTGACATCTGTGCTAGTCAGCTACAAGTCTAGCCAGATACTAGCCAAGGCTGATATGTTGCAGGTTCCATGAAATAACTCAAACCAGACTGTCCAGTATCAGAAGCCGGTGTAGTTCATCCGAGGCCATCCCACAAAAGTGCAGGACCCCAAAGAGTGAACTTCAACTGGTCATTGGCATCCCTACTGTTGGGCCTACCAAGTCTGATATCAGCAAAGGACAGTTTCAGCAGTATCAAGTTGGAAAGATAAGTGTCCTGTTTGACACTGACCACCTATACATGTGAAACAGCCAATAGTTCAAAACAATAATTAACCATACAGAAACTCAGTCAACTGATGACAGTTATCCTTAAATTCAAAGGACTAATAACAGTGATTTCAGTAACTTTATTATTTAAGATCTTGAAGTCTAAACAGACAATAATAGTAATTGTGTGAATATTTTTATATATATGTGTATACCCTTTTTCCAACTAGTAGAAATAGAATATTAGTGTAATTATTAAACTATTTTAACTGTACCTGAGGATTTATTCACTTTTTCCATTTGTGGTTTCAGTGAATGTTCATTTTATTATCCCCTAGAATATAAGTAATCATAAGATAGTCATAGGGAGGAGACACCTTAAATCCTGGTACTACTTCTTACCAACTGGGCCAGGGTTTTTACAGTCTGACTATTTTTATGATAACAATACACCAGTACTTATTTCTAAGACTGGGGTATTACTTGTAAGGTCAGAACTCTTTACTGGCATACTCTTACATAATAAATATTTTAAATAACCTCCCGCTACAGGGGGTCACCCTGTATTATTACAATATTTTCTATATAAGGCTATGTAAAAAAAACTATTGCTGTCTAGTCCTTTACAAATGAAAACTGCTTGTTTACTCTCAGTTTCAGTTTTCCAAGAATCTTCCCAGAATTGCCCTTTTTAGATTTTAAGCCACTGCATGCATGTTAGTATGCTATTTATTTTATTACACTTCTAACAGAGATTGGCATCATCTTCAAGAAAAGCATGTTTTGCTGCGTCTACCCTGGTTTTACACTAAGGCGTATTATGAAAAACTGCTTACAAATGAAAACCTGTTTTTCAGTTTTCAGTTTTCCAAGAATCTTCCCAGAATTGCCCTTTTTAGATTTTAAGCCACTGCATGCATGTTAGTATGCTATTTATTTTATTACACTTCTAACAGAGATTGGCATCATCTTCAAGAAAAGCATGTTTTCTTTCACCGCATTTATTTTGTTATATTTGTGGAGAGTACACTTTCAAAGAAGAACATAGGAAGCATATTACTGTTTTTGTGAAAACGGCATACTTTGCTTAGTTTAAAGTAAAACTAGGTGACCAGGACAAGTCTTGGGCTCCTCATATTGTTTGCAAAACATGTGTTGAACACCTGCGACAGTGGACTTGTGGGAAAAGAAAATGTTTAAAATTTGGAATTCCAGTGGTTTGGAGAGAGCCCAAGAACCACTATGATGACTGTTATTTCTGTGTTGTGAATATTAAGGGAATTAATGGAAAAAAATCACCAAAAGTGGAAATATCCAAATTTAGATTCTGCTAGGCGACCTGTTCCACACGGAGGTGACATACCAATTTCAACTTTCAGTCAGATTTCGGATTCCCTGCTAGAAGATGAGACAGCAGTGGCATGTGGAACGACAAGTGACAGGGATAGTGATTTCGAAGATGATTTTTCAGATGCTCAACGCTTCGAGCAGCTTGAACTAAATGATCTAATCCGAGATCTATATCTCTCCAAGGAATCTTCAGAACTTTTGGCTTCAAGATTTAAAGAAAAAAAATTACTAACTGCTGAAACAAAGGTTACATTTTATCGCAGCAGAGAGCAAGGTTTTATTCCATTCTTTTGTAAAGAAAACAACCTTGTGTTTTGTACTAATGTAGGAGGTCTTGTTAACAAAATGGGTGTAAGTTATATACCAGATGAGTGGCGACTTTTCATTGACAGCTCTAAAAGAAGTTTGAAGTGTGTTCTCTTACACAATGGTAACAAATATGGCTCAATTCCAATTGCTCATTCTACTACAATGAAGGAGGAGTATGCTACAATAAGCACAGTTCTGGAAAAATTGAAGTATTTAGAACATAACTGGATGGTTTGTGTAGATCTTAAAATGATGAACTTCTTGCTTGGCCAGCAAATGGGATTCACCAAATATCCATGTTTTTTTATGTTTGTGGGATAGAAGGGCAAAATATATGCACTGGACAAAGAAACAGTGGCCGTTGAGGGATGAATTTAAAGTTGGAGAAAAAAATATTGTCAATAAGCCTCTCATTGATCGAAAAAGAGTTCTACTGCCACCATTACATATAAAGCTTGGCTTGATGAAGCAATTTGTTAAGGCACTGAAAAAAGATGGTACCTGTTTTAATTACTTATGCAGAAAGTTTCCAGAATTGAGCATAGACACACTTAAAACTGGAATTTTTGATGGACCTCAAATTAGAAAGTTAATAAACGATCCAAATGTTATTGATTCCATGAACAAAACAGAGTCCACAGCCTGGTCATCATTCGTTTTAGTTGTGCAAAACTTTCTGGGTAACTTTAAAGCAGACAATTATTCTGAATTAGTTGGAAACATGCTGTCGAGTTTTTGTGAGCTTGGATGCAACATGAGCATAAAATTGCACTACCTCCATAACCATTTACATTTATTTCCGGAGAATCTTGGCGACTTTAGTGAGGAGCAAGGTGAACGATTTCACCAAGATATAAAAACAATGGAAGAGAGATACCAGGGACTTTGGGATGCCCACATAATGGCAGATTACTGTTGGACCCTTAAGCGTGACTGTCCGGGCATATCACATTCCAGGAAGTCCTCGAAAAGATCCTTTTTGCGTGTTGACTAAACAAGTGCTAGTGATAAAGTTTTATTACATTTTTGGTAATATATGCACAGTAATTACATATAATATGAATGCAGACTAAAGTCAAAATGCCACTGATAGCACCTAACTCTAGGATTGTACATAACAATTGCCCTACTAATATGGTCATTCTTAGTTATCTCAAAAACTAGAGCTGATAGAAAAAATCTGATTACATTTTTGGAATCAGTGTTACATATCTCAACTGATAACGGTGGTTAAGATACCACCACTGTTACTACGCTAAGTCTAAATGTTATAGTCTGTATACACCCACTGTTGCAAGTGTAGTGGTTCGGTCTATATCATCGCCACACAGGCTAACTCTATATGTGTGCTGCTGTCCTGTCACTGTGTATGGAATGTTGACCTGGGGGTATGTAGATACGATCGCACACCACAGTACGTTCATAAGAGTACATGCAGGAGTCAAAAAAGGGTTGTAAACGACTGGAACAGTTCGATACTGTTTATTCCGTTACAACACAGACACGATGACGTAAATGACACACATTCGACAGCAAAACACGAATCATAAATCGCCACACTGCAGTTAATGCACAATATGGCCTGCACACATCCTGGCCTTATAATAGCTTCATCACAACGTCATACATCTCTACACGGCAGTTAATACATAATACGGCCTGTCCAAATCCTGGCCTTATAATAGCTTCATAACAGCTTCATAAATCTCTACACTGCAGTTAATACATAATATGGCCTGTCCAAATCCTGGCCTTATAATAGCTTCATAACAGCTTCATAAATCTCTACACTGCAGTTAATACATAATACGGCCTGTCCAAATCCTGGCCCTATAATAGCTTCATAACAGCTTCATAAATCTGTACACTGCAGTTAATACATAATACGTCCTGTCCAAATCCTGGCCTTATAATAGCTTCATAACAGCTTCTTAAATCTCTACACTGCAGTTAATATATAATACGGCCTGTCCAAATCCTGGTCTTATAATAGCTTCATCACAGCTTCATTAATCTCCACACTGCAATTAATACATAATATGGCCTGTCCACCTCCTGGCCTTATAATAGCTTCATAACAGCTTCATTAATCTCTACACTGCAGTTAATATATAATACCGCCTGTCCAAATCCTGGCCTTATAATAGCTTCATAACAGCTTCATTAATCTCTACACTGCAAATAATACATAATATGGCCTATAAAGTACTCACAAAAATCCACCAGCAAACGGTCGGCATCACCGTGCTATAAATACTGCACACAGCAGATATATAATCAAGTACTCACCAAATCTATATGGCCTACACAAATCTTGGCCTACACAAATCTTGGCCTACACAAATCTTTACTGCAGTTTATCAAATAGGCTGTACACACAGCGAAAACAAGTCGACATATTCTTAAGCACTACGTAGGCATACTCTCAAAAAACGCAGGGACTCAACCAACTCGGTCAACGCCCAAAACTCAACTCCCCTGGGATCACACACTAGTCCCGCCAAAAAAACCGTCACTAGACTCGGCTGTTTTGAACACAGCTCTCAATAATACATGCAGACTAGCCGCGAGCTATTCACATACCGCTAAAAATAGTACAGAATAAATACATCTCAACATTTGAAATAAACAGCGTTCGTCACGCTTTTCTGTACTCTGTCACTCGAAAAATAGGAGAAGATATTTCTATCATAAAGTCAAACAAGCATTGGCTTAATCGAGCATTCACGCACCGCAACCCAAAATTTAACTTGTCCAAAAAACATTCTAAAGATTACTTCCCCTCCATAGGGAGCCGCGCTAGCGTAGTGGTTACATTACTAGGTGCATTAGAAAAGTATGATTTAATGATATCTAATGCGACTTGATGTTCTTGCGACCACCGAATCACGTTAGCAGCGCCCTTCCCTAACAAAGTAGAGAAAGGTTCAGTGATGGTATTGAGGAGGTCAGTCTTAGGTGTTGTTATATTTAGGATTTTAGAAACATTACTATCCTCAGTATGTAAAAGACCGTGACCAACACGGTGACCTAAAAATGATATGTCATGAAAACCAACAAAAGCTTTAGATGGTTTTGCCTTTAGGTTATACGAACGCAAAGTGGACAATAATGTTTTCGATCCACGAAAATGTTCATGAAAACTAACAGATATCCTAGATGGTTTAGGTATCAGATCGTGAGATGAAGAAAATTCAGTCGGTAATAGTATGGACTGTACAGGATGAATAAATGTCACAGCCAGTGTACTGTGCAAAGACAAGAGAAGCATTATAAGTATAATACAGATACCAAACCAGGCATGTGTGAATTTGGATGGGTATCGAAATGTAAAAGAAGAGTAGTTAGTGCGATAAAAAGCACATGACCAGCTAGATACTGAGCTAACCGGCCCAGGAAGGAAGTTGAACAGTCCTACAAGAAATACCGATGTACGACGAAATAAATCAGTACATGTGGTAACGATCTCACCAGTCTGTAAAGGATAGGAATTTGAATTCACGTGACTGAATGTAGATTCAGTTGACGTGTCAAAGGTAGTGTGCGTATCACACACCACAGAGGAATCTTCCTCTTGGATAGTATATAAAGAATCATTACGGTTAGAGTGTTGTGTTGCTGAAGCGAAGTATGTCGTAAGGGGCTCAAAGGAGCACCAAAATTAGTGTAATGTATAATGGTATCATTAGTAATACAAGTTCCCACCACATTAGCTGAACGTATCACGTTTGCTGAATGTAACTGGTAATGAGATTTAGGCATAGTGACAACTGCATAAGCAGCATGTAAGTGTTGCTTTTCACACGCAGCAATTTGCTGTGGGGTACACTCTTTAAACCCATGTACGCGACCAATTATCAAGTCACTAATTGGTGCTGGAAGAAGACAGGCGTGTATTTTCCCTGTAAAAACTGGTGTATCAATATTAATAATTGCTGTTGGAAACGTCTCAACTGTTCCGCCGAAATTGATGCACTTCACAGTTTTCCCTGTTGCACATGACGGGTCGATCAACGAATGTCTGACGCCAATGGTGCTACAACCTGTATCAAAAAGAACAGAGACAGCAATTCCGTTAACAAATCCATTATGTAACTTAAGAGATCATGTTCCATTATGTGTGGAAGCCGACATTGCCGTAGACATCGCAGGAAGGCTTGGTAACACATGTCTGCAACTCAGCGTAGTGATCGCCTTGGGCTGGAATAAAGTTGTGCATTCATGGCAAAATTTAGCCTGCTCAAAATCAAGAGAACAAGATGATGCATTATGAGAAGTAACATCTGTATCCTGATTTAATTAACCTGAGTATCATGCATAGCAGAATTTGTCTGATGATGCGATCTACCGTTGAAAGATCTATCTCTACCACGAGATAGATTTCGACTATTGTCTCTAAAACTGCTATAATTATTATTTGTATTGGGATTTCCCGTTTGGTTAGCTCGCCAATTATTGTTATGACTATTGTCTCTTTGACCATATTGTTTGTTTGGTGAAAAATGTCGGTTATTAGCAAAATTCGATCTGGATTGTCAGTTATGATTGTAATTGTCACCTTGATAATTTCCAGGATAATTCCTATTAAAATCCCGTGATCTGTGAGATTGACCCCAATGTTGATTATATTGAGATGCATGTCGAAATGATTTTCCTTTAAAATAATTGTAATTCTTGTGATCTCCCTTTTGAAAGTTCCGATCATTGCTGATAGAGCGATGACGGAAATGATTTCCTTGTTGCATGGCAGATGCAACAGGCAATTCATCTTTGACAAGAGAATTGCTAACTACCATGTTTGGATGTGTGGTACAATAATTTCTAGTTTTGTTCCATTTCATTCATATTTGTTGGTTTACGTTAATGTAAGAACAAAAGAAATAACTGGTTAACCGAAGACAAGACCTTATCACGCAGTAATAAGTCTACAATAGCCTCATAAGAACGTTCTATTTTGGATAATTCAACCCATCGGTCGAATGTAAGACGTATGAGTGAGATAAAGTCACCAAAATCCTTTCCACTTTCAGGTTTTAGTGATTTAAATTTTAGTCCATAACCATCTTCATCCAATTGAAATTTTTTAAGTAAAGCAGCTCTGACAATATTGTAATCAATTTTGTCAGTGTCTGTCAACAGCTTAAATACTGTCAATGTTACCTGTAAGTAGAGGCAACAAATGTGCGCAATACTGTGATTTGTCAATCTTATTTGCTTCATATATTGTTTGAAATCTATCCAGGTAAAATAGTATGTCATCTGAATTTGGTTTGAATACTGGAAATTTTAAGTTTACATGCTTAATATTGTCTTTTTTAGAAGAGGTGTGAACACACTGAGCGTTTTGAGTATTACCTTCATTTGTTAATCTAATTTTTTCAAGTTCAAGTGCCATCACTTTTTGTTCATGTTGTCTTCTATTTTCATTTTCAGCGGCCTCAAGCTGAAATCTTCTTTCATTTTCAGCAGCCTCAAGCTGAAATCTTTTTTTCATTTTCTTCAGCTGCCAATCTCCTATTTTTCATTTCTATTTTCTTATTCTCAAGTTCAATCTGAAGTCTTTTTTTTCGTTTTCGTCAGCTGCTAATTTTCTATTTTCCATTTCCATCTGAAGTTTTCTCTCATTGTCTTGAGCAGCTATTTTCTTACTCTCAAGTTTCATTTCTAATTTTATTTCTCCTAACTTCTGAGCCTTGTCATATTCGACAAGTGCGAATTGTTTGACTTCTTCAGGAGCCATACCAAGAGCTTTAGCTTGCTTAATAAAAAAAGCCAAAGATGCCATTATGACCAATGTGTATTTGTAATCTTACTTACTTAGAAAGATTTTATCAAATGATTTAAAATTTATTACTCTCTTATAAGTGCAATAAGTTCCTGTCCATAGAACTGCACCAAATACGTACTAATTATCAATAATGTTATCAAATGAAAAGGATACAGTTTTACAAACAAAATACATCATGAAAATAAGGTACATATAAAGAGTTACTACGAAAACAATAATAAAAACTTGACGATACAGCTAAACAGTTAGTTGTCACAGACAACCAAACGCAGTGGACTGAAAAATCCGTCAACACTTATGTGTTGGAACATCCACTTGCGGGAGGTCTGCAAACATATGTCCCTAAAGAACACTTCCGAAGGCCCTGGGGTGAATCTGGGATAGTTCCTTCTAGAGCCGCCAAACCCAACCGCCCACATTAAACATGGAACATAAAACATAGAATATACAACTGGACATATTTAAAGAATAGGGCTCAGCTAACATGCCACGGTGAACAGAACATAGATTTTTTTTTTACTTATCTTTATGAATGCAAAAAATGTCCCGATCCTCACGAAGTTCTCGATTTTGGCATACGGGCGTAGCATGCAAGAGCCATCATACAAATGTAGACGTAGAATAGTACTGTGTCCAACGTTGCAGTTGGTAGTTGATATTAGCTTGACCTTGAGTAGCCGTTATACTTGAATCCAAGTTCAGGATGTCGTCGCCTTGAAAGCTCCCAAGATTTCAAACGATTCGTTCATGGATATTCGTTCCCTTGAAACTTGTTCACAGCACACTGGTCACCAGATTGTAGTAGTCATTTTTGAAAGTAGTTGGTTTTCGTTGTTGATTAGTTGACTATTATCTTGGTGCTGATTTACGCGAATGTTATTAGGTTAACTGAAGACAACAGTAAATACGAACAGGGGCACGTCAACTAGTACTTGTGCCAATAGAAGTATGCTGGAACTCTTGAGTAAACTTGATTCCATTTTATTTAACGATCACGTTGAACGAGACAAGACGCATTGACGTTTGACATATTAATAAACATGATGAGATGTCCCAAATATATATTCTCACTGTTCAAATCAGATGATCTCATAATAGTCATATTAATTAATGTATGACTGGACATCTTAGTAAACGAATCAATGTTCATGAATAATCGGGCAGTTTGGATCATGAGATTAATCCTATAACGGCTGACCTCTCAAGGGCAGAGAGAATTATTATGATCAATCGTATATCATACATCACAAATATTTCACCTTTAAATGGCCTCGTAAATAAGAAATCTGGAACCTTAGCACATCATACTTGATGCATCACAGTGCATATAAATTGCTAAGTTCTGAACTTGAATGACCTCTCCTTAAGTGCCGTAGTCCTTAGGACGGCGATCAAATACTTTATCTTTGTAGTTACGTTTTTGTAGTACAATTTCTTCAAAAATAATAATAGGCTGGGTTCACTGACTTCGCTTTATAGATTGATCCATTTCAGTACATCCAACTGAAGGGCCAATGATTCCCATGGAATGTACTGACTAGATTAAGTAATGACGAAAAGACATAGAATACATTTATATTATTATAAACGAACTTACTGTAAAAATCATTCACGGCGATGGTTTCCGTCTGGAATTCCGTATACAATCGATTTCAACAGAAGATACCCACCACATGGTGTTCGAACAAACAGACATCAGTCTGACATCACAGCCATTACATCTCTCTCTCAGGAGGTCACTACGTCATCTAGTGTTTAGCAACAAAACGACAAAATATTTACGCACAAATATGTGCGCTCCCGTGCGCGATGAATTTAATTTACAAATATATTCTTACCACATTTGTTGATGCGTACCCTCTTAACAGTAGTAAGACTATGTCAACTATTATACTGTTAAGGAACCCAAAAAGGACGCAACAGTGTCCTTCAATTATAGAAACAATATCCGCACTAAAATCTATTTCACTGTCTGTAATGAACTGCTGCAAACCTGGGAAGTAGTCCATTTCTCCTCCTTCATTGACTTTTCTCTTCCAAAGAAGAAGCTTCTTTTTGAAGGCCGAAACTTTGTCAATAAGTTGAATCAAATGAGTTTCACTTCCTTGCAGAGACTTATTCAACGAGTTTAACTTTTTAAAAAGATCACAGAGGTATGCAACTTTTAACTAGAAGTCAGGGTCCAGAAAGCACTTAGCACTGACATGGTGAATGCGCGGAAAGTTGAAAGGCGGGTGGGGGGGAACGACTTCAAAGGCTGGCCAACATCAAAAGTGAAATTTCTCAGGGGTCACGCAGGTTGACAAACACCAAAAGTAAAATTTCCCACAGCTCTGTGTTTTCTTTACAGCTAAATACGACAAAAATCCACGCCCACCCACTGCGCCCCTGACCGTCAGTCATGGCGCACCAGACCGCCGCGGCGCACAGGTTGAAAACTGCTGCTATTGGCTATCGATAAATATTAGTAACTTGTGTGAAACATTGGGAAGGTCTGATGACGTTCTTACAATACATTTGACTTATGGCCAGTGAAAATCAATTAAATATCTAAATGGAAACGTCAGGCCTTTACACCCCCTCCCCCTGAATATTATTTTTGTTTGGTTTGTTTTTGTGTTATCTCGTTTTTGTTTATTTGTTTGTTTGTTTTTAACCATACACGCATAATTGATAATTATGATTTGCCCTATTTACAATGGTTTGACATATGTGGTGTCACTTTCCCGTATCGGTAGTTATTTATATTATTTGGAATAGAAAACAATATGTATCCTAATTATAACCCATCAGATGTTAAAATTGATAATTTTCTTCATTAAATTTTTTTTTAAATGTGAAACAAATTCTAAAATTTGGTAACGCTATTGGTATCAATTACCCCCACTAAGCACACCTCACTTCAGACGAGACGCCAAGGTGCATTTTCAGTTTTTTTTTTTTTTTTTTACATTTACCCAAGTACTTATTAACATTTGAAATTAGCCATGTGGTAAACATATTTTCTTTTCATAATTCGATTGAAACTGTGTTTGCTGTTGTTGGCGGTGTGTTGTTGTTTTTCTTTCTTCGTCTTTCCAGTTACAGTTAACATTTTATATATTTTCCATAAATAAATCTCATACTAGTCTGTGAAATTTTTTTTTTAAAGTCGTTTCTTTTTACGACTGCATAATTATTTCATTTCATAGAGTAAAGCCATACAATACGTCATCCGAGTGTTGTAGGTTCGCTGCTTCATTTTTAGAGGCGTATGTAAAAGAATGTTTACTTTTACTTCTCATGGAGCAGAAAACGGAATAATTTATTTACACTTATCTAAGACGCTGTAGAATCAGACACACACCCAATTTTGAAGTTCTGTATTTTCAATCACAAAGCTTTGCTTATAAAGTTGATAGAGTAGCTTAGATTTTTCAATACAATGAACACAGCCAGTAACCAAACGCTAGCTGCTGTTTCTCAGCTATATTCTGAGTATAGTAAACGTGATGAATATAAAATTTCATTTTAAATATTTTCGACTCCATAAAGTGTATGGAAACATTGCTGACGAACAAAAGTCAATACTGGCCATGTTCATTAACGAAGATGTTCTCAGTTCAGAACCATTATCTGCAGTTGACCCACTTGACTTAAAGCTACACAGGAGACTCGATTCTTTAGATGTTGGTGGAAGATGCGCGGCCGAGTTACTCAGGCAATCCCTCGGAGTTACGGAAAATCAGTTTAGATCTGCGATAGTCAAATTTTTAACATAACTATGCGTTCAAATATGAAATAGATTTCGTTTATCCGGAGACAGTTTTCTTGCTTGACTTCAACTTCTGGATCCCAAATATTCTACAGGCAAAGTCAGACCATCATTCACTCCATTTGCTGTGCATTTTCTTTCAGCAGTTGAAGAACGCTACTTAGATCAACTTGAAGATCAATGGCGTTCACTTTGCTTTGCCAGATAAACTTTAAGCCATTTACTTGACTTGGAACCACCAGCATTTTGGAGTGGGATGAAGCAAGTTAAAAATGGAAACCAGCAAGTCAAATTTGGTCATCTGTGTGATTTTATGTGTACACTTATAGCACTTTCAAACTCACCGGAATGCATGGAAAGATATATATATCATTCAATGATTATCAATTTATGCACGATCGCTCTTCTCTGATGAAGGATATTAATAAGATCCATACTGAGTTGAAGTTTGCAAGGAACCCAGACGAGGTCACTCTTTAGATTAATCAACCTTAGAAGACAACCCAAATCAGTGACCTTCAATAGTAACTATAAAGAACCCAACTTCAATTTTCGATCGACTTGACAATTCTATACGCATGCGCAAATGACGTCACGACCTTAGCAACAAAGACTGTAGGTCTAACGGCTGTAAAAACTCATTCGACAAGTCTGCTACATGGAATTTAATTCAAAATGCCTCATTCAAATACGTCAATGACTTGTCATTCCTGTAGCCCATTCACAGAAATCCGTTGGCACATGTTGACAATGTCGGAGTTAGTCGCTACTCAAAAGATAAGTACCTTTTTGAGCATTAGGCAAATTTAGTCCACGTCGTATTTTCAAAGGCGTGTCTTAATACCATTTTAAATGTTAAATGTTTTTATGTATACATCGATGTTGTTTTGTTCAACTCAGCGGGTTTGGATGGCGGGGATCAGAACTGATGTTATGTCGTTTCGGCTGACCGCAACAGTTCTGATTGTTCTTAGGGATTATTGAATTTTTGCAATTTTTGTACAAATTAACTGGGGAACGTTCTGCTTGTCATTGCAAAAATTCAATATTAGGTGTTAGTTTAGATTTTCTGCACTAAGTTTTCATTTTCTTCAGTTTTGTCATTCGTTCGTACTATCAATCGTTAATTCTAACCTGACTATCTTTTATTTATGAATATATATTTTAATAGTCCATTTGAACGTTCGTTCTAATGATTTGGTTTCACCTTGACCCATTCCGTGACGTCATGTCCAATTGTGGTGTTTTCAGAACTTTAATTTATTGTTACGAAGAAGACGATGGCGATGGATAGGACACACACTGAGGAAACCGGTTGATAGCATTATAAGGCAGTCCTTGTTCTGGAACCCCCAGGGCAAGAGAGGCAGAGGTAGACCAAGAAGCACATGGAGAAAAGAGCTGGAAACAGAGGTGAAGATGATGAGGAGAACGTGGAAAGAACTTGAGATGATGGCACGTGACAGGAGGACTTGGCATGTGTTTGTTGAAGGCCTATGCTCCTTTGGGAGTGGAGGGTTATGAATGAATGATAAAGGATGTTGATTAATTTTGATTAAAATAAAATACTTGACTGAATGATTGCAACATTTTACACTAGTGGTCCAAGGCACTTCTCTTTACACATGCTACATAGGGCATGAGGTCATAATATTATGATAAAATATTGAAGAAGGTTAACTTTTATTTGATAATTGTTTGTTAATCACACTATGAATAAGTGAAAGACTAGATTAAGTGGGACACCATATTAGCTATTAGAAATACATAATTGATTAAGATATTTATGGATGGAGGATACCCATAATTAATAAGTGAAAATATGGGAAGCCTGAGATATTTTCAGCATCATAAATAAATAGGTGTCATAACAAATTGGTGTTTTATTATGAGTAGGTAATATTGATATAAGTTATTGAGTAAAAATAATTGTCGAATTGACAACTTATAATTAAATAATTGACTCAGTGAGTACACCGTTCTAGTCATATTACTACTTTGTCCACTGGGCACATATAAATAATTGAATACGTCATATTGTTGATTAAATACATAGATTATTAACTTCAAGATGTTTACTCTAGACCATTTTGTTAAACTTGGAAAAGAATTTAATAAAAAAAAATGGGGACGCACTCCAAAGAATATGCAGAGACGGAACTTGCTAAATATAAAGCAGAAATGGAAGAACAAAAAGCTATTGCCAAACAAGAAGAGATTGAGAGAAAAGCTGCATTGAAGCAGGAACAAGAAGAACTGGAGAAAAAGGAAGCTGAATGTATGGTCGAATTAAAGAGAGAACGAGAAGAATAAAAGCAAGAAGAAGAAAGAAGAAAGGCAAGAGATGAAAGGGAAGAAATTGATAAAGAAAACAGAATAAGAGAATTTTAGGAAAGGAAGATGCAACAAGAAAAAGAGTTAATACAAATGCGTATGGCTGAATTAAACTTAAGAGCTCAAGTAGCTTCAAATATAAATAATACTGATCCACAGAATGCTTCTCCATCCAACCAAACTAAAAGCAATTATAAGTTTAAATTACCACCATTCAAATTACATGTTGATGATTTATCAGCATGGGTGTTACGCTTTGAAGAGGTGTGCAAGTTCAATAATCTTAATAAACATGCATGGGCACTAAAACTCAAGGAATTTTTAGATGGTGAGCCCGCTAGTGCAGCTCAGAATGTTGATCCAACAATAGCTTCTGATTATGAGGCTATAAAGGCTTTGATATTACGACGTTTTTAACTAGATGAAGAAGGATGCAGACAAAAGTTTAAATCTCTTCTACCTGAGTCAAATAAAGACTTCACTAGTTTCATTGCAAATATCCGCAACACATTCAACAGATGGGTTGAACTGGCTGGTGTTGAAAAATCATACGATAAGTTAGTTGACTTATTGCTTAGAGACAAGGTTCTATCCTCTGTCAGCGCACCACTTTTTTCCCTTTTTACAGGAGCGCAAACCACCTACTGAAGAGGAATTAGAAAAAATGGCAATAAACTACTGTACTGCACACCCTAATGTTAACATATCCAATTCACAATTAACAGAACCATTACCGGTTGCGTCTAATATGGCATATCATGGGTATGACAGATCAAGAGCTCAAAGCCTTGATAGAAAATCTTCAAATAAAAGGTATTGTGATAATTATCATCAGGGACAAAACAATTATAACAATAATAGTAATTTCAACAAAGATAGGCAACAATATAGAAATCAGTCACCTCAGTTCAGGCATAATAATAATTATCAACAAAGGTCAAATTGGAATAGATAATTTAATAGTAATACCAGTAACAATGGTAACAATTGGCAAAATAATAATTACAGATCAGAAAAAACAATAACTATAATGGTAGACAATGAAATAATTCTGTTGACCATCCCCGAAATAGGTCTCAGTCACGCAGACCAACACATGTTGAACACAATGCAGGGGCGGCACTCACAGATGGTATGACCTCTAGCAATTCTGATAATAATAATATCATTCACAATCTTCGTCTTCATGTTGTGCTGTCAATTATAATGTGGCAAATAGTTGCCAAGATTGTAATGCTGTTTTTCAGAAGGCCAAAGAAACAGTGCTGAATTGTGGACACCTTCAGACAGCAGTTGGTCTTTCGGCGAACGACGGCACAGGAACCTTAATGTTCAATAGAGGATTAATTAATGGTTCTGTGGTCTCAGTTTTGAGGGATACGGGATCAACAACCATTGGAGTCAGGCAGTCACTAGTCCATCCAAGTTGTGCTACAAGTGAATACGTCAGGTGTATTACTTTTGGTGGTACTGTTGAGCACTACCCCACTGCCATTGTATATGTTAACACACCATTTTTTACAGGTAATGTCAAGGTGTGCATGTTGCAGAATCCAGCAGCTGATCTTACGGTGGGACGCATCCACGGCAGTAAGGATTGCACCCCAGAAGAAATTAATGAATGGGAAAGGAAGGATTTGCAGTTTTATAGCAATGCTAACGCTGTCGTTGCGATGGCTAAACTTCGTGCCAACAAGATGAATGCATGTGGCACAGTATTTTCAAATTTTGTTCTTGGCACTATTTTGGAAAGTGATGAGGATGATAAAGATACCCCTCGTGTTGAGAGTGTCGATGGCAAAATCATATCTGATATGTCTTATATTGAAGATCAGGATACTAAATGTACGTCAAGTGTCAATAAGCTTGACAATGTTGTTACCACATCTTACTATGTTTATTTAAGTACTTCCAACATTGTTAATGTTATGTTTTGACTGGTCTTACAAAAGAGTCTGAGAAACTGGTTTTTGTTGTTATCTTAGGAAACGGGCTGTTTATCGTAGAGATGGGAGATAAAAGATCGTACACCCATGATTGTATGTAAAGGGAGGGAACCCATTAATTTGGGGCTATTGAAAGCAAGGCTGATTTACACTTAGTTTCCAGGAGTCAGTTATTTTGTAGAAATTTGCATACTACGAGCAAATGTTTAGTAAAGCCTTACCAAGGGAATCTCTAACATTTCATGCAAAAATCCAAAGGAAATAACACTCTAGTTGTCAACGTCCCCTTCCAGGTTTAATATGTTTTGGGTTGTTCCAAACGCACGAGAAAAATGTGGTAAAATTAAACTTTTCATGGAACGAGCTCACTGACGTTGCCAGCGGGGAATTAACCGTGATTTGTGATCTGAGTCTTATTTGAGGAATGGACCAATTGTATCTTCCTGACTGGAAAACTAGGTTCTTTACATCTACCTATTTAGGCCAACTACAATATCTTTTCAATAGAAATCAGTCCAGGCGGCGAACCCAACGAAGCAAGATGTGAAATTCAGAAGTAAACCTGTGGGTGACAGAATCTTCAATACAGAGAAAGGTAGATAGCTCTAGATTGAATAGTGGTAGGAATTAATAATAAAATTAAACTGTGCTATCAACATTGGGCTAGCTCTGATGGGTGCCTAGTACCGAATTGTGATCAAAGTATTTGGAGTTTGAGTATTGACGCTGGTCACATTGACAGGTTTTACACTTTTACTATCTTGTTAAACTGATGTAAAAAAGAGAACGTGGTGCTGAAATATACCTAAAAAACCACAAGAGGGTAATGCTTGCACATGCTAAGGGAGCTGATCACTAGATCCCACATGGCATGCAATTTTAATTAGGCACCTTTAATTACAAGAGTCATGTTTTCAGTGTCTATTGCCACCTAATTATAAGAGGGTAATGGTGACTCTGTGGTTACATTACTTAACAATAGAGATGCTCGAATAGTTATCGAGCGGGGCAATGTTGTGTAACACCATTCACTGAGAATGCAACTAGTACTTGAGCCTAGCTCGCATAGGTAATACTTTACACGTAGATACAATGAGAGGTTGTCACATCCTTGAGTTTGAAATGCTCAGAGGGTCTATCATCATATCTTGCTTTTCTATTTAGCGTAAGTTTTAGGCTAGATTGATTTAGACATTGTTTTATTACAAGTATAACATCTCTATTTGTACACTGCATTTTTCTCTGTCAAGCCTATCTAAGTTTTTACCATGACGATAGAGAGAACATGGTTGATTATTCTAACTATGTTGAGCCAAAGCAGCATAAGTTTCGTATAGATTGTCTTAAGAAAAAAAAAAGAAATTGGCCTACGAATTTTAGTAGACATGGATTAAATAAGTGCTGAGTGAGAGGCTACAGAATTTTAGGCAATATAATACCTCCAAAATTTGAGATCAACATTTGCTACTAATTTTTACGCAAATGTATCTCTCCGTCAGATGTCAGCAATTACGGACTAGGAGCGAGTTTACTTCAATATCATGAGGGAATACTTCACCCAACCCTCTTTATACCCAAAGGCGGTAGCTTCACTACGTCGTTCGAATCATAAAAACCCCAAGTTAGCCAGATTTTCCATCCTGTTGCAGCCTTTTGACTTTGTTATTGAATCAATACCAGGAACGGAAAATGTCATGGCTGACGCACTTTCCAGAAATCCTATGACGATCAAGTCGAATAGAAATTAATTCCTACGTTCAGGGAAGAACGAACTTTAAAAACAGTTTTGGTGATTCCATACCTGACCAAGTAATGTTCACTACCTCTGATGCGTGATTGGCCAGTACAAATATAGAGGTACACATCTTGGAAGAAACATAATGAATAACGCAGTTGACATACTTGAAATATAAAACGTTAGGCCTGCCACAGTCACCTAGTAATTAAGGCATCAAATCAAACACCTGCACTGTGACAGTATATTTTAGTACTTCCAACATTGTTAAGGGTACAACTGGTCTTACAACTCATCTTTGGACTAATCGTTCGAAAATATGAATCAGATTGACTTAATGAACGCTGTAAGAGTATATTCATTCTTACACGGAATACAGATGGAAACTTAACTCATTCTTCACATGGACATAACATCGTTTGGATGTCCATTATTAACGTCCATTTTTAATTTTTAACCACTTTTTGCTCATAAAGAAATAAAAAAGTGTGAGGGAAAAAAACATGTACCAAACTTCTCTATGACTTTCATGATACAAACTGAGATGACTCTCACAAGATTCAGTTGTCAAGTAGTCAATATTTAAAATAATATGTTTGGGTATTTCTTATAACCCGTTTCCTATAAGTATTACAAATTTCTTTTCTCGATCATTAATTTAATTCGATAGTGTTAGATTATGACACTATTTTCTTTTCAGGATAATGAATTGTCTCTTCCTGACACACTATTTCTTTACATTCTGTACCTTACTTTACTGGCCTTTACTTTACTTTCTTCAATATGATACAATATTTTAGTTTAATTAATTAAAATTTTAATTATAATATATCCTACACATAATACACTTAATTATTTAGTTAATTCTCTATTTAATTGGTAGATCTAATAATAGAGAGAAAATGGCTAGGGGTACCACCAGGTCTGTCAGATGTAGCACTGTACGCTGTCAATACGACAGGTACACAATTACTATTGTTCACATATTTCAAGACAGTTATGAAACTGCCTAAATATAAAAAGGCTTGAATTGATGCTACTATGTTGCAATACTATCTGCCACGTAGGTTAAGTCCATTCAGCCCACATGTTAATTCCGGGAAGGAAGTAGAGTGGCAGAAGCTGTTTGCTGCCCAATTGTCACTACCAAACGTATGGTGAAGCTGTGGTTACATTACTTAACAATAGAGATGCTCGGTCATCGAGCGGGGCAATGGTGGTCCAATTTTCATCACCAGGGAGCACAGAGAATGCAACTGAGATACTTGAGCTTAGCTCGATAATAGGTTGCAAAACTTTAGCAGGTCCTAACAACGGCCAATGTCACTACATTGATGAGCCCTAGCAGAGGTCCTTGTCATCAGAATCTTTTATGGCATATGGCACCTCTTAGGCTCAGCTTCGTTGTTAGATCAATGTATGACCTGCTTCCGTCGGCCAAACCTTGTGAAATGGGGAAAGTCGGATTTGAAAACAGTTCCCCCCTGTCAGGGGAGGCAGATTTTAACATGCCTAAGCTCTAAAGCAGTAACGTGATTAGGGGATTGTTCTAACAATTGCTCAGCCAAAGCAGCAAAGTTTCGTATATCGTCTATTGTCTAAGACAAAAAAGATCAGGCCTATGAAAGGCGACATAGGATTAAATAAGCGCTCACAAATTTCCGGAAAACATACTTTTTAGGGCAGGAAATACACCCCTAAATTTGAGGTAAACCTATGCTTCTAAAATCTTTATACTGACTGTACAGATGCCAGCAATGGCGGTAGATACCTGGACGAGGGTTGTACTTCGCGAGTTTACAACTCGGTGTGTTAGCCGGATGATATCGTCATCTCGTACTTCAAGCTTCAGATCATAATGATTGAACTGACCGTGCCATATTGAATCAGAAATCGTGTCGAAGTCAGATTAGACGAGCAACATTCATTCAAAGCGGCCAACGGTATATGATCTGGCCGCGGATCTGAGACATGATGTCGGTCAATTGAACTGCAAGGGTCATGGCTGATTTGAAGTGGGCGCAATAAGACTATTCGTACATGCTTATAAGTGTTGATCACGGCTGAAACTATTGTTAGCAGGGGACCCAAGAAACGTTACGAGGGCCACGAAAGGCTTAGTGAAACTTTGCAACGTTTGGACTTTGGTTTGTGTCCACCGCAATGGCTTCCACTTGGTATCGTGACACTCGAAAGTGCGGAATTTTACAGTGGTCTTTCATTTTGGTTTGTTCTAAATCGGAATCAAAACGCTGAATTAGGTGAAATTACTTGAGCGGGCTTGACTGACAAAAGGCAGATGTACATAGGAGGTTCTTCACTCATTCTTCAGTGGCTAACAATGTATATCAAGCTTCGCGATGAAACTCAGTTGTCATACGGAACGAACGGAATAATTTGTCTTCTCTTTGTTACTTTCACAATTGCCTCCACGGATGGCGGAGTTGTGGATTAAAGTTGCTACCATAAGTGAAATGGGTTCATTTTCGATGCAAGAAACAAGTCTGAGACGCTTGGGAGTCATGACCCAATGTGAGGCCCGCCCCCATAGAAAGAAAGGAAATAGAAATAAAACTTAACCGATGGGGGACTACTTTGAATAAGTTAAGTAAATGTATTTATAAATGTAATCGCTTATTATATGGAGTTTAGCACTATGTGTACGTAATATTTTATGTATCAGTTTGTTTTTTACATTTTTTGCGTACGCCCGATAATAGTCAGGCTATATCATAGGTTTTATTATGTCTACACCTCACTAGATTTAACTTATGCTTTATTCCCTTTTTACTTGTACTTGACAGGTGTCCCTCGCCATTCATTTTCAACTATTCTATGATTTAGGTTAGGTAATTGCTAGCTGGGTCGGCTAATTGGTAGCCGCCAATCCCTACGACAACATCCTTCAAAGTTTGCCAGGTCATTTCGAGTTAATCCATGACTTATGACACTGTTCTAAACAGAACATCGTAGGCCGTATGTTGGTTTTTGTTAAATTTTTCAGATGATCAATTAGGATATTTTAAAAAAATCTATAGAATAGATTTTTCCCCCGTCGGGCAGGGAATTGTTACGACATGTTACATAGATGTCGTCTGCTATGATTGTTAGCGCGTATGGAGTACGCATCAGAGGATAAAAGGGTTTTTTAATTTAGAATGTTTTATATGCTTCATGGTTTTTAGTGAACACAATCGCATGGTTCGATTGTGACGTGGTAGCGTTGATATGGTCACGCTTGGTGACTAATGTACTTCACCCTTTTTATTCTGACCGTCAAGCCATGAAGACGTGTTTTTATTCCTTCCAGTGTTAGGCTTCATAAATTGCCAAAATTATATATTGAAATAAGGACATAGGGTCAGTCCATATTATTATAATGAATTGATGAAATTTGTAGGGTTATTGGATAACCATTCATGGAAGGATCGTTGATCAGCTTTATGATCTATATTTCGCTAAAGTAATGGGTATCATTACCGGCTGACTGTATAACGGCAGCGCGCGTACACAGCCCATAATGTTCTGATGACAATTAAGTACTGGAAAACTGACGGTAATATGTTTAATTGAACTGCACTGCAATGTATTATTATGAACTAATTATTTGTGATGTCTTCGCATTTCGTCAAATAAATTTGTACTCGTTGGACTCTAAACCCCCACGGACTTATCAAATAATTCAAGTTTGAAGTTGGCCCAGAGGTTAGGCCATATATATATATCATTCAATGATTATTAATTTATGCACGATCGCTCTTCTCTGATGAAGGACATTAATAAGATCCATATTGAGTTGAAGTTCGCAAGGAACCCAGACGAGGTCACTCTTTAGATTAATCAACCTTAGAAGACAACCCAAATCAGTGACCTTCAATAATAACTATAAAGAACCCAACTTCAACATAATAATAATAATAATAATAATAGCCCCTTTAGTCATAACTGACTATGGGAATGCGCCCCTGAGGTGGCAGCCCTCAGCTGCTTATTTTCCTGGTGCTCCTTTCGACGTTTTCTCTTCACCTCTGCTTCTTGTGTGAGCCTCTCTTCGCCCAATCTGAGGTGGTGCCGTAAATAGCATCGCCACTTAGTGCGATCGGCAGCTTCATCCTCCCATGTTGCTGGATCCATGTCAAGTGCCCTCATATCTCTCTTGCACATATCTTTGAACCTCAGCTGTGGTCGCTGTTGCACCCCCGTAAAATTAATGTTTTTTTTTCAAGAGGTCATTACTATTGTACCTCCGTAAAGCACGTGAAAGTCAATGTTATGGGGATCACTGATACCGGATTGTTGTATGGTGCGGTAAGGGTGTCTATTGATTATCTGCTAACGTTACTGTTGTGTTGTGGATCTGGTAATGTCTACAGTTGATACCTATATATCCGCCACACAGGCAAACACTGTAGAAGTTTACTGGTAAGCGATGATCAGGTTCTCGATACAGATAGACCACGCCCACTCCGGGGCTATTTCTAAATGCGTGTTAAGTTCCCTGTCACACTTGTAATATTAAGTGCGTGTGTTGGTTTAGTCGTTTACACCACAGGTACGTACACAAGAGTCATGGATGGTTGTAAACGACGGGTGACATTTCATATGGGTTTATTCACGTCACAACACATTGATGAAATACACATAGAATACCGTTCACAGCACAACATAAGATATAAATTACCACATAAGAACTGCGCACTCGGCAGCTACAATGATATCATGATTCATGGCCTAAAAATCCGTCGACATTTTAAATTCAGCACTGTACAGGCATTTCACACTTCCCAAAAAAACACTGTCTTCCTACCCGGTCAAAACGCCCGGAACACTCTCCCCAGATAACACACTCGTCCCGCTCAAAAGCAGACACGAGACTTCCTCACGGTCAACACAACTCAGTCAACCAATCATCTGCGGGCTAGCCGCGAGCTATTCTCACTCCGTTCAAAACATTACAGAATAAATATATCAGCGCTTTTCACGCTGTCTGTAATCTGTCTCTCGAAACTATCACGAGATACTCTCTAAATAATTCGATAGCTAACAAGCAACTAAGTGCTATAACTCAAAATCTATTTCAACTACTAACATACTCCAGTTTACTTCCCCTTACACTAAAACTGTTCGTTACATCTTACCTCACCCCCAGAGAAAAAAATTGATTCTATCAATTTTTTGACAAATACATTCCCCAAAACCAAAAAAAGATTAAGAGGACAATGAATCTCTAACTTACGTTAAGTTAAAATAAGATATCTCCAAAATATAAGCATTAAGTGACATGTAAAAATGAAGTATCCAATGTAATCAACTAAGCATACCAAAAATAATGCATTACAAAACCAAGTTAAGTGAATACAGCACAACTAAATAGGAAACAACCGATAGTACAAGAAAAGACAAGATCAAGCAAACGAAAAAATGATCCGTAATAAAGGTAAGTATGAAATCAGAATATGAGGAAAAAACAATAATATTACATTCAAACAATTTGTTATATGTAAAATAATTACAAATATCACAAGTAGCTACACTATATTAAGTTATACCATTAAAGTAACAATACATAGAATGAAAGTTTAAGAAGCGAAAGAAGAAGTATACAAGGAAAATGAAGTGAAACGTAAATAAAGCACGAAATGTACACCAAATATGAAACCATACTGAAAAGACAACAGAAAAGAAGGAATGGAATGAAGAATAATCAACAAAGACAGATAGAAAGCAAAAGGTATGAATATAGAGAACGTTGGTAAAAATATATACTAATAACTATTTAGATCAACAACGTATTTCAAAATAAATACAAACACGATCGAAAAGCACAAAAGAAAATAACAAAGTATTCCTATACTAATACTACAAAAATAGTTTATAACTAAACAAAACATAATCAGTAATTTAAACAAGTTATACAAGTTATACATAGTGAACAATAAATTATCGCCACCACACAAAAAAGTAGTAGCATTGCTATAAGACCAACGCATAACATCCAAAAAACAAAAAAAACTTTCTTTAAAGAACTAACATTATTCTACATATCAAACATAGCACATAGTCAAACGCTAAGCACACACAAAACCAAAAATAACAAATTACAATGTCTGGGAAAAAAATATTTTCCAAAAAATACAGTACAAAAATATTTCGTAATGCTAAGTTACATAAAAATAGTATTTTAATTTAATTAATTCAAATCTATAATTAACAAATTAACAAAAAACTAGCTTTAGCAAAATGAGAGACATATAACAATTCCTGCATCTAAGCAAACACGAAACAACACGTGTAAATTTTTCAAAAAATACGTCACAGAGAAACACATAGAAAAAACACACTATTACCAAAATACAAGTTTGCAAATATATGAAAACAACGTAATGTATGTTAAGCAAGTGCTTAAATCAGATCTCTAGATTTCTCAATCAAATAACAATATCAGCAAACGCTGTTAATTTTCTCTATACAGTTCAATTTAAACTTTAAATATTTCCGGCTGACAATCACGTTCAGCTTAGCTACAGTGTTATTCAGTTAATAATTTATATCTATCTCCACCTGATATATTAAAAGTAATTATTGTAACATTACAACTAATGAGTTGTGCATAGCTAGCAAACTCATCATGTACAAAACTATTCTACCCAACACATCTGTAAAACAAAACCAAAAAAAAACTTCAAGTTCTACACCAGAGTATAAAAAATAGGCATACATATCAAGAAAAACAATAGACATCAAATGATGCGTAAAGATGATGATCATAATATAACAACCTATAATGATCTATGCAATAGAATACATTAACATCTACTGTCCTAATAAACAAACAAAACAAAAAAGAATCAACCGCAAAAAAAAATCTCCATAGGTCTTGCCGACATCTCATAAACACTAGGGGTAAAACGTCCAATGTATCGTTAGCACGCTGATATGTTTCGCTTGAGAAAACACTCGGGCACAATGTTGACCTATATTCTTGCCGCTACCGTAAACAGAAGCGCTGACCCTTATCGAGAAGTCGTCTCTGTTCAAAAAATACAAAAGAAAATTTCCATTTTAATGAATGGTGAAATTTACTACGAACAACGGAGAGGTTAAACAAACAATTACCCCGCACTGTGGTCCGTGTGGTAATCTGGTCACCCCACGATGTCATCGACTCTTCGTTTATGTTCACAACAACGTGCTGCTCTTTCAAAATCAGAAACATAACAAGCAGTGGTATTTGTGACATCATTATCATTGCTACTTTGCTTAATAACAATGCTTCTAGGCTCATGTCGAGCAAAATTAGCATAACTACAATTATTATTTGTTGTTTGATCAAAATATTTATCATCATTTCCTCTTTGTTTGAGACAATTATTATTTCTATAATCCCAGTCAGACTTGTTATGATTAACGTTTCTACTCCGCACAAAAAATCTGTCAGAAACATTATTGCACGACTGAAAACTCTTCTTGTATTTGTCTGTACCATTATTTTCAAAATTCTGAGAATTAAACTGTTGAGATACATTAACTTGTCTCTTATCTCTCTGAGAAGGAAAATTATTATCATATGAATTTCCTTGGTACTTTCTAACCTTAGAAACCTCTCTCCTACAAAAACTATTTCCATTCTTTTCTTTGACAATATGCTTGTTTGCAGTATCATCTGCAGATCTATAAGTATCTTTATCGTTACGCCTATAATGGGTTTCATTCTTGGAACCACTACTTATAACTTTATCCCTTGTTATCATCTTCTGAGAACCTCCAAAATCAGTTACTCGTTTAATCCTTAGGCTTTTATCAGGACTGACTGTTACATTATCATTCTCTCTATTACACTTCCGCCAAGATTCGTTGCTATTGGAAGCAGAATCAAAAGATCTTCGAAAGTTATATTTTCCCCGAAAAGATATTTGTCTATCACATTTAACTTTTCTATCAGCACAGATTGTATAGGGCTGGATCTTTTTAACCTGTTGGCAAACAACTTTCTGTCTAGCATTGTCCACATTTACAGAAGACCATATTCCGCTATTTAAAATAACATCGAGTAGACCCTCTACCCTTTTTGTACTTTCTGCAATTTCAACATTTTTTTGTGAAATTTCTTCACTTAATTTCCTATTTAATTTGTCAAATGTCAAAACTTTACTTCTCTCCTCTGTTAACAATCTCTCAATCTTAATCATCTTCTCTCTCTCAGTCGTTAACTCTTCTAATTTGTCTTTCTCATCCTTTTCTTCATTTACACTTAGTTGTCGTGTTTCATTCTCACTATCCTCATCATTCATTAGTTCTTCAACTTCATTTGGAAATACAGTATAATTATCTTCTTCAATACCAGAATTTACTTTATTCAACAAATCAAGAAGTGTGTTTGTATACGACCTATCACAGTTCCGTGTTTGACTTATCTAGATCATTTGTTAGTCTCGACACTGTTTCTCTTAATTCCTTCTTTTCGGCAATATCCTGTAGAAAATTGGCTCTTTCCTGTAGAGCATTTTGTTTGTTGATTTTTATTTGTTTCTCACTTCCTAATTTCTTTTTCTGCTCATCAGGAATACCGTTGTGGATTATTTTGAATATACTTTGAACTACATGTCCGTGCTCAAGCTCAATATACTGTTTCAAAAACACACGAAGGTGCTGTAGCAAATCAATCAAATCCTTAGCCATTATTGAATTACAAAGAAGCTTAAAGTTATGTTCAGCAAATAACTTTAGGGATACTGACACATTAACCAACAAATCGTCCATGATCCATACTCCAAGTCTTGGACCACTCAATCCCTTTTCATCTCTACCTATCAACAATGCACTCTCCAACATAGGCCTTATATCTGCAGGATTATTATCAAAATCCATGGTGATTCAATCACTCAGTCAACTGTACAGGAAGGCTCGTTGACATAGTTAAGGCGACACAGTTCACACCACAAACATAACCACTTATCTTGAATGAAAACTCTTCTGTTCCTTTCCGTTAACACCCTGGATATCACAAAGTTCAATGGTAAAACAATCGACAACAGAAAGGCATTGGAACTTGACACCTTGATTCCGCTCAGGTCCTCGATTCAGCACACTACGTGCTAACACACCGCACAGGAAAGCAGGAAATGGGTCACCGTCTGTCAATTTCGTTGAAAGAAGGTACACCACTCGTTCATACTGCCAGATGATTACTTGTACTGGTATACAGACGCCACTGTATATCATGACATCTCATAATCTTGAGTAATAAACTCCTTGACTTGCGAGTTGCGACTTGAGTTAACAGTTCCCAGTTTAACTGATACTGAATAGGTTTTCCCTGGGCCTGGATACAGCTCTCAAATGTGATGTCTGTCTTTCATATACTAACGCCACTCAGGCTACACGCTAACACTTGTGAATTAATATCACGCGAATTTCGCGGGTGTCTGATCCTATAAAACTAGCACACCACTGTTACACCCCCCTAAAATTAATGTTTACCTTTCAAGAGGTCACTACTGTTGCACCCCCGTATTGTAGGAGTATCGTCATGGCCAATGACTGAAATGGCAGCACTGATACAAAGGATTGTTGTATGGTGCGGTAAGGGTGTCTATTGATTATCTGCTAACGTTACTGTTGTGTTGTGGATCTGGTAATGTCTACAGTTGATACCTATATATCCGCCACACAGGCAAACACTGTAGAAGTTTACTGGTAAGCGATGATCAGGTTCTCGATACAGATAGACCACGCCCACTCCGGGGCTATTTCTAAATACGTGTTAAGTTCCCTGTCACACTTGTAATATTAAGTGCGTGTGTTGGTTTAGTCGTTTACACCACAGGTACGTACACAAGAGTCATGGATGGTTGTAAACGACGGGTGACATTTCATATGGGTTTATTCACGTCACAACACATTGATGAAATACACATAGAATACCGTTCACAGCACAACATAAGATATAAATTACCACATAAGAACTGCGCACTCGGCAGCTACAATGATATCATAATACATGGCCTAGAGTACTCATATTAAACTCAGCGTTCTAAAGAATCCTCAATAACAATCCTCTCACAGGAGCTATCATGATTCATGGCCTAAAGTACTCTTATTAAACTCAGCGCTATAAAGAATCCTCAATAACAATCCTCTCACAGGAGCTATCATGATTCATGGCCTAAAGTACTCTTATTAAACTCAGCGCTATAAAGAATCCTCAATAACAATCCTCTCACAGGAGCTATCATGATTCATGGCCTAAAGTACTCTTATTAAACTCATCTCTATAAAGAATCCTCAATAACAATCCTCTCACAGGAGCTATCATGATTCATGGCCTAAAGTACTCTTATTAAACTCATCTCTATAAAGAATCCTCAATAACAATCCTCTCACAGGAGCTATCATGATTCATGGCCTAAAGTACTCTTATTAAACTCATCTCTATAAAGAATCCTCAATAACAATCCTCTCACAGGAGCTATCATGATTCATGGCCTAAAGTACTGTACACTGCAGTTATAAACACTTCCACAATAATTAAAACTGCAGGTTTATACTACGCTGTACCCACAGCGAAAAATCCGTCGACATTTTAAATTCAGCACTGTACAGGCATTTCACACTTCCCAAAAAAACACTGTCTTCCTACCCGGTCAAAACGCCCGGAACACTCTCCCCAGATAACACACTCGTCCCGCTCAAAAGCAGACACGAGACTTCCTCACGGTCAACACAACTCAGTCAACTAATCATCTGCGGGCTAGCCGCGAGCTATTCTCACTCCGTTCAAAACATTACAGAATAAATATATCAGCGCTTTTCACGCTGTCTGTAATCTGTCTCTCGAAACTATCACGAGATACTCTCTAAATAATTCGATAGCTAACAAGCAACTAAGTGCTAAAGCAAGCCAGCAAAGTCCCCAAGCAGCGTATACATACTTGAAGGCCAGCACGTGACAACACCTCGACATTTGTCACTTTATCTTTCCACGAGATGCCGAGGATGCGGCGTAGACACCGCAAATGGAAGGTATAGAGCCTTCTTTCTTGCTTAGCATAGGTCGTCCAGGTCTCGCTGCCATATAGGAGTGTGCTGGTGACGCAGGCATTATATACCGCAGCTTTGGTCTTCATTGTGAGTTTAGAGTTTCCCCAAACACGCGATGTGAGGCGGGCAAAGGTAGCTGCAGCTTTGCCAATGCGGCTGTCGATTTCTGCATCCAGTGAGAGTTTGTCATTGATGGTAGACCCTAGGTATGTGAAGTGGTGCACCACTGCCAATTCTTTTTTATCGATAGTGCGACCTCGTGCAGCTACACCATCCTGACTCAGCACATTCGTTTTCTTTAGACTTATTGTGAGGCCAAAGTCCTTGCATGCTTTAGTGAAGCGATTCATCAAGCTCTGAAGCTCCTGTTGGCTTTGAGTGACGACTGCAGCATCATCAGCGAACAACAAGTCTCTTATAGTGACCCTTCTGATTTTTGTTTTTGCCTTCAGCCTTGAAAGATTAAACAGACGGCCATCTGATCTAGTGTGAAGGCATATTCCTTCAGTTGCATCTCTGAATGCATGTTTCAAGAGTAAGGCAAAGAAGATTCCGAAGAAGGTCGGAGCCAGAACACAGCCTTGTTTAACGCCACTTCGTATATCAAAGGGCTGTGACGTGCTTCCACCATATTGGACTGTTCCCTTCATGTCGTCATGGAATGACTTTATCATTTCCAACATTTTAGAAGGGCAGCCTATTTTCAGGAGGATTTTAAAGAGTCCATCCCTACTAACCAGGTCGAATGCTTTTGTGAGGTCTATAAATGCGATATATAATGGTCTTTTCTGCTCTCTTGATTTTTCCTGAAGCTGGCGGAGAGAGAAGATCATGTCTGTTGTTGATCTGCCAGCTCGGAATCCACACTGTGCCTCTGGATATATGCGCTCAGCTAACTTGTGTAGTCGCATTAAGATGACTTTGGCAAAAACCTTACCAACAATACTAAGAAGAGAGATGCCTCTGTAGTTATTGCAATCACTTCTGTCTCCTTTATTTTTATACAGTGTTACAATCTTGGCATCTCGCATGTCTTGAGGAATAGTTGTCTCTTCCCAGCACTGGCACAGCATCCTATGCAGGGGATGTAATAGCGTGCTCTTACAGCATTTGATTAAATCAGGAGGAATCCCATCACTGCCTGGTGCTTTGCCAGAGGCCAAGCTATCAATGGCCTTACTGAGTTCCTCTAATGTTGGTTCGGCATCCAGCTCCTCCATAGTTGGCAGACTATTGACAGCATCAAGGGCTGCAGGCGTAACGGTATTGTCTCTAGCGTAAAGCTCAGAGTAGTGCTCGACCCACCTCTCCATCTGCTTACCCTTATCGGTTAGCTTCTCTCCGCTGATGGTTTTTAGCGGTGCCGTCTTACTTTTATGGGGGCCAAGTGCTTTCTTTATACCGTCATACCTTTTTCTAATGTTGCCTGTTTGCGCTGCGATCTGGATGCTCTCACTGAGCTGGAGCCAATAGTCATTTGCACAGCGTCGAGCAGTTTGTTGAACTTTGCTTCTCGTAGCCCTCAGGATCTGTAGGGTTCTGGCACTCGGTGAACGTTTGTATTCATTCATAGCACTGCGCTTAGCTTCAATAACAGGTGCCATCACATCTGATGAAGCGTCAAACCAGTCATTTGACTTTGCTGTTTTCTTACCAAAGGTGGCAAGTGCAGTACTTTGAATGGTGTTCCGTAGATGCTCCCAGTTCTCTGTAATAGTATCACCATGCTGAGGGCTACTGAGCACTTTCTTGAAGGTCGCAGTGAATTGAGCGATCATGAAAGGGTCTGACATCTTGCTGGTATCAATGCGTGGTTTCCCTTCATGTCTGACACGATAGAGTTTTCTTGGTTGTGCTCTGATTTTGCAGCAAACCAAGGAGTGATCTGTGTCACAGTCTGCACTATGGTACGAGCGCGTGGAGAGCACAGACCTGAGGAGTGGCCTTCTGACGAGAATCAGGTCAAGTTGGTGCCAGTGCTTGGATCGTGGGTGTCTCCATGACACCTTATGCTGGAATTTTTTTCTGAAAGTAGGTGTTGGTCACGCAGAGGTCATGGTGGACGCACAACTCTAAGAGCCTTTGTCCATTTTCATTCATCTTGCCAATACCAAACCTACCCAGACATGAAGGCCATGAAACATTATCGGCACCCGCTCTAGCGTTAAAGTCACCAAGGAGAACAAGCTGTTCTTGCCTAGGTATGCTTTTGATTACTGCTGCTAGATTCTCGTAGAACTCATCTTTAGCTTCTGATGCAGATTACAGAGTAGGAGCATACACACTGACAAGGGTGATGGGACCTGTGCTAGTTTGCAGGCGGAGCGTTAACAGGCGTTCTGATCCATTCTCGCCTGGTTCAACCATGTTAGTTAGCGTATTTTTGACCGCAAAACCTACTCCGTGTTCTCTAGCTTTATCAAGATCTTTCCCTTGCCAATAAAATGTGTAGTCCTTCTCGCTCACCATTCCAGAGCCCGCCAGGCGCGTTTCCTGAAGTGCAGCTATATCCACCTGAAGTCGTTTAAGCTCATCATTAATTATGGCTGTCTTCCTTACATCGTTTACATCCTGTAGGTTTTCGGATAGTCCAGTCAACATAGTCCGGACGTTCCAGCATCCCAATCTGAGAGTTTGCTTATTTCTATTTTTTCGATAATTGCTTGGTGCAAAATTTTATGTCCACAGTTCGGGTTTGACCCTAATTCCCATGCACCCAATGGGGAAAGCAGACAGTGGCGGGACAACACCTTATTGACAGGGGGCTGCCCAGCTTGAAGCGGGCGGTAGCTGTCCAGTGAGATCCTAGAACCTCTCCCACTGTCGGAAGTAGCCCCTGGCGCCATGCCCTACGCGTGTGGCTCAATTTGAGCCCGGCGGAACTGTTTCCACTGACGGGAGAAGGGGCAAAGGCGAGCGACTGGTGCCTTAAAACCAGCAGCTTCGGGCAGATAGGGCTCGTGATCCTTGGTTGGTAGCTTATCTAAGAGAACGAACTCTGAATTCAAACCACCGCTGCCTTGCGGGAATATCCATTTGTGGAATTGGCTTCGGGAGTAAACCCTGAGGATAAATCCGGAGTCGGAGTCCCTAAGGCAGTCTAATGTCGATTCGACATTATTCTGGCAACTCCCGCGACATGGCTGGTACCAAACTGTATCGGCTACTGCCGTTCCTTTGGATCTACCGGCTGTGTGGAGAGGGGGAACATGCTGCATGGGCAACAGCTTTAACTCCATATAACTGTGCCCAAGCTCGCGCCCTGAAGAGGACACTCCAGCTTCACCCTATAGGTGTCGGCAAAACACGGGAAGTAGCGGTTACCGGTTATAAGCATGCTTCAACAACTGTCAGGAATTTAATATGAAAGTCAAACAACTGACCTATATATATATATATATATACACCTGGATGGTGATTTACGTGTGCGAAAAGAGTATGCCGCACCGATGACTGTACTAGTAACTGTGTGTACTGCCTGTGCATGTCAGGGAGGCCAGTCCCTAGTTATTGTCGTGATTGTTATTTCCTACAGGCTATGTCAGCCTGGAGGTGAGTCAGTATGCTTGCCAGTATAATTGATATTCATGACATGTATGTGGATGTTTAATAAATGTTTGGAACTGTAACCAGTGGCGTTGGGTTGGTTTGTGCGAGCCAGTGTTTATCACCATCTTCATCTACACCCACGCCACACCCCACCATAATAATATTGTTCCTCACAAGTGGGGACTTTCATCATCTAAACAGTTATTCTGACATATTGGGGGCTCGTCCGGGAATTTATCCTTGTGGATCATACCGATCAGAGTGGAGGAAACTAGATCTTCACAGTATGGATTAGAAAGAGTTGAAAGCTTTTGGTGTTAAAGTAAATTGCACCCATCTCATGTTGAAATTGGGATTTATGCATGACATTCATGGGAGAGATACACATAGTGGTAAAGCAACTTGGTTTGTTGTTAAATATTTTTCTGTACTGTACCTAACTGAGGTACTACTGTGTATTAGACTTTACATTCTGAAAGAAATTGTTGATAATTTTCAGGCAATGATGTAGGTTTGATGAAAGCATAGCTGATGTCTAGCTTATGCTATTATGAGTGTCAGGTGTAGACAAAACACCACCATATTTTGTAGAATAATAGTCCCTCAGATATAACTGACTTTGGGAAATTGTGTGAACTGGCATGTCTTTCTATGCATTTACGTAATTTTTTTTTTTTTTGAATTTAGTGGAATAGTATGACAGTATGTTGTAGCATTTGCACCATGTGAGAGGAGAACTGTGGGATGGGTTAGAGTATGACTCACCCATCGTTTATTGTGTAAATGTTCCATTCACAGTAATATCACAACTGTTTCAGTAAGACCGTATGTTTGCATCCAACAATGTGTTGGTACATGAGGGGTTCTGTGGCGTGTACTCTTCGGTGCAAAACTTCCTTTTCCATCTGGAGAGGGAGGTGGATGTCACAGAACAGTTTCATGAGTATGAATGATGATAGTGTTTGATGAAAGGGTTACTGAACTGTTGTTAACACTTTTTAAGTGTAACTCAGCTATTGAGTTAATGTCTGACTTTATGTCAACATGGTGTGACTTGTTCATGCGTTGAGAGAAAGCATGTAGTGAACACAAGTCTGGTGTGACTGAATTATTCTGTGTTCGACAGCCGAGCTAAGCGCTCGAGTCTGTGATTTGGAAGCCGAGCTGGAAGCTCGTATTGTGTGACTGTGGAGAACCACATATGTGATTATTCGAATATGTGAGGAGTTATTTGTTACATATATTGTTTAGGTCCTACATAGTGTTTAGGGCAGTTTAGGCGAAGATTATTATACCGCCTAAGAGTGTTCTAGGAGGAACTTTGTTAATAAGTATAATGTAGACATAATGGTTATGTCATAGGCGACGCTTTTCCCGCCTAGGTGTGTTCCTGTTGGAACCGGAGTATTCCTGTTCGTGGAGAACAGCATAGGGCGTTGCAGTGTCCGCCACTGAAGCTACCGTGAAGAAAGGCGACGCATTTCCCGCCTGGTAGCTGGTTTTTGGATTAAATACAGGCGAAGTGTTTTGTCCCGCCTGGGAGGAGATTATACGAATTTATGGCGAGGGTTATGCCGCCAATCACTGATAAGTGATATATACACCTGGATGGTGATTTACGTGTGCGAAAAGAGTATGCCGCACCGATGACTGTACATATAACTGTGTGTACTGCCTGTGCATGTCAGGGAGGCCAGTCCCTAGTTATTGTCGTGATTGTTATTTCCTACAGGCTATGTCAGCCTGGAGGTGAGTCAGTATGCTTGCCAGTATAATTGATATTCAGGACATGTATGTGGATGTTTAATAAATGTTTGGAACTGTAACCAGTGGCGTTGGGTTGGTTTGTGCGAGCCAGTGTTTATCACCATCTTCATCTACACCCACACCACACCCCACCATAATAATATTGTTTCTCACAAGTGGGGACTTTCATCATCTAAACAGTTATTCTGACACACGCATATATATATATATATATATATATATATATATATATATATATATATATATATATATATATATATATATATATATATATATATATATATATATATATATAATATTCTGGCTTATACGTTTGCTTTCATACATATAAAACTGGAGCAACTATGATTGTTTAGTTTTAAAACAACACGTAACAATTTTAATACTGAATTAGTCTTTAACAGTTAAAATAAATATGGAAAGATTGATGAAATTTTGCTGTAAATACAAGTTTTCGTCACTGAGACGTTGTTAAGGATTTATCAAAGTCCGTTGCTTTCGCCTATTTTACAAGACAACATAACTCTAGGTAAGTCCTGTCGTCGTTGTTTCCGTCACTTCTTGGTGATGAGTGTACTTCTCTCACACGAGTCGCGTAGTAACTTCAGTACTTCGAACCATCTGGTAGCTTGTAAGCACAAGTAGTCTTGTACCACGAACCCAAGATTTTGGGTTATACACAATCTCCTCGCACAGGTTTTGGATGTACACGAGCAATTTCGGTGCATATGCTCTCGAATCACTTTCGTCTGGGAAAGTATAGTAATTCCTTCTTATGACGGGTGTTCTGTGATACACTTGGCCTGGGAAACTAGTAATTCCTCTTCGACGTGTGTTCTGCGATACACTTGGTCTGGGAAACTGTAATAATTCCTCTTTGACGGGTGATCCTATTCTTTTAGGTGTCCAGATACTGAATTTATAAAGGCGGGCATACTTTTTACGGTTTTCAGTTTCCCAAATGCTTCGATCTGTCACTTATAAGTATGGAATTCTAGGTCCGATCCTTCTTTTTCTGGTTTTTTTGGGAGTTGCTCGTTTGAAGTTGCGAAGCTGTCTTTTCTGTGTCTCTGAGTTCGCTAGATTATATCTCTCATTCTCAGTTCAAATCACAGATTGTGTTTCCGCAGAATTTTCCAATGGAATTCATTGTTTATTGAGGCATCTCAAATCAAACCATTCAAATCTCTCTAGCACTGGGTTGGGGTGTTTTAATTCAAAATATCGCCCACGTGGTTTAAAATATTACATTTAAAATTCTACACGTGACCTCTGTCTCATAAGTCATAATAATTCCGATGGCATCTTCATACAAACAAATCTGTGACTCATCCCTCGATAATACCTTCCTCCCAGACGGGTTATCTGTAATTTTGATGCAGACAGGGGCCAGCGGAAGCGAATTACGTATTTATCACCTGCGTTTTCGTCTGTCCACCAGACACGGTCGCCGGCAGACATTGTGGCTTTCTTTAAGTCTATCGTGCACTCCCGTCTTGTGCAAACACAGGGGTGGTCGCTATCCACCTGACTTCACATGTTGGACCGTCACGTTCAAAGGGTTCAGCCGGCTTTTGCGATAACGTATAATCGGCTGGACGGTCTAATTACCTGGCGGAACGTAAACACGTCTGAGGAGTGGTAAAGCAAAATGTAAGAGACAGACAGTCCCATAGCATATACTTCCGTAGAGGAGTTGAGTGTTAGAGACTTCATCCTACTAGATCCAGCATAGAGCAAAATAATGAATGAAAGGGCAAAAAACTGCCAAATAATAAGCGATCTGAGAGAAAAAAAATGAAGAAATGATACTGCCGGAGGGCTGAAGGCGTGAGAGATCCCACCAAAAGAATACGTGCAGACGTTTGTCACAGTAGTAGATGTTAAAGAAGGACGTTGTCACAACAAATATCTGGACATAAGGACAAAGTTGAATTTCATCATTTTGATTATAAGGACTTATAAATTTGTCATTGCTATTTATTTAAGAAGCATGTTGGGGCATAGAAAAAGATAACGGCTGGCCCAAGTGGAAGAGACTGGGCCTTACTACGCCTTAATACGTATATGCAAAGGAATGTAATAGAGTCACAACGAAATGCTTTTGATGTTATGTATACAGTGATGCAATCATAACATGGGGATGTAGGGTAAAGAGTGAGGGATAGTACCTCACTGTGAGTGACAGTCATATCCTTAATGGATAGCCAGGTTCCTATTTGGTTACTCTCTTTTTATCTAGCTCATGTATGGCTCCATGAATACCGCATGTTTACAGCAGTGGCCACATCCCGGACAATTAGGATGACAGATGACATCTTGAATAAAATGACAGAAATAAAGACAGTAAAATAAAACAACATTAAAAAATTCCAAACTATAAAAGAATCAACAAATAAATACGTACTATGTGCAGAGAAGCAAAATAACGGTGGATAGAAACAAAATTCAAGGAAATAGAAGACATGGAAGTGAAGCACAAATCAAGGGATATGCATGAAGAAATAAAGATATTGTCAAATAAGTCAGAGCTTGCCCATGAGGAGGCTGTATAAAATATAATAATAATAAGAAGAAGAAGAGTGTAATCTTACTTGAGAACTGTGGAGACCGAGATGCACAAAATGAACCAGAGTGAGGGCACTGCGCGGAGGATGGCCGCCGACCAAACAAAGTGGAAGCAGTTTGTTGCTGCTCTTCAAGATGCCACCAGGCGTGATTTCCACTGACTGTTTTGACAGTCGGTGGCTAAGGATCAAAGAAGAAGAAGAAGAATCATGCAAGAGGGAGCATATTATTTCTTGTCTCCTCCGAGACTTCCAAGAAACAAATGGGGATGTAGAGCCTAAGATCGAACAACAGAATGAAGGAAAACCTAATCTGAATGAAGACAATGGCAATACTGGGAGATATTTGCTGCCTCGAAACATATTTTGCTTTACCAGATGATGTAGATAATTTGTCTTTCATCATCATGTAGCTTGTCCTTTGCAGAACGTCGCTCTCATCACAGCCGCCTGAAAGATTCTCGATCTCAAGCCAGCCCTCCTGCCTCCTCCAATGTCATGTTCAAGGTTTCTTCAATGTCCTGTGTCCACCGTCGTCTTGGTCGGCCCCTGCCTCGCCTTCCATGTACGATACCCTCCATCACTGCTCTCTCTAATCTCTCTAATCCGCTATTGCGTTTAATGTGGCCAAAATATTTCAGTTTCCGGGACATGATATTATTTATGAGCCAGTTTTCTTCGATGTTCAGGTCGTGTAGGATGTCTATATTTTTCTTCTTCTTAGTCCAAGATATTCTGAGAACGTTTCTGTAACACTTTGCTTCGAAAGATTCGATTTTTTTCTTTAATGTTTGAGTAATGGTCCATGATTCACATCCATATGTTGCTACCGGAAAGATGCACGTTCTCAGAAGTTTTACTTTTATTAATTTGCTGGTGTTATGCCATAGGTTCTTCATTTTATTTAACCTCTGCATTGCTATGTTCTGCAGTATACACGCGTTTCCCAAACACACTAAAAAGGGTACTCCATTTCTAAGAAAAACCTTGAGATACGCAAGTTGACCTAGATTTAAAATTCCATTCATGTCTTTTTATACATTACGTTACCTAAAACGAAAGACAGATGGACTAAAGGATAGAGAGAAGGGAGAGGCAGAAAGCAAGGACACAGGCAATACTACCACAGTCGCGCGATACACAATTACTACCATCACGCGTGTAAGGCCACTAGCAATAACTTTTTTTCAGATAGACCGTGATAAAAAACACTACCCATACCAGAGTTAGGTTTTAAAATCCTGAAAAACGCTTATTGGGAAATATGACATTATACTGGTTTACGTTTGAAAACATGACAGTACCCAGACACCCTAAAGTTTGGAAGTGAGGAAGTGGTAACAGCACGACTATCCTAGAAGAAAATGCATATTGGCTCCATTAGATGTATATATTTGGGTTCCTTAGGACTTGCTGACAAATAATATGTTAAACGTTACGCAAGTAGTCTAGGAATTAACAAATTATAGCCAAAATAAAATAGTGAGGGTGTCAGACAACACTAGAATCAGAATCGCTCAGTGGCAGATTTTTCACGCCACCATTGTACGGAAATAGCCTACCATGTTAACTCCTATTTGATTGGAGCGCAACAAATGTAAGGCTAAACACGATTAGTCGGACTATAAATACTATCTTTCGTTGTCACGGGAAACGGGAGTAGGAGTACTTTTTTTCAAACGATTGGGTAAACATGGCATGATTGGTTAGAGCTGCGAATATACTCAATTCAGAGCGTCTGTTCCATGCCACATCTTGTAATAAACTTACTACAGAATCAGTGTGTTGAGCACCAGTGCATATTTTTCTAAATAAAAGCCTGGGACATCGGCAGATCGAAGTTGTGCTATATTCATTGCCATTCAACGTCACTGTGTATTATTTCCATGAATTGTGGGACCGTGGTCTTAAAGTTATTGAGCAGCACCTGGTCAGAGCTTTGCTGAATCCAGAGGCGGACAGCTTACTCCTTGGTCCATATAGCAAACAGTGAGGTGTCTCCAGAATACAGGGGAGCAATCGAGCAGAGGAGTCTTTTCCTGCCGACATCACGAAAGTTAAGCCTATAGGGCCAGCTGAGCTCAACATTATGTACCCCCAGCTTAAACTGACATTGTAAAATAAAATTAAGAGGGGAAATTAATTGTTTTAATGCCAGGAACTGAGAACATCTCCAATACTAGTTCCAACAGAAACAAACTATTGAAGTCATGATGACAAATACCAACAGAGCTTGAAAAAAACAAAACAAAACCAGTATTACCTCAAATTACTACTACACAACTGACACACATAGGATACTATTAATAAAATATGTCACTACAAGATTCATGTTGATAAATTCTGTACATATAACTTGTAATTAAAATTGATTGTGATTCCTGGTTCACTTTGTATTTGAATCAGGACACATATACATTAATGACAGCACTGAATACATATTGATATTTGAAAATTTATCAGTGACTCATTTAAGATATTCTCATAGAGTGTTATATGTATGTGAGTGTCACAGTGTTGTCAAGTGTGGTGGAATAAATTAAATTGTTTATCTGTCTGTTGTTGTTGTGACTTACACTTCATCATATACATACCCTAGACATTTAACGTAGTCATCACAATATTCCAGAATAATTCTGACTGAGGCATAATGTGGTAGCAAGTAAGGTCATCTATAATACACTACACTTATTAGATATAGATACCTTCACAGCTGACCTCAGTCAGTACACTAAGTCCCCTATAAATATTTATAACATCCCACTTTACCACATATATTGGGGTCTCGCTCTTGGGATTTTGAATCTTTCCCTATTAAAAATATTGGGGATAATTCACCTCAGGGAATAATAAGAATTAAAAGGTATCCTTGGGTGAAAATAAATAAGGTTGAGCTCACAGTGCCTGTGTTGTCCTGAGTTAATTAGTCATAGATAAAATTGTTTAGTTAAATATTTTAGACATTTATCTGTTAGACAATGGCCGACCTGGCAAAATTTCGATCTGCTGCTGTACAGACTGCGAAAGAGTTAGGAATGGACGGGCAAATTATGATTTCTTATGTCACTGCTGAATGTGACAAATATATTGAACGGGAAGAAAGAAGATTAGAAAAAGAGGCCGAAAGAAAATTAGAGGCTGAGACTAAGAGGTTGCAGATTGAGGCTGAGGCTAAGAGGTTGCAGATTAAGGCTGAGGCTAAGAGGTTGCAGATTGAGGCTGACAAAGAGGCTAAAGCATTGGCTGCAGAAAGGGAAGAGAAGAAATTAGCTGCAGAAAGGGAAGAGAAGAAATTAGCTGCAGAAAGGGAAGAGAAGAGATTGGCTGCAGAAAGGGAAGAGAAGAGATTAGCTGCAGAAAGGGAAGACAAGCGATTAGCTGCAGAAAGGGAAGCAGAAGATAAAAGATTACAAAGGGAACATGAGTTACGACTAAGGGAGTTTGAGTTTCAAGGCCATGCTCCTGAAAATGGTGCCAGTCCCTTTACCTCTGATGCCACTGCTAGCCAAGGAGCCTCAACCTCAGCTATGAATTTTCATTTAGATCATTTCGTTGAGAAAGACGATGATATTGAGAGCTATCTAAATAGATATGAACTATTGGCTACCACATATGGGTTAGAGAGAGAAAGGTGGAGCTTAAAGTTATCTCAAGGACTTCGTGGGGCAGCTTATGAAGTTTTTGCTAAAATGAGCAGAGGTGATCAGGAAAATTATGACATGCTAAAGCAGGCTCTTCAGAGCTAGCATTTGCTGATGATGTTGTCCTGATTGCTAAATCAGAGACACATCTCCAATCCAACCTGCAAGTCTGGAAGGAAGAGCTGGAGAAGAGAGGGATGGTCATAAGCAGCTCTAAAACAAAATCCATGGTGATATCAGAGAAGACTTGAAAGGAAAACATCAGATTAAGTTGGGAGAACAAGGTCCCTGGAGCAGGTCGACCACTTTAAATATCTCGGAGCTATTATAGACCGAAAGGGGGGCATCAAAGAAGAGTTGGCCACTCGAAAAGCAGCGGCTGGGAGACTTTATCAGGCCATAAATCGAGGATTCCTCAGCAAGAAAGAGGTTGGTAAGAAAACGAAGATGGCAGTATACCGCTCCACCTATGTCCCAGTCTTGACATATGGATGCGAGTCATGGGCAATGACTACAACCCACAAAAGCCAGATTCAAACCTCAGAAATGAGGTATCTGAGGAAGGTGGTTGAAGTAACAAGAAGAGACATGGTCCGCAACCAGACGATACGTCAAGGCCTAAAATCCCACCCGCTGCAGACCCAAATAGAACAGTCCCAACTAAGATGGTTTGGCCATGTCTGCAGAATGGGAGAAGATCGGCTACCACGACAAGCATGGGAAACAAAGAGCCAGGGATCCAGACCTCCAGGACGACCCAGAGTCCGCTGGGAGGACAATATTAGACAATCTTTGAAGGACCGAGGACTAGAATGGAACCAGGCCAGGAAAAAGACAGCCGATAGGATAGTCTGGCGCTCTCTCTTCCAAACCTCTACACCTCACGGTAGAAGAGGAACGACTAAGTAAGTAAGTAAGTAAGTAAAGCAGGCTCTTTTGTTAAGATATGAAAAGAACGCAGAATTTTATAGGAAAAAATTTAGGAATGCTAAACTACTGTCAGGTGAAACATACCACCAGTTCTCTGCACGGTTAGAGACATACTTGGAGAAATGGACTTCTCTGGGGAAAACCCAAGATCTTAAGGAAATGGTCCTTATAGAACAATTAAGAGAGTCCATGGCTCCAGACCTGAGAAAGTTTCTCATGGAACAAGGTGCAGAGAGGCTGGGTGAGTTGCTAAATGTTGCTGAAAGGTATCAAGCAGCTCAAGCAGAGGTAACAGGTAATAAAAAGAAACAGGTGGATAATTTTAGGGCACCACAGAACTTTAATAAATTTGATCCTAGGGATCAAAACAAAGGTAAGCACCAATTTGATAGGCCACGGTATGACAATAAAAATAAAACCCCACAATTCGATGAAAGGAAATATGATGAAAGAAAATCTTTCAACCAAGGAAAAAGGTGGTGTAAAAATTATAAGATGAACAATCATGACACTGACCGTTGCAGAAGGAACCCTATAGTTATGGCCACCCTTCAGGTCAGGTCGACCTCAAGACAGGAGGAGGATATTATGTTGGATACCACTCCAGAAGAGATGAGGAAGGCACAGGCTGGGGATAAGACCCTCAAGCCTTGTTTCAGGAAATTGTCAACTTGTCATGCTACTCCAGGCAAGGGAGATTTTTACATGAAAAACAAGTTGATGTATAGGAAGACTGGAGCTAGATCCAAAGGTCAGGAACAGCTGGTACTTCCTAAAAGATATAGGACAGAATTAACAAGGAGCCTACATGTGAAACCAGATGGGGACCATAAGAAAATAGGTACCATCATCCAAAAGGTGGCTCACAATTATTATTGGCCCAAAGCAAGATGGGACATTGTGAATTTTGTAGAAAGGTGTAGCATAGCACATGAGGGAACACCCACAAGTGGGAACATTGATCAGGACCTGGACACGCCACGGGGCAACATTAGGCCTGACAATAGAAAGAAAAATAAATTTGATAAAGTGGACCAAATGGAATGGGAAGCCCCTTTTCACGGACAAGCTTCGCTTAACTGTTTTACAATGGCCACTATGCGGAGAGTGCAAAAAGATGTCTTACCCCAGGATAAGCCGGAAATCCCTCAATCGGACTTAAACAAACTGGAGGAAGGAGATGTAGAGAGGAAATCTCTCATCAAGAATTTTAAGTGGGGAGAAAGCCCCAAAAGAAAAATTGGTAGCGGTCGTTTTGTGCATGATAATTCTGGGAAGAAAAATCATCACTATAGCGCTTCTAGTGGAAGAGACCATACCGGTGCATGGACAAATAGGTCCACACAATTAAAGGTCCATATGTAACGCTGTTAAGAACGTGGACTGACGAAAAGGCAGAGGAAAATATTACATCCTCATACCAATATGTGAATGAGCTGACCACTCGTTTAAAAACTGGCTGGAAACTTGCCAATGAAAATTTGAAACAAGCCAGGAAGAAACATGCTGCCTATTATAACAGGAAGGCGAAAGACAGAAATTTGGCTGTGGGAGAGAAGGTACTGCTTCTTCTCCCCGGTAGTCAGAATAAGTTACAAATTGGATGGCAAGGTCCATATACAGTTCTAGAGAAGGTGTCTAGAACAAATTATAAGATAGATAAGAAGGGGAAAGAAAAAATCTATCATGTGAATCTCCTGAAGAAATATTTGGAAAGAGAACATCAGGAAGAAACACACTTGTTGACCTTGTCCATTGCCATGGAGATGAAAAAGGAACCACTTTCATCATTTGAATATCCATTACACCCCTGTGAGACAGCGGCACAGGTGAAAATCAGTACACATTTAACGAAAACTCAGAAAGAGAGAGTGCAACAGGTTCTAGATACTCATACAAAGGTGTTAACAGACCGACCAGGGCATACAAACTTATTGGAATATGATATGAAACTGATAGACCCCACACCTGTATGTATGAAACCATATTCGATTCCTTTTGCTAAGGAGAAAGCTTTGAAGGAAGAGATAGACTATTTGTTGAAGGAAGGAATTATTTCACACAGTGAATCTTCGTATAGTTCCGGTGTTGTACTCTTAAGGAAGCCCTCTGGAGAACATAGACTCTGTATAGATTACAGGAGACTGAATGCTATTACAGAAGGACAGGTGGATCCATTGCCGGATACAAATCAGTTGTTTGCCAGGCTAAATAAAGCTAAATATTTCTCAAGGGTGGATCTGAGTAAAGGATACTATCAGATTCCAGTAAAACCTGAGATCAGACAAAATTGTTGGATGTAAACATTTCGGAGGAACGTAATGAATCCCTGAGTTGCCTCTTTGATTGAGGATATTCCGAATGTTTCATACAGGCTAATAAGAAGATTATGGGATCCCCTACGAAAACTCTGCTATCACCAGGTATATGTTATCTCCTCATAACGTACATGTTGAGGAAAATCTAATGTTCTCTGGACATGTCATTGCGCAGACTCAGAGAAGAGAAATGGTGAATACGGGTTGTGAAGCAGCATTAAGACAAGCAGTCACACTTGCGGCTGTTCAGTAACATAACCGAAATATATTATTGGTTGAAGAGGTCTGAGACAGATTTAATGAGTAGTGCCTACTTTGAATGGACCCAACTACATAAAACCATGATAGCACAACAGCAGAGTAAAGTCAAGTTGACTTACATTTATCTATGTGTATATAGAATAAAGGACTGACATGGGATGTCTGTTTTAAGAGGGGAGATGTCGTGAAATATTCTAATCCACATATATAAATTATCACGTAAATGTAAAGCCTAACAAATAAATTTAATAAAAGGAAAGAAGAATGGTAAAGAACAGTGCTGTCACAAGGACTGTACGCGAAATTCTCCCTTGTTTTCTCCTGCGTCGGCAAATTGTAACGTTTCACGTTGATAGTAAAGCCTTCTGCAGTATACACGCGTTTCCCAAACACACTAAAAAGGGTACTCCATTTCTAAGAAAAACCTTGAGATACGCAAGTTGACCTAGATTTAAAATTCCATTCATGTCTTTTTATACATTACGTTACCTAAAACGAAAGACAGATGGACTAAAGGATAGAGAGAAGGGAGAGGCAGAAAGCAAGGACACAGGCAATACTACCACAGTCGCGCGATACACAATTACTACCATCACGCGTGTAAGGCCACTAGCAATACTTTTTTTTCTGATAGACCGTGATAAAAAACACTACCCATACCAGAGTTAGGTTTTAAAATCCTGAAAAACGCTTATTGGGAAATATGACATTATACTGGTTTACGTTTGAAAACATGACAGTACCCAGACACCCTAAAGTTTGGAAGTGAGGAAGTGGTAACAGCACGACTATCCTAGAAGAAAATGCATATTGGCTCCATTAGATGTATATATTTGGGTTCCTTAGGACTTGCTGACAAAGAATATGTAAAACGTTACGCAAATAGTCTAGGAATTACCAAATTATAGCCAAAATAAAATAGTGAGGGTGTCAGACAACACTAGAATCAGAATCGCTCAGTGGCAGATTTTTCACGCCACCATTGTACGGAAATAGCCTACCATGTTAACTCCTATTTGATTGGAGCGCAACAAATGTAAGGCTAAACACGATTAGTCGGACTATAAATATATCTTTCGTTGTCACGGGAAACGGGAGTAGGAGTACTTTTTTTCAAACGATTGGGTAAACATGGCATGATTGGTTAGAGCTGCGAATATACTCAATTCAGAGCGTCTGTTCCATGCCACATCTTGTAATAAACTTACTACAGAATCAGTGTGTTGAGCACCAGTGCATATTTTTCTAAATAAAAGCCTGGGACATCGGCAGATCGAAGTTGTGCTATATTCATTGCCATTCAACGTCACTGTGTATTATTTCCATGAATTGTGGGACCGTGGTCTTAAAGTTATTGAGCAGCACTTGGTCAGAGCTTTGCTGAATCCAGAGGCGGACAGCTTACTCCTTGGTCCATATAGCAAACAATGAGGTGTCTCCAGAATACAGGGGAGCAATCGAGCAGAGGAGTCTTTTCCTGCCGACATCACGAAAGTTAAGCCTATAGGGCCAGCTGAGCTCAACATTATGTACCCTATCTTAAACTAACATTGTAAAATAAAATTAAGAAGGGAAATTAATTGTTTTAATGCCAGGAACTGAGAACATCTCCAATACTAGTTCCAACAGAAACAAACTATTGAAGTCATGATGACAAATACCAACAGAGCTTGAAAAAAACAAAACAAAACCAGTATTACCTCAAATTACTACTACACAACTGACACACATAGGATACTATTAATAAAATATGTCACTACAAGATTCATGTTGATAAATTCTGTACATATAACTTGTAATTAAAATTGATTGTGATTCCTGGTTCACTTTGTATTTGAATCAGGACACATATACATTAATGACAGTACTGAATACAGATTGATATTTGAAAAGTTATCAGTGACTCATTTAAGATATTCTCATAGAGTGTTATATGTATGTGAGTGTCACAGTGTTGTCAAGTGTGGTGGAATAAATTAAAATGTTTGTTGTTGGTGTGACTTACACTTCATCATATACATACCCTAGACATTTAACGTAGTCATCACAATATTCCAGAATAATTCTGACTGAGGCATAATGTGGTAGCAAGTAAGGTCATCTATAATACACTACACTTATTAGATATAGATACCTTCACAGCTGACCTCAGTCAGTACACTAAGTCCCCTATAAATATTTATATATCCCACTTTACCACAATCATTAATGGTAATTTTTGGTTGGCATCTTGTTTTGTCTGTGGACATTATCTTTGTTTTGTTTTGTTTTTTGTGTTCAGAAAAAGGTTCTGATCCTCACTGTGTCTTTTGACAGACAGGATTATCTGTTCTAGTCCCTTGTCACTGTTTGAAAGAATAACTGTGTCATCTGCGTACTTGAGTTCTGGTATCGCATTTCCACCAATTGTGAACGGATCGCAATGTTCACATTCTTAGGCACTCCGAACATTTCTCATTATATTTTCTGCATAGATGTTAAACAAGTATGGAGAGAGGATGCAACCCAGTCTTACTTCCCTTTTTACCTCAAACCATCGTGATGTTTCCCCCGCTACTCTGACACCTGCTTGTTGTTCATGGTATAGTGTTTCAATTAGATGGATCAAATGCGCCGGAAACCCTATGTCTCTCATGATGTTCCACAATTTCCGGTGTTGTACGCAGTCGAAGGCCTTGGTGTAATCTACAAAACAGGCATGAAGATCTACATTGTATTCTCTGCATTTCTCGAGGATGTTTCTCACATTAAAGATGTGATCTCTCGTACCTCTGCCTTGTCTAAAACCCGCCTGTACTTCATGTATTTTATGTTCTAACTTTCTTTCTATCCTCTTCATGATAATCCGCAAGAGGATTTTACTGGCATGACTTTATGGAATTTGTCTTTTTTTTTTTTAATATCTAAAAAAATGACTGTGAAAGAGGTGGAGAAAAGCAGTAACAAAATTACATACATTTTTTTTAAAATACTTGTTATTTTTCATGCTCTTCTGTCCATTTATTACTATGCCATTATCAAGATGACTTTTACCTGTTTGTGCTGATTTAAAAAGACAAGTTAATTTGATAATATAGTCATCAAAGTAAACCAGCACAAAAGCAAGAGGATATTAAGGATGTACTGCTTTTAATAAATAACAGCTGACTACGTGACATAACAGATGTGTTTGAAACATAATATGGCACCAACTTGTCAAACTAAACATAATTAAACTATCAATCAACAGTTAAACTTTTTAACATTCTCTTAATGACAAATATTTGTAAATCAGACAGTAAGTTACTCTTTAAAGTAAATGTGTATTGCTTTTACCAAAACCCAAAGCATGGATATATACATATGATGACATGTACACAATGTACCTTGCCATTATTTTGCACAAATTAACTGAAGTCCTTGAAATGGGGTGTATTGTATGGGAAACAGAAGCATACAAAAATGAATCGTTACTTTCTGTGAGCCCAGTTCTCAAGATTATGGATCGTTTGGAAAAATTATTTTTTATTGGCAGCCATAATCAAATTAGGCTTTCATAATCCAAAATGGCAATGTTATCTGGCCATGTCAGGGGTTTACTATAAATAACTTGGGCCAGGTTTTACAAAAAATGTATGTTCAGGTCATTAAAAAAAACTGTTTAATTGGACTTCTTTCGGGAAGTCAACGCAAATTTAACTGCGTAGGCAAAAGCTGATGATGGCCATACTCTGGTCCATAATATACTGCTTACAGCTCACCGACTGAGTACACTATTTTAGCGTGCACCGGATAAATGTTTTCCTATCAACAAAATATTTTCTTATATCATGAAATGGTTCTCATATTAATATCACAGTCGTTGTACACTTTTCGTACAGCTAAAACGTTATACTCTCTTCTTCCCAAGACAAAACATAGAAGTCTCACTTTGTCATTGCTACATGTCCCTAAGTAGCATTTAACAAGTATTGCTATGTCTAGATCCCACCTTTGAATATGGATAAGGGAGAGATGCAAAGAACAATTAATGATCTCCTGTTCGAGAGCAGTAAACACACACACACACACACAAATAGTAGTACGTCTTACAAGGAGAAAGGACAAGAAAAACCTACGTTGCGGCCACAAGGCCTTCGTCAGGGACAGACAAACAAGAGACAGGAGGGAAAGAAAATGATAATTAAGTAGAGAACATGAAACTATAAAAATAAGAGAAAAAAAACCTCCCTTACGTCCAGTCACATGGTGAAGCAGGATGGCTGCCACTAAACCGGAAAGCGGAAGTCGATAGTACATTAAAAACAAAAAATAATGAAAACAAGGACCGGAAAAGAGTGAGGAAAAAAAAATAATAATAATAATATTGAAATTAAAATATATAAAGTGAGGGATAAGCGATTTTTAAATAAATAAATAAATATATAAATAAATAAATAAATAAAATATAAAAATATAAAAAACAAATAAAATAAAATAAAAAATAAACAAAATTTTGGTTGATCGCATCAAAGTAGACAGTCATAATACAATAGGGACTAGATAGAGAAAGGCGTCTCAGACAAAACAATGTTGGGTATTCAAACCGTGTGGTTTAAAGCAACCCATACGATGGATGAGGCGTTGTTCCTGGCGAAACCGACTGTTGGCGTCCGAGGAACAGAATCTGATGGCTGTCACCTGGATGTCAGTGGCACCGTAGTGGTCAGGGCCATTGAAGTGGATTTCCACAGGTGGGGATTTAAACTGAGAGATGTCGTAGAGGTGTCTGCAGAATCGGTCGCCCAGTCGTGTGCCCGTTTGGCCGATGTAAGTAATGGTGCAACGTTTGCATATAATAGCATAAATGACGTTGCGTGACTCACATGTGAAGCCATGGGTGATGGTGAACTTGGCGTTATGGAACGAGACTGAACGTGTTTCGATTACATACTGACATGTCTTACATCGTGTTCGGTTACATGGCTTGGTCCCAAAGTGGCCATCGTTGACGGTTTTCAAACGGCTGTGGACTAGGAGGTCCCTCAAATTTTTATCCCGTTAAGTTAACAGAAAAAACTAGTAGAAGCAAACAAACTTTCCTGCCTCTGTCCTATCCCTGATACTGTTCCTGCTTCCTCTACTCCATCTCGTTCCCAGGTTGTTTGTATTCCCTCTGATCTTGCCCTCTCTGAGGGTGAGCTTTCGGTCCTCAGCAAGGGCTTGCACTTTGTCACTCTCCAACCATCCTCTGATCAGTACAATCTCCTCCAAGATGTTCATCGGTTTCATCGCCGTCTGCTACTTCAGTTCCATTTCTGCAACAATGATGGTCCTCAGAGATCGCAGGCTGAATCAGATGATGTCTTTGCACGCTTCGCTCCTCCCAAGAATAAGAATTTTACACCCTCTCCTGGGGCTTCCCACGCTCTGGATTTATATATTCAGAATACCCTCCACGACATTTAGCAACTCCAACCTCAACGCCTGCGCAATTCCAACCTTTCTTCTGATGAGTCTCATGCCCTCTCGAAGCTCCGCCGCAGAGATGACATTGTTATAAAACCGGCGGACAAAGGAGGCGCCATTGTGGTATGGCGCAAGGACCTGTACCTCCAAGAAGGTAATAAGCAGCTCACAAACAGCTCCTTCTACCAGCGCCGTGACAATGATGCGACAGTCCTCAACAATCGTCTGGTCAATGACACCATCAAATGTCTTATCGCGCACAAGTCCTTACCTTCTAGCGCTTCTCATCTCCGTATATACATATATACAATATATATACAATTTTACAACATACATACACACAACATACATACAATATATATTTTACAACACAGATAAATATAACAAATACCAAGGTTTTTTAATAGAAGTATATATTGCGAGACAAAGTATGAATTAAATTAGAAAGTTGCATGGAAAGTTTTGAGTTAAGTTAGGTTCGTGGGGGTTGAGTGTGCAATTGGAGTTGGGGTAGTGGAGGTAGATAGATCCAAGAGCTCTGGATATAATGCTGGTAGAGTGCGTTGTTGTTTTTGTAGTATAGTAGGGAGGTTTCGACCCCCTTTTTTGGAGGTGCAATGGTTTATATAAAGAAATATGACGTCAAAAACTCGATAAAATGGCGATGCAAAGGCTTAGAGAGGAAAATATAAAAATTGATAAATTCGCAAAGTATGATTTTTATAGAGGAAGATGGCTAATGAGCGTAGTGTGGTGGTGTTGATTTTTGGTTTTGTCTGGTGTTTGTGTGTACGTATTGATGAGAATATAGGGGTGAGAGAAAAACAATGTAAGTTGTCGTTAGCTGGTCGGTGGGGTTTTTAATGGAGTGCGCGGGGGTATTGATGATGAGTCATCGGTGTGTGTTGGCGTGAGGAAAAAAATACGTCAAACACTCGATAAAATCCAGCACTCTTGAGATAAAGGGGAAAATACAAAAAAAATGATAAATTTTATAGAGGAAGATGGCTAATGAGCGTGGTGTGGTGTAGGGGGTATTGCTTTTTGGTTTTGTCTGGTGTGTTGGCGTGTAGGTATTGATGAGAATATAGGGTGGTGAGAGGTGAAGTGGTGTAATTATTGGAGTCAACTATTCTTTTGATGTAAAAATATGACAGGGAATTTCAATTGTTGTTGGGTGAATGTAATTACATATTAATACGGGCTCTGGTTCACGGGGTAGTTTTCTTTATTATTTATATTATATCATGAGTAATAAGTCTACTCAGGCCAATCTCCATCTAGTGGTATGTAAGTGACCCCGTACACAGCCGTATTCTCCAACATAAAAAATACTGGCAAAATCCAGTCTGGACAATTCCAGATTGACAGTTTTATTGAACACAACGAGGCTCCGTAGAGAAATATGTCATATGCAGACTAGCTTATGGTGTCAACTAAACACTCCTTAGTGTCGCTGTACAGTCTGCAACCGGAACAATGTCGAGGACATTTTCATTCATTTTTAATAAAGTTCAAACACGCGCGTTCTTTTACCGCTAGTTATGAAACCCGATCGATGGTCGGGGCAGACTTCGCGACAAAACCATTGATCGTATACTTTATAAAATTCCGTTAGCATAGAGAGTAAAACGGGTTCGGTTCATCATCGTCATCAGTTGCCATCTCCACAACGAAGGTTGGCTGTAATGGATCTCCAACGTCTTCTGTCTCTTGTCTTGGTGGGGCACTCTGATAGACTCTTTCCTGTCCATCTCTTGATGTTATCTTCCCACTTATAGCGCTGTCCTCCCCTTGCACGTTTGTCTTCAACTCTCCCTTCTGTTATGGTCTTCTGCAAGGTGTTATGCCTTTTTATGTGGCCAAAGTATTTTAGCTGCCGAACTTTGACCTCCCTCATTAGTTCTCTTTTCATACCTAGATTTTCTAGGACCTCCTTATTTGTTTTCATCTCTTTCCATGAGATACGCCCCATTCTTTTATATATCCACATTTTCAAGAGCCTCAATTCTTTCTTCCAAATGCTTATTCATTGTCCATGTTTCTGCACCATACTGAAATGCAGAATATATATAACACTTTATGATTCTCAGTTTTAATTTGTGAGATAACTGTTTAGATGTCAGTATATGTTTCCTGTTGTTGAATGTAGCTTTGGCCATTCCTATTCTCTTCTTGATTTCTGTTTCACATCTACCATCTTCTGTTATTATATGACCAAGATATACGTAGCTCTTGACTTGTTCCAGGATTTTCCCATTTACGCTTATCTTTAATGAGGGTTTATCGTCTGTTTTGCTAATTATCATAGTTTTTGTTTTCTCAATATTAATGTCGAGTCCATATTCATGACTTATACTGTTCACTTGCTTCACTAGTTCTTGTAACTCCTGTTTGCTTTCAGCTAACAACACGGTATCATCTGCATATCTAAGGTTGTTTATTGACCTTCCACTGATGTTCAGTCCTGGTATTTCCTGTATCTGTTTGAACATTATTTTGGTGTATAAATTAAATAGGCAGGGGGACAGCACACAACCTTGTCTGACACCTCCTTTTATGTCTATGTATGTTGAATAATTCCTTTCCGATCTTACTGCGACAGTTTGCTCCCAGTAAAGGTTACTGAGTATTCTTATATCCTTTCCATCAATACCTATGTCTTTGAGGCATTCAATTATTTTCTCATGATGGACTCTGTCAAAAGCCTTCTTATAGTCAATGAAGCACATATACATACTTTTTGGGACCTCTGTATATTTTTCTGCTAATATTCTTAGGGAAAATATTGCCTCTCTTGTTCCACTGTTCCGTCTAAAACCAAACTGTTCTTCTTGGATTTCGCTGTCTACTTTACTTTTTATTCTTTCCTGTATGATTTTGAGCAGTATCTTAATTGCATGACTCATCAGGCTGATTGTTCTGAAGTCTGAACGTTCTGTTGCATTTGGTTTTTTGGGCAATGCTATGAAAACTGATGTCTTCATATCATGTGGTATATATCCTGTATTGTATATATCGTTGCATATTTCTGTGATTGTTTCTATACCAAAGCTCTCCAGAGCTTCTATCATTTCAATTTTTATGTTATCCATGCCTGCTGATTTTCCTTTTTGTATCATATGAATGGCATTCTCTACTTCTGATCTGATAATGTTTGTGCCTTCATTAGAATCTGGTGATGGTTTTTTACCTCTGTTGTCCTCGAATAGTTCTTTTACGTATTCTGCCCATCTGTTTGATATGTCTTTGTCATCAAGTAATATTACACCATTTTTGGTCTTGATACAGCTTCCTCCTTGTGCAAACCGCGACCTATTTGATAATTTCTTTATTTCTTCATGCATATCTCGTCATGTGCTTTGCTTCCAAGTCTTCTATTTCCTTGCATTTTGTTTCTATCCACCGTTCTTTTGCTTCTCTACACATAGTACATATGTCATTGTCTATTGTTTTATATTCTGGAGTGTTTTTTGCTTTCTTTCTTTCTGCCATTTTACTCATGTCATCTGTCATCCAAATTTAATTTTTCTTAGGCTCCTTTTCAGGTAAATTTGCATTTGCTGATTGTATGATTGTTTTTAAGCATTCCCTTTATGCGGTTGCTTTTTTCTTCTGGGTTTTCTCTTCTATACTGCTCCAAGCTTTCTGTCATTTATTTTTGACATCGATTAAATATTTCTGTTTTATATCTGGTTGTTTCAGCGCTGATATTTCTATCTGGGGTTCCTCCTGTCTTCTGTTTCCTGCTCTTTTCAGCTTTATATTTACTTTGATGACGACTGGATTGTGATCTGAATTTATGTCAGCGCCAGGATGTGTCTTTGCACTTGTGACACTGTTCTTAAATCTATGTTTTATCATGATATAGTTGATTTGATTTCGTGTTACATTTCCTGGGCTTTTCCATGTGTATAATTTCCTTGGGTGGTGTTCAAAAAAGGTGTTACATATGACCAGCTGGTTTTCTTCACAGAACTGGAAAAGTCTGTCTCCTCTATCATTTCTTGTCCCTAATCCATACTGTCCTACTATTTTCTTGTATTTTCCTTTTCCTACTTTTGCATTCATATCACCCATTACTATCAACACATCTGTAGATTTGACTGGTTTAAGTGTGTGTTGTAGCTCTTCATTGTATTTTTCTATTTCTTCCTCGCTGTGATCTTTAGTTGGTGCATAAGTTTGTAAGATTGATATGTCGAATGGCTTTGCTCTCATCTTTAGTAACATCATTCTGTCATTGTGTGTCCAGTATCCACATACGTATTTTTCTAACTCCTTCTTCATCAACATTCCTACCCCTCTTTCATGTTTTTCTCCTCCTGAGTGTATAAGCGTGTACTGGTCTCTTGTTATGTAGCCTGTATCCAAAAGTCTTGCCTCTGCACCTCCCAGTATATCGTTTCATGTCTGTTGCCTCTAATATAAGATTGTCAAGCTTTCCTTTTCCGTTTAGAGTTCTAACATTCCATGTTCCTATTTTTAGGTGGTCTTTCTCAGAATGCTCCCTTTCAACAGAATTTAAGGAACACTCGTCATTATGTACTTCCTTACTCATTTAGAGGGGTTGCCTCTTCCCTGTTAATTTGTACAGTAGATTCTTCCCCAGGGGACAGAAAAGAGTTAGGGGAGGGCTAAATATAGGCGGTCGGTGGTATCCATCTCGCATAGCTGGAAATTGGATCTAGCGACGAACATATCTAGAAAATCGTAATAAAATTCTAACATGCAGAGTTTTGCGTACTGGTAGACGAAACATCCTATCTGTAACGGAATTTACTTTTTTAAGACTAACATTTACCTTAGTAAGACTAAAATTTACCTTTGTAAGACTAACATTTACCTTTGTAAGACTAACATTTACCTTTGTAAGACTAACATTTACCTTTGTAAGACTAACCCTGCTACTGATTTCTTTTCACTTCATTGCATACAAGCTCAAAACGCAAGAGATCAATAGTAGAAATTTATAAAAGAATCATTCTGTCGTTCGTGTGTTCGAACCCCAGCGAATTAAGGTTTCACTCTTTTTACACTTGCGGCATCTGGTGATAAGTTTTTGGGTTTCCTTACAATTCCAGAAGACTTCTCCAGCCCAGCGTAGATGGCAAGGTCTGGTTGTCTTCTTGGCGCTAATAAATTGTCACAGTGTTCTACTCTGACTGAAGTGTCAGGTTATATTGCTGTTACGGTAGTTTTATTGATATCGTCTGCTAGAATTGGCAGTGCGCATTTTTTGGGGTCAATAGAATTAATATAAATTGATTTTTATACTTCACGGATTAATGAACGCGAAATACACAGTCAAATTATGACGTGTTAGCGTCGATAAGGTCACGCTTCGTGACTTAGTTACTGGACCCTTGTTACGTTGTCCGTCAAGCCGTGTAGTCGTGTTTTACCTCCTTCCAATGTTGATAGGCTTTGCTAATAGCCATATTTATGTAAAGTGATACCAGGACTTAGGGTCAGTCCAGATAATAATATATACAAGCGAATTCATAAGGTTAGTGATTAACCTGCGTTACGGAAGGATGGTTGATAAGTAATTTGATTAATTTCGTCAAGACTCGTGTGCTCACTTCTGGCTGTCTGAATCCCAGCAGCACATGTATATAGCCATGATGTTCTGTTGACATGAATTCAATATGACACGGACGGAATAGAATATATATGCAAGCAACTTCTAATGAATGTATGTGAATGTATACCTACATGAAATGTCTTCGTGTGTGAACTGTTTAATAAATCATGGACTTCAAGTTGAAGACTTATCCACATTGATACGTTACGGCTTTTCTGTTGAATTGACAATGTTGATTATTACGGTATTGAAGAACTCTTCCGAGGAGAAGATGTATAATATAATAATGTGCTCCGAAAGGAACCAATGTCTTCTTGGACATTCAACACATACTGAGTCCATATAATGGTGACCCTCTTTTGAAGATTATAAACGAACGAAGCACGCATTCGCGATTCAACAAAATACAGAACCAGCTGCAGCCTTCCTTATCAGCTCTATCCTTATCAGCTGGCGGCCAGATGTGGTGTGGAATTATGATCGAAATTGGACACTTTTTGCGTGTACACCTAACGACAAAAGGTCAAACCTACGTCATCAATCTTTGCGTACAAGCCAGCAGCTGTTAATACAGTCCTCTTCAACGAAATACCGAATCAAAGTGGACAAACGGTAGTCAACCAGAAGAAACACTTCATCAAACAATGTATGGCAACTCCCGACACTTGTCTATGCCGTTGATGCATACTGGCATTGACCGGAGTAGATAATTGGGCACAAAAAGATAAGTTTCATGTGTAACCTTTGTCGGTTAAATAGGCATACAATAGTCCATTTCGCCGTTCTATAGGCATGTCTTTGGCAAGTCACTGTTGAATGTTGTTTGTGAATATCTATTATGTTGTATTATACATGTTAGCGGGTTGGTTGGCGAGGGAGCTGAAACCTCTGGAATGTCGCGAAAAGCTGACCACAGAGATTTCAGTCGTTCTTAGGATTTATTGAATTTTTGCAATCTGTACGGGAGCCCCCTAACAAATTAACCAGGGAACTTTTCTGCTCGACATTGCAAGATTTCGATACTAAGTGTTTTAGCTTGCAGTTTTGTGAATAACTGGTGTATTTTTATGTAATCATTTCATTTGTATTCAGTTTTGTAATAATGTTCGTAACCTATCTCATCAGTTCTAATCTTGCTATAACTTATTTCATAGATTTTATATTAACAGTCATGAGTCCATTGTTACGTCACTGATTTTTGAGTACATGTTTCATCTTGACTTAGTTCAATCCTTGACCTTCTTAATGTACTTCCGATTTTTTCTCCTTATTTTATAGATTCATTTTATGTCTGAAATTGTCAGCTTGTGATGTGCTAATGCTCTGTACAGTTTAGTTTAATGTTTGTCTTAGTTATTCATTTCATATATTAATGATATAATAATGTTATAAATTTATTATTAATAGAATAATACAATAATTTTATTAAATTTTACCAAATCATTTGATGACTTAGGTGATGTCATCTATTTGCAGTAGTAGTCCGATATAATATTGAAGCATATTGTAGATTATGATGAGGGCATAACAGCATAATAGATAGTGATAAATAACTTTGGTTTATGGTTTGCCTTGAATAAGACAAACATATTAGATAATAATTAGTACATTTTCATAATACTACAGGGTTGATTTAGCACATATAATTGATTAAATAACATAATTATAGAGTGAAATACTCATAATTATTGGAGGATAATATTAGATGCATGATATACATTCAGCATCTTAAATAAATATATAGCATAACTATTTATGATATATATTAGTAGGTACATATAATATTATTACAAAATATTATATAGTTGTGGAACTTACAAATAACAATACAAAGATATTATAATTGTTTATATTGAGTATTCATACATTGAGTAAGTACAAATAATTCTATTGGTGATTACGATAGACTAGTAATTACTTACAAAATTAACGTCAAGATGCTTACCTTAGACCATTTTATTAAAAACGGGAAAGATTTTGGAAAAAAAGGAGAAGCCCTAGAAGCATACGCATTAGCGGAATTTGCGAAATATGAAGCAAAAATGGAAGAACTTGAAAGACAAGAAGCTGAGAAAAAAAGCTGCATGGAAACAGGAAGAAGCAGAACGTAAGGCTGAATTAAAACGGGAGCAAGAAGAACGTGAACTTATGTTAGAAAAGCAAAGAGAAATTGCTAGACAAGAAGAAGAGAATAAATTGAGACGAGAGGAAATTATAAGGCAACAAGAAATGGAAGTGCAACGTCTTAAGTGGGAAACTGCAAAATTTCAGGCACAAAGTGCTAATACGAGCCAGAATAATAATTCTCAAAATGGATCTTCATCCAACCAAAATAAACCTTATTACAACTTTAAATTACCACATTTCAAATTGAATTTCGACGACCTTGGATCGTACCTGGCACGTTTCGAACAGGTATGTTTAACATAACTTACCAAAACAAGCATGGGCTTTAAAACTTAGTGAATTGTTGGACGGGGAACCATTAAGTGCAGTTCAGAATGTTGACCCAACAATAGCTGGTGACTATGACGCCATTAAAGCCTTATTATTACGTCGTTTCCATTTGGACGAAGAGGGTTGCAGATTACGTTTTAAGAGTATTCTACCAGATTCTAATAAAGACTTTACAGGTTTTATTGCGAACATACGCAATACCTTTAACAGATGGGTGGAACTGGCAGGTGTCAACAAATCATACGACAAGTTAGTCGATTTGTTACTGAGGGATAAAGTGTTATCCTCTGTCAGCCCACCGTTCTTTGCCTTTTTGTAAGAACGAAAACCATCTACGATCTATGAATTAGAAACAATTTCAATACATTATTGCACTGCTCATCCGAATGCGAGCATTTCTAACTCACTAATAAGGGAACCTCTACCTGTGGCCTCTAATATGTCATACCACAGTCATAACAAACCAAGAACACACAGGGTAGATAGAAGTCGCTTCAAAGGAAATTATAATGTTAATTTTCATAAGGGACATAATAATTTTAACAATAAGAGTGACTTTAATAGAGGAAGACCACAAAATATAAATTATTCACCTCAGTCGAGATACAACAATGGTCAACATAACGCAAATCATAATCGATCATATAACTATAACACTAGTAACAATTGGAATAACAATAATCATGGCTCGAGACATCGAGATAACAGTTACTACAGGGGACAACGGGATAATTCTAATGATCATTCTCATCATCAATCTCAGTCTCGTAGATCGTCTCATTATCATCACAATACAGGGGCAGCAATTACTAACAATACAACCCCAGATGTTCCACAAAACGATAAAGTAATACAATCTTCTGCTACATGTTTCGCTATGAATTATAATGTGCCAAATAGTTGCCCAGAATGTAATCTTGTATTTCAGAAGGCAAAGGAGACTGTCTTGAATTGCGGACACATCCTCCCAGAAGTCGGTCTAGCGGCGAACGATGGAACAGGCTCTCTTATGTTTAACAGAGGGATAATAAATGGATCTATCGTCTCTGTTTTGAGAGATTCCGGATCTACGAACATTGGAGTCCGACAATCATTGATCCATCCAAGTTGTGCGAAAGGGGAATATGTCAGGTGCATGACATTTGGTCTAAGGTGTCTACACACCCAGTGGCAGCTAGAAGATCATTCCGAGGGAGTTATACTTTTCCTCGGCAGAATATTACTGCCAATTCTGAAAATAAATGCTGGCGACAGGATCATATTATACTTGATCGTAATAAAACTTTTAACATTGTCAGCAGTGTAAAAGATTGTACTAAGAAGAGTAAGATGTTGAAACATATAGGTGGAGTTAAGAGTAATGAGAAGGGTGCATATTCTTGCACCGTGTTAGTGCGCAATCTGCCACACGACGTTACATGGCAGGCACTTAGTAATTTTTTTAATTACACGGCAGACGTTAGGTTCGTGCGTCTGTTGCCACCTACCAACAACAGGTATGGTGAAGCTCTGGTTACATTTCGTACCAACAGAGATGCTCGAAAGGTTATCGAGCTTGACAATGGTGTTTATTTTCACCACCGTTCTTTGAGATTGCAATTAGTACATGATTCTGCGTCACGCAGATAACAGGTTACATTAAAACTGTTCGTAACATCGTTGATGACTTAGCATAGTCAGTCATCATCATTTTTTTTCCTCTCTTTCCTAGTAATCTATTCGTACATAATAATAATATAAGGTAGACTCTTCTATTAGGTGATACTTTTGGTATCTTGTCTACTATGTCATTATACTAATCTATCAGTGATTTAGGAAGAAGAATCTTCTTTTCCTGAGGTACAGATGCCATTACCTGTACCTGTATTACAACCTATGGAATCTTGGTGGGATGTAACCATCTCTTCGTCGGTTACACCGCAACAGAATCATCAGATTGCTGATCTCTTACAATCATTTCCAGATGTGCTGACAGACGTACCTGGTCGCACTTCAGTGACTGCTCACGACATTACTCTTAAAGATGATACACCAATTCGTGTACATCCCTATTCTGTCCCACTACACTTTCTCAGCAAAACGACTCAGGAACTTGAGCAGATGTTGTCGTTGGGCATTATCGACACTAGTACCTCACCATTTTCGTCACCTTTAGTCATTGTCCGAAAGAAGGACAACAACATTCGCTTATGCGTTGACTATAGGAAGCTAAATGCTCAGACCATAGCTGACAGTGAACCACATCCCATTATTGACGACTTACTTTCTCATCTGTCCAATGCAACACTTTTCACTAAAATAGATCCAACTAAAGGTTATTGGCAGATACCACTAACCGAAAAAGCCAAATACTACACAGCGTTTTCCACTCCACAAGGTCTTTACCAGTGGAATGTGATGCCTTTTGGGCTTATGAACGCTCCTGCTACCTTTATTCGCATGATGCGAACAATTTTATCAGGTAGACCAGACATCATTACATACATTGACGACATATGTTTTTTTAGTTAATCATTTGAGGAACATTTTTCGGGGCTTAGATGTGTTTTGGAGATATTAAGAGAAAACCATTTAACCGCTAAACCTACGAAAATACAAATAGCATTTCAGGAGATAACCTTCCTGGGACATATTATTGGGGCTGGACGTATTCAAACTGTTCCCAGTACGGTATCTAAAATTTTAAATTTATCGGTTCCTCAAACGAAGAAACAGGTTAGGAGTGTATTAGGTCTAGTCCAATACTACAGTAGATTCGTACCTAACTTATCATCCATCACGACTGTCTTGTCATCATTGTTGAAGAAAGAATGTCGTTGAAGGTAAATTGGACTGACGAATGCGACAAAATTTTCCGCATGATTTTGACCATCTTCTCAAATCCACCAATTTTGAGATTACCAGATACTTCTAAAAAGTTTTTCCTTCCTACAGATGCCAGTAAATACGGTATCGGAGCTTGTTCGCTTCAATATCACGATGATATATTTCGTCCGACGATATACATCTCAAGAAAGCTGAAGTTACCTGAAAAAAAAATTATTCTACTGTGGACAAAGAGTTGCTGGCAGTTGTATGGGCAATTACAAAACTCGAAAGATTTTTGTTGGGAGCACCTTTCGTGATCCAAACGGATCAGAAGGCGGTGGCATCGTTACGTCGCTCTAACCACAAAAGCCCCAAACTCGCCAGATTTGCGATTCTATTACAGCCATACGACTTTGTCATCGAAGCCATACCGGGACAAGAAAATATAATTGCTGATGCACTTTCAAGACACCCTACTGAAGTCAAACAATAATTGTCCACAAGTTAAAAGATTAATGACTAAACAAGAGTGACTCTGGAACTCTCACTTATTCCTGCGACGAAATTGATATGAACCACCTCCATACGGAAAAAAAAACAATTTGCAGTGAATCATTCAATATATTCAGTTTCCAAAAGAAGATTCGTGATAACAAGAGACATATTTCGAAGGTTCTTTTCTAACGTTTGGACTTTGGTTAGTGTCCAATCGTTTTACAACTCATTACGATATGGTCGGGAATATGATATGAATCCAAGCTGGACATATAACGTTATGCTATAGAAATTGACTAATTCAACACGATACAAGTTGATATCCAATCAGGAACGAAACTTAGTGGAACTGTATTAAATTTCTTTTCCGAATGAACTTTCCATAAATTCGCAAAGGACATAACGACGGCTGGATCTTCACATCCGACATTATTAAGTTTAATAGTTATTAAATTAATAAAGAATATAATAAATTGAAGTGTGACAAATAAAAAAATGAAATGTGACAAAAGAAGGAAAAGATGAAAAAAAACAAAATAATATCACACAAGCGAATACTCTAAATATTTTATGTATGAATGTAATAGCTGTTATATGCAGTTAGTTAAGATGTTCACATGAAATGTATGAATATTTTTTTCTTTTATTAAGTCATTAAGTTAATTATTTAGTAATTACTTGACACACATTAAGTTTACACACATAACTAAATTAATTTATACTTTATCTTTTTCTTTACTTTACTTGTCCTTACTTCTCATGTCTTTTGTTATGACACTAATTCTCAGGTTATTTAATTAGATGTTAATTAATTAATACCCTACATACTTACTATGATTAATTAGCTTAATTTTAATTAGTTAGAATAATTTTCTTTACATAACACTTCATTATTCACTCACAACAGTCTTTAAGTTCAGTAGCTAATTATTTAGCGACAGTTGACACCCTTTTGTTTAATATGATAATGTTATGTGACTGATATATTATCGACATGACCACGACACTGTTCTAGACAGAACATCGTAGGCCATATGTCGGGTTTTTTTTTAAATTTTCATATGTTTCTGTAAGATAGTTCAAAAAAATCTATCTATAGATTTTTTTTTCCCCGGCGGGCAGAGAATTGTTACGGTAGTTTTATTGACATCGTCTGCTAGAATTGGCAGTGCGCATTTTTTTGGGGTCAATAGAATTAATATAAATTGATTTTTATACTTCACGGATTAATGAACGCGAAATACAATCAAATTATGACGTATTAGCGTCGATAAGGTCACGCTTTGTGACTAAGTTACTGGACCCTTGTTACGTTGTCCGTCAAGTCATGTTTTACCTCCTTCCAAGCTTGATAGGCTTTGCTAATAGCCATATTTATGTAAAGTGATACCAGGACTTAGGGTCAGTCCAGATAATAATATATACAAGCGAATTCATAAGGTTAGTGATTAACCTGCGTTACGGAAGGATGGTTGATAAGTAATTTGATTAATTTCGTCAAGACTCGTGTGCTCACTTCTGGCTGTCTGAATCCCAGCAGCACATGTATATAGCCATGATGTTCTGTTGACATGAATTCAATATGACACGGACGGAATAGAATATATATGCAAGCAACTTCTAATGAATGTATGTGAATGTATACCTACGTGAAATGTCTTCGTGTGTGAACTGTTTAATTAATCATGGACTTCAAGTTGAAGACGTATCCACATTGATACGTTACGGCTTTTCTGTTGAATTGACAATGTTGATTATTTCAGGTATTGAAGAACTCTTCCGAGGAGAAGATGTATAATATAATAATGTGCTCCGAAAGGAACCAATGTCTTCTTGGACATTCACATACTGAGTCCATATAATGGTGACCCTCTTTTGAAGATTATAAACGAACGAAGCACGCATTCGCGATTCAACAAAATACAGAACCAGCTGCAGCCTTCCTTATCAGCTCGAACCTTATCAATTGCATGTCTTCCCCCACAATTGTTTGTTGTGCATTCGTTCCGAATGTCTGCCAATTGTTATAAACATGCTGGCGACCACGGAAATTTAGTACATTAAATAAATGTAACTAAGTATTTGTTCCAGTTATCAAACGGTTATCTACTTTTTGTCCTGCAATTTTCAAACTTTAGTGAAAACTTTTCTTCCAATCAGCAAAGATGGTCCCAAAATTTTCTCCCGGTCCTGCTCAAAGGTTCCAACCTGTAGGTAAATATCTATTAACCTGTTGTTAACTCTTAGTATACGAGCGGCCTTCTAGAGAGGCCGATGATCGATCCCCGTCAATAGCGAAAATTTATAGCTGAATGCATGTTTCAAACCACTGATCAATTTAGTTACGTGCATGATGTAGGGGTTTCATTTCTTCACATTTTGATATATAACACTTATGTTATCTTTATAAATAAATTATTTATTGCAAAATCTGTAATGGTAGTCATGAAAGGCAGCTCGTATACTAAGAGTTTTAATTTTGTTATTTTTGCAGGTGCCAATTATTTATGCAAATATGTTTTTTCCAGTTGTCAAATATTTCTTCAAACGTTTTTTCCAGTTGTCAAATATTTCTACAAATGTTTTTTATGCAGGTGCCAAATATTTATTTGAATATTTCTTGCATGTGTCAAATATTTCTTACAGTTTGTCAAATATTTATTACAGTTGTCAAATATTTATGCAAATGTTTTTTTAGTTGTCAAATATTTATGCAAATGTTTTTCCAGTTGTCAAATATTTCTTCAAATGTGTTTTCCAGTTGTCAAATATTTATGCAAATGTTTTTTTTCCAGTTGCAAAATACTTCTTCAAATGCTTTTTCCAGTTGTCAAATATTTCTTCAAATGTTTTTTGCAGGTGCCAAATATTTCTTCAAATATTTCTTGCATTTGTCAAATATTTCTTCAATTGCTTTTTCTAGGTGTCAAATATTTCTTCAAATGTTTTTTTCAAGTTGTAAAATATTTCTTCAAATGTTTTTGTTCTAGTTGTAAAATATTTCTTCAAACGTATCTTCCAGTTGTCAAATATTTCTTGAAACATTTTTTTCCAGTTGTCAAATATTTCTTCAAATGTTTTTTGCAGGTGCCAAATGTTTCGCTAAATATAGACTGTCGGTATCCATCTTGCAAAGCTGGAAATTGGATCGATCTACGAACCTATCTATAAAATCGTAATAAAATTCTAACATTCTCAATTTGGCGTATTGGTAGACGAAAAATCCTCTATCTGGAGAGGGAGGTCCCACATCGTTGTCTTTTTGAGCATTTCGATTTCGAAAATGTCGTCGGTGACCTCGGTCAGGTTTTTAGTCAAGGTCTTGCCATAAGCCACGTTTCCTAACAGCTTTATCGTTTCATTCGTTATGGCGTAGACATCGTCTCTATCCCCCTGTCGGCTGGTGTCAGAGACGTGTCAAACGTTTAATGAAAAATTTTCTTCCAGTCCTGCTCAAATGTTCCAACCTGTAGGTAAATATGTATTAACCTGTTGTCAAATATTTCTAACAGTTGTCTAATATTTCTAACAGTTGTCAAATATTTCTTACAGTTGTCAAATATTTCTTCAAAGGTTTTTTTCTAGTTGTCAAATATTTCTTCAAAATGTTTCTTCAAATGTCTTTTTCTAGTTGTCAAATATTTCTTCAAAATGATTTTTCAAGTTGTCAAATATTTCAAGTATTTTTTCAAGTTGTCAAATATTTCTTTAAATGTTTTTTCCAGTTGTCAAAAATTTCTTTAAATGTTTTTTCCAGTTGTCAAATATTTCTTCAAATATTTTTTCCAGTTGTCAAATATTTCTTCAAATGTTCTTTCCAGTTGTCAAATATTTCTTCAAATGTTCTTTCCAGTTGTCAAATATTTCTTCAAATGCTTTTTCAAGGTGTCAAATATTTCTTCAAATGTTTTTTCTAGTTGTCAAATATTTCTTCAAATGTTTTTTCTAGTTGTTAAATATTTCTTCAAATGTTTTTTTCTAGTTGTCAAATATTTATGCAAATATTTGTTCCAGTTGCCAAATGTTCTGCAGATATTTTTTCTAGTCGCCAATTATTTCTTCAAATATTTCTTATAGATGCCACATATTTTTGTCGAATATTTCTGCCATTTTCGCATATTTCTCAAAATTATGTTCTGATTAACAAATGCTTCTCGACACGTTTTCTCTATTAATCTAATTTTTCTCCATGTGCTACATTCTGCCACCAAACGTTACCCAAACATTACATCCATTAATAAAATATGTTATCAAATCTCTCTTTCTATCGTCAAACTGTACCCAGAAATTTCCTCCAACCATCAAACTCAAAAATCTTGTTTAAAGTTATGGAAGTATTCGGTGAGCTTCTTTTATAGTCGTGTATTCACAATTATAAAAATCGCTCAATTTTTGCCAATCACTGCACCTGGCCTATCTAGCATAGTTGTGGGCTACTCGTGAAGCGATTACCTGCACGGTCTGTTTAATGTTATCTTTTGTACTTTATTATAGCCCCGTCAGGCGTAACTGACAATGGGAATGCGTCCCTGAGGTGACAGCCCTGGTGTTTCTTTCAACGTTTTCCCCGCTCTTCTGTTTTTGTGTTAGTTTCTTTTCGCTCAATCTAAAGCGACGTCGTAGAGCATCGCCACTTAGTGCGATCGGCAGCGTCATCCCCCACGTTGCTGGATTTATATCCAGCGCCCTCATGTCTGTCTTGCACACATCTTTGAACCTCAGCTGAGGTCGCCCAACCGTTCTTTAGCCATCTGCCAGTTCTCCGTAGAAGATATCTTTCGGGATACGACCATCTTTCATGCGGCGGATATGGCCAAGCCAGCGTAGTCTTCCCTGTCTCAGCAGTGTATATATTGCTTTAAAGGCCAGCACGTGACAACACCTCGACATTTGTCACTTTATCTTTCCACGAAATGGAAAATACTAAGGGCTTATGGAATTCCCAATTGCATTGTTTCCACTATAAACAGCATCTATTCTAACAACATTTGGAAGTCTTCCTAGTACCGCATAAACACCAAATTAAGACTGTATGAGAGCTGTGTACTTTATGGGCTTCTGTATGGTTTGGAATGCTGGAAAGTAACAGAGAAGGAAATGTCGAAACTGTCCTCCTTCCACAGATCTACTGAATACCATCAACAACCAAGAACTGCTTATTCAGGGTAACCAGAGTGCATACCCACGATCATAGCTGGCAGACGCTGGAGTTGGGATGGCCACGTCATCAGAAGGGACTGATATCATAGCAAGAACAGCTATGCTATGTGCTATGGACGCCCGAAGAAAAGCGACAGAGGGCCTGACTAAAAAACAACCTGGCGACAAACTGTGGAAGTCGAGATGCAAATAATGAATTAGAGTTGAGGCACCAAGGATGGCCACCGCCCGAACAAAGTGGAATCTATTTGTTGCCACCAGGCCTGATGACCACTGACTGCTTTGACGGTCCGCGGCAATGGATCGAAGAAGAAGAAGTTTTTTGAAGAAAAATTGGTCTGCTCTTTCTAAGAAAAGTGTTTAAAAAACCGGTATTTTAAATAAATAAATAAATAAATAATTTTCTTATGTTCTGTTATCGGGTCTATTTATTTTTTCTGGAGAAAAAATACATTTAGACGCTTAGGACCAAGAAAACAAAATTGATATCGGTTATTTTGGGATGCCTCACGGTAGAAGGGGAACGACTAAGTAAAGTAAAGTATTTTGGGATGACCCTAACCACTAACAACTAGCCCCTAACCCTGTCAACTATGCCACGAATAACCTCTAATTCTAACCATTAACCCCAACCTCTAATAACCTATAATCCGACACTAACCATTAACCTAACCCAAAGCTCAGTACTAAATCCTAACCACAGACCCTACACATCGTCCCCCCTTTTCACCCCTGATAACCGACAATCAAATCCGAAAAGAACAAACCGCACAGAACATAAAAAGCCCGTACGACTGGACAAATTTTACAACCCTAATGGTACACGTTGAGTGTACCATTAGAGATAATAAGATCCACCTCGGACAAAGAACATCGAGACACACATGGGACTAATCCTACCCTTAACCATTAACACAAATCACTTAACAAAGGATATGGGAATATGGACGCTTTAGTGTTACATGGGTCCTAGCCAGACACACACGGGAAGGACATGGGAATATGGACGCTTTAGTGTTACATGGGTCCTAGCCTTCTAAGATGAAACCGGATGTCCTAGGGAGTTTGGTATGGATATTACAGGGAACACAGTGCTTAGTATAGATGTCCATAGTGAGATCCTCCTACAAGCAGCCAAACAGGCAGAAGACAGAGTTACGTCTGGAGTCCAAGTGACTTCTCTAATCTTATAACACATAAGGAAGGGAAACCCGAGGCCTGTAAACAGTAAATTAATATTACTTACTTACTTACTTAGTCGTTCCCCTTCTACCGTGAGGTGTAGAGGTTTGGAAGAGAGAGCGCCAGACCATTCTATCAGCTGTCTTCTTCCTGGCCTGGTTCCATTCTAGTCCTCGGTCCTTCAAAGATTGTCTAATGTTGTCCTCCCAGCGAACTCTGGGTCGTCCTGGAGGTCTGGATCCCTGGCTCTTTGTTTCCCATGCTTGTCGTGGTAGCCGATCTTCTCCCATTCTGCAGACATGGCCAAACCATCTTAGTTGGGACTGTTCTATTTGGGTCTGCAGCGGATGGGATTTCAGGCCTTGACGTATCGTCTGGTTAAATTAATATTAGACAAACATAAAGGTATATTTTCAGGCACTCGTAAGAAATAAAGAAGTAGAATACTAGACAGGGAGGATAGTGTGATTCGCTTGTATATTTAGGCAGGGTTGTCTCACCGAAAGTCCTGGATTCAAGTCCTGGGTGGGCCACTCACGTCTGATGTTTTTCTGTTGTCTAGTTTTCTACTTCTTTATTTCTTACGAGTGTCCTGAAAACATACCTTTATGTTTGTCTGATATTAATTTACTGTTTACAGGCCTCGGGTTTCCCTTCCTTATGTGTTATAAATGTTTATACAATACCATACACCTACCCTCTGTTCTATACTTACTATTCATCTTAAGTCTACTATCATTTACTAGACACAGTATTAAGGTCTTTGTCTTGTGTGGTCTGACCTATACTGTATAATAGGGAAACAACAGAAGTGATTGCGTCATTAATAGGCTGGACTGCCCATGGTAAATCTCCGATGTTATGTGTTGCGGGTCGCACTAATGACCCCTCATCGAAGCTTCATTTTTGTGATGCCTAGACGGCAGGGAGGATAGTGTGATTTGCTTGCATAGCTAGGCGGCGTTGTCGCACGGAAGGTCCTGGGTAAGCCACTCACGTCTGATGTTTTTCTTTTGTCTAGTGTTCTACTTCTTTATTTCTTACGAGTGCCGGATTGATTTGTCGTTGCCCTAAAGACGCCATTAGGCGTGATGGGAACAACGGCAAAGAAAATCTATTCGCTGTTGCCCTTAATGGCTAAGGACGGAAGAAGAAGAAGAAGAGGAGATGTTTGTCTAATATTTATTCTCTAATCTTCGTATGCTCTGCTGGGTTCTTAATATGTTTCTGTTAAGGTAAATTTATGTATATTACATGTTGGCCTTGGTTGGATTTGTTACCAGTTTAAATTTACGCGCTAACATATTTATCTTAAGTCAACATGATGTTTTGTACACTAAAAAGCATAGTTAGTGAACGCGACTATGTGTAGACGTCACTATAATAGGATGACGTTGTAAGGCGCTGCTGAGGCAGGCAACGGTCCTTCTTGACCTTTCGTCGTTGATATCCGTCTAGACAAGACGTGGATTTTTACTACAGTACTCCCAAAGTGATTGAATTTTATAGGTTCTCCTACGTGGCTTAGAATTAACCGAAGCTCGCCACAGTAATTCTTCTGATGCGGTATCTGAGCATCATATAGTGCTGAGTATTTTCCTTATGGAGAAGGAATGCAGGGAGTAATATAGTCATTATAATTTTATCGCCAGATGTCAGTTTTCATTACACCGATGTTCCGTCATTACGGCATCGCGAGTACATAGGCTGTCATGTGACGATACATTATGGACTGTATGAGAACACAATGATATATGTACTGAATTACTGCCAGTAATGCATATGATGTCCGTGATTAAATGTATTTGTAGGTTGACCCAGCCACAGACCTCGTTATGAACTTTATTCAATTTGACGCATTGGTTGTATTGGACACTCACGTCATTCAATCAACAACATAGCATGATTACTCTACCCCTTTTCTCAAACCCCGAAGACACGCAACAACATGGTGGCCAGTGTGGGGAACGATATAGTCCAGAAATTTCAACAAAGTAACAAGTCGAAAACTGGGGAAAAAGTTGTATTGTTTCAAATGATTAAAAAAACTGTTCCTGTCGATTGAAAAAAAAAATTACGTTAGATTCGACGAACTGCGCATGCGTCATTGCTGTCACGACAACGCCCTGACGATTTCCAACAAAAATGTCCGGTCGGTTGAAGCCTACTGTCAAGGCTTAAAAGCTTACAAGTTTCCAATGGCCTTACGGGATCAAATAAACCACTCATACAAGGCCTGAAGCATAATTCAAGTTACCAGTCTAGGTCAAGACGTTGCCTATGGAGCGTACAAGTATCTACGAAGATGTTTTTTCGGCTACGAGTTAAGTACCTTTTTTTGGCCTTGAAAAATTGTTAGCCAGTTTGTCTTGTGGGCAATCCTTCTCGCTATTATATATTGGTTCATGCATGTTACATGTATTTTTATGAATAGTTATTGTTTATCTTCGTGGGCGGTTGGCGGGAACCAAGGACCTCTGTAATGTCGCTTTCGGGTGACCACAGAGATCCAAGGTCGTTTCGTTAGGACGTTTGTCCATTTTCATTTTTAACAAAAGACCGGCTTAACTGAATTCGCCAATTCTTCTGTTTGCTACTGAATTTGGCCAATATATATGTTTAGTTGTAACGTGTTGTATCTATATATTGTATTATCTTGAACTTTGGTTCAATTTTTGCTTAGTTTTGTCATTTGTTCGTCATGTATCGTAAGTCTAACCTAGCTATCTTTCAGTTATACATGTCTGCTGTTTGTAAAAAAAAAAAAAAATGTCAGCTGTTAGATCCTGTCTGTAATGTCTATTTTTAGATTTGTGTGTGGTAGTCCGACCTAGTTTCAGTTTTCGTGATTTTTGTCATTTTGTGGAATTTTATTGTGTTCTCAGAATCGTTTTGCTGTTTGTAATTTGATCTATGGTGTAATATTGTTTACTGCTTCTGTTCTATTTTCTTTACTAACCTTCTATAATATGATATTAACATTAATTACATAAATATTTATGAAAAATAATATATGACTGCAATAATTGCATTGCATTGCACTAGTTGGCCATTAGCCACTAGTTATTTAGCCTGAGTAAGGCATAGTATTATAAAATATTATGAAAAAAAAAAAATTGTGTGCTTACATATAATTTGTAAAGCAATTTACCAGTGATCTGGTTGACTAAGTGAGTACATTAGTTGGTTAACATTGCGACTTTAGAAACTTTTATGAGAATTGGAAAAGAATTTTCCTATAAAGAGGAGGCACTTCGAGAATTCGCCATGGCTGAAGTGGCTAAAGCCAAACAAGAGGAAGCAGAACGGAAGCTAAGGAAGAGAAGAAAGCTGAAATGAAACTTGAATTAGCTGAAGAAGATAAGAAGAGAGCTGCACAAGAAGCTAAGGATGAAATAAAACGTATTGAAGAGGAGAAAAAATGCAACAGGAAGAAAGGTTAATGCTTCTTCGGTTAGAAGAATTGAAATTAAAAGCTCAATTAGCAAATTATTGCAATAATGGTGATTCACATACTGCTTCTTCAATGGGACATACTAGAGGCAATGATAGGTTTAAATTACCAATATTTAACCAAAATATAGAAGACATAACATGCTACCTTTCAAGATTTCAAGATGTATGTGAAGCAAATAAACTTGATAAATCCTTATGGGTTACTAAACTAAGGGAATTTTTGGTTGGTGAGCCAATGGCTGCCATTGATACTATGGATGAGGCAGTTAGGAAAAACTATGATGCTGCTAGGGTGTTACTGTTGAAACGTTTTCAACTTAATGAAGAAGGTTATAGGGTCAAATTCAAAACTATGATTCCAGATTCAAGCAAGGATTTTTCTGAATTTATTGCTGGAATAAGGATTACTTTTAATAGATGGATTGTACTGTCAGGTATTGAGAAATCCTATGATAAGCTTGTAGATTTAATGCTCAGGGATAAGGTGTTATCCTCAGTAAGCAAACCATTTTGGTCGTTCTTACAGGAACGTAAACCACCAACTTTAACTGCTCTAGAGAAAATTGCAGTCCAATTCTGCACTGCACATCCTGGATCATGCATTGCAAACACTCATTTAAGAGAAGCTTTACCAGTTGCTTCGGTTGCAATGTGGAATGGTAACAATAGAGCAAGATCTCAAAGTCTAGATATAAATTGTGTACATAAGAGAAATAATTACAACAATTATTATAGAAATAATAACTTTAACAAGCAAGATAATTTCAGTAGAGATCGACAACAGTTTAGACATCAGTCACCTCAATATAGGAATAATAAGAATTTTCAACAAGGATCAAACTGGAAGAAACAAGGTAATTCCATTCCTCATAACAATAATAATTGGGGTAATACAAATCAATATTATAAAAACAGGAATAATAGTCAACATGGCAGATATCAAAATACTTCTGTTGATCGCCAAAGACAATGATCTCATTCATGTGGACCACAAAGGTTCGAACATAATGCAGGGGCGGCACTGACTAGCAGTGTACTCTTGGGTAGTCAAGACTCTAATAATTAGGTACATTCGTCTGCAGGTTGTTCATTTGACCTAAATGTGGCAAATAGTTGCCCAGAATGCCTAACTATTTTTCAGAAGGACAGCACTACAGTTCTGAAGTGTGGACATCCACTGCCGGCTGTTAGTCTCTCCGCTAATAAAGGTACAGGATACCACGTTGCAACTTTTCGAAGGTACAAGATACCACGCCCAAGGTATACTTATTCCAAGTAATATACGATGATGCATTACGGCATTCTACACTGCACACATTTGCGTTGATGAATTCCACGTTCATACCCCATGTCTGTTTGGACTTAATAGACTATCGTCTCAATGATTCCTTATACTTACGATGATTCATCTGAAACTACAGAAGTCAAGTCAACGTATTTTGATGCCCGATGTTGGTTTTTCATATTCGCTTTATGGACTTTGGATAGTGTCCATTAGATCTATCACTTGATATGATGCATTCTACCCGCACTACTCCATCAGACAGATACTGAACTATTTGATACGTACACCATACATGGTGTCTACTTACTTCTTGGTATACGATAAAGCGGAATTAACACTTGCTACAAGTCAAGTTCATGAACAGTTCGTAATTTCACGGAAATGACATTGCATAAGTCGTGAATGGAACTGTATTTCTCAGGATTGTTCAACGAGACACTCTTATGAACTTCATACCATGGAACATTATTTATTGTAGATTATTATTAGGTGACATTGATTAATGATATATAGAATGTTCAGTTCTTAGTTTATTTGTATTATACTATTATTAATATATTTATAGGTCATAATTATATTATATTGGTTAGATATTAATTACCGTACTTTTATATCACTTATTTTAGGTTAGTGAATAGTTAGGTAGATAATTCATATTTTATTTTCTTTACTACTTGCTATCCACCCTTACTTATTTATCTAATTTACCTTAGCTAAATTTTATACTTACTACTTCTTTATTATTTCTTTCTTTTATGTTTGTCTCTCAATAATTTCGTTTCTTATTACTTGTCTTTGCTCAGTTTAAGATAATACAAAAGTAGTTTAGTTAACTAACTTTATTTATTTGACATTACCTACACGTAGTTATATTTCATTACTGTGATTGATTAACTACAATATCACATTACTTAAAAAACATTTTTCTTTCACACATCTATTAGTTAATTATTTTAATTATGCTATACTATATTGACTGTTGACGTTTCTTTTCGTTAGTTAAGATTGTTTTTATTACATGTATGACATGCTATGATAGTGACATCGACCTTAGACACTGTTGTTAAGTCATGTTTTATTAAGGGGAGTAAAGTGTTAAAGACTTGTATGTACAGGTCGGATTTTTGTACACGCTAGTGAGCACGCTTTGGTGATGAGATGATTTTTTGGTTGGGGGGTCTTGTATGTACAGGGGGGGGGGTGGGGGGGGGGGGGGGGGCGGGGGGCGGGAGACGGGCAGCGCAGGCTTTATGCTCGGTAATTTTTGAACACAGCTCAACTGAGTGGTTGCTGGTTTGTTTTCTTAAAAATAGGATAAAGAAAGTTTTCGAAGGTTCTTAGTGTTAGTTTGGGGAAGGATACGGGGAAGCTGAGCTGTAGTCTCTCGCGGTTGGTCCGCTAATGTGTAATTTTTACTGAGCTGTTCTGAGAAGCAGTAATCTCGTGACAGTGTGTGACTGGCAGGACTCCGGGATGGTCGTTCCATCTTGCGAGTGTGTTCCAGGTTATTTATGAAAGAGAGAATTTGTTATATTGAAGAGATCTTTTCGAGGCCATGGATTGTGCCGGCCGTTGTTATTATGATTCATATTTTCTGATGGATATTTGTTCCCATGGATATTATTGCACTGAGAGTTGCTGATGTAATAAGAATTATGATGTTTTTCCCTCTGATGGATATTTGTTCCCATGGATATTATTGCACTGAGAGTTGCTGATGTAATAAGAATTATGATGTTTTTCCCTCTGATGGATATTTGTTCCCATGGATATTATTGCACTGAGAGTTGCTGATGTAATAAGAATTATGATGTTTTTCCCTTTGATGGATATTTGATCCTGTGGATTATACTGATGTCTACGTTGCTGTGTTGTCAATAAACTGTGTAGAACGTTACCACAAGTTACAACATTTCCTGACTTCTACGTTTGCTGTGATGTATGATTACAGTTTGTCTAGATGTAAGAACCCTTAACATTCGCGTATGCAGATATACCTATTTACCCACTTGTCGGCCATCCGTAAGCCCGACCTATGCTGATCGCATCTATCAGCTACTATATGACATTCTCTTCCTATGTCGCCACCCGAAATTTAACAATTTAACAGTGGTGAGCCAGGTTCATGGGGTTATATCATCTACAGAAGTTTAACAGTATTCCCCAGACCAACCACCAACATAAAGTGGTGTTTGTTTGACATTGTACCAACTACAAGAGATCAAGTGAAGATGTGCAGCGTTTCCAGTTCTATTTTTCATGTTGAGATTTTCAAGTAAACATCATTCAGTACGTGTGACGGACCTGAGAAGTGGAAAGTTCCTGTTCCTGTACCTTACAGCGGTAGAGTTCAAGTACCTGTCACCGTTGGATCTCTTCATACTGTGTGATACCTCATGTACATCATTGTTGCTGTTGCGGAGGCCGGGATTTTTTTCCTTTTGAAGATAAGTGGTTTGTTTGTGTTGTAAACTGTACCACTGTTCGGTGTAATTGAGCCTTCCTCAGAGCATAATCTATTTATTCTTTCAAGTGTTCTATGTTATGTGTTCTATGTTTATGCGGGTTTGGTTGGGAGGAGACTTATGTTAGGATATATTCCAGTTCACCCAGGGCCTACGTAAGAGTTCTGTGGGGACATTCTTACGGATTTCCCACAGTGGAAATTGTCCATCGAGTTTTTTGCTGAAGCAGTTTAGTCTACTGTGTTTGGTAATCCGTGACATCTTTGTTTAGGTGTGACGAAATGTTTGTTTGTTGTGGTCATAGTATTTTCTCTGTTCCTTAGTTTTTTTTTTAATCTGTTTGTGACTGTCTTCCTCTCTCTTGCTATCTTTAATTTATATACAAATTTTTTGTTTATACACTGTGCTGTTGCTTGTCTTGTCACTCTTTTCACAGTAACATTGCATTCTTTGCAATATTTTTTATTTAGTTTGCTTTATTGATTAGTTGATTCTGCGAACGTGATCATTTGTTCTTTATATCTTGTCTTTGTCACTCTTGTTTACGTTGTCTATTTTTCTTATAATCGGATAATATTATGATGCATATTTTGTAAGTAATTAATAACATTATTAATAGTTAGAAAGGTAATTATACAAGTTCTTAAGCAAGGACTTGCCACCCACTGAGTTGGGATAAAGTGAGTTTCTCCAGTATATTTACATAAGGGACATATCTTATAAAATTGGACATAATGTCTAGTTTAGATTATTTCCTTAAACAGGGGAAATCCCTTGGTATGACTACTGAGGAAGTAAAAGAATTCGCACTTGTCGAATATGACAAGGCTCAGAAACTAGAAGAGAAGAAACTTCAGATGGAGGCTGAAAAACCGAAATTAGAGGCTGAAGATAGAAAACTTCAAAGGGAATTGGAAGAGAGAAAACTTCAGATGCAAGCTGAGGAGAGCCTTAGACTCAATGAGCAAAAGGTATTATCTATGGAGCTGGAGAGAATGAAGGTAGTGATTGGTGTTAATTCACAAAACGCTACGGACACTCAAACAACCTCTCATAAAACAAATACTAATTCCTATAGGATCAGATTGCCACATTTTAACCATTCCTAGCGATGACGTTTTATTCTACCTGAATAGATTTGAACTTACATGTGAGTCTCATAAGATAGATAAGTCGGAATATTGTGCACGACTTATGAACTACTTAAGGGTGAAGCTATGAATGCTGTGAGTATGTTGGAGGGGCCTGACAAGAATAACTATGATATTGTCAGAGCGATTTTGTTTAAAAAAATACCAACTTGATGAAGACAGGTATCGTCTGCGCTTTAAGTCTCTATTACCGGAGACTGGGAAAGATTTTTCAGACTTTATTTCGATTATTTGCCTTACGTTCTCACGTTGGGTTGAGCTATCAAAAACCGAACACACTTACGAAGCCCTCATGGACTTATTGCTTCGTGACAAAGTCATGTCGTCAGTTAATGATTTTTTTTCTTTCCTTTCTACAAGAGCGAAAGCCTATAAACTTGAAAGATATGGAACAAAACTGTCACCAATATGTTACGGCACATCCAAATGTGACTGTTAGCCACTCTCAAGTCAGAGAAGGTTTACCTGTGGCTTCGGCAATACCATATGATCCTAATGTGCGCCGTAAATCACAAAGTGCTGATCGCAATTTTGGTAGGAGAGATAATCGTGATTTTAGACAGTACCAAGGGGGTCCATCACGTAGTAATTCTCCTTCTCCAAGAAACTGGAGACAATCTGACGGACCTCAACATTTTGGTTCTAACAATTATGGAAATTTTGGAAGGGGTAACTACACTAGAGATTATCAACCTTACAATAATTTTTCTCGGAGACAACAAAATCCATCTAATAGATATTTTGATCCAAGGGGAAATAGTAATCGCAACTATGCTAACTGGGGTTGAAATCAGAACAATGTTCTCAATAGAGGAAATAGCAATGGGCCCAATAGAGATAATAGTTGTAATAGATCTCGACATGACGGTAGATCTCCAAATGATAGATCGCATCGCCATGCTAACTCTGCTCAACAGGAGCCCCAGGTTATTGATAATCAAGGTAACAATAATAATAGTGTCTCTAATGCTACTGCTTGCTCTGCTTTCGATTTCGAGAGAGCATCTCAGTGCCCTGAGTGCACAACTTTCTTCCAACCTACAGCGGTGACTACCTTGAGTTGCGGTCATCCTCTAACCACTCTTCCTGCCTTGTCTGCACATGACGGAACCGGGTCTCTTACTCTACACAAGGGATTTGTAAATAATAATCCAGTCTCAGCTCTCTTTGATTCTGGATGTAAGACTGTTGGGATTAAGCAGTCTCTGATCCACCTTTCTTGTGCCACTGGTAATGTGGTGAAATGTGTGACATTCGGTGGAACAGTTGAGACTTTTCCAACTGCTATCGTCTACATAGCCACTCCCTTTTATACGGGACATATCCACGCATGTATGCTCCCGAATCCTGTTGCAGACCTTATCGTCGGACGTATACATGGGGGTTAAGGATTGTACTCCACAACAGATTGCTATCTGGTAAGAGCAAAACATTCAGGCTGCTTATGCAGTCACAACTAGAGCACAAGCTCAAAATCTTTTACAGGCTTCACCAGCTACAATTAAGGAGATAAATAATCATGATGCTTACTCTGTTATTTCACGGGAGTCTTTTATCGAACTCCAGCAAAATGATTCATCATTACAAAAAAAATTTCAGCCAGTTAAACAAGATAACGCAGACTATGAGACAAACCTTAAATATTGGTTCTTAATTAAAAATGGAGTGCTAGTTCGAATGGTGCGGGGTTCTACTTCGTCCATACGTTCGCAAATTCTAGTACCTACTGACATGAGAGTTCGTATCTTGCAACATGCCCACGACTCTCAGTGTGCAGGACATATGGGATTTTCCCGAACTAAATCTAGGGTGCTTTCTTCCTTCTTTTGGCCCGGCGTAAATAGAGATATAACTATTTATTGTCGCTCCTATAAGATATGTCAGGAGGTTAAGTCACGAGGTCTACGCCATGCAGCACCTATCCAAGCTGCAGATGTTCCTATTCGTCCTTTTCAGAAAATGGCGATTGACATTATTGGCCCTTTTGAAATTAAGTCTGCCAGGGGACACCAGTACATTCTTACATATATTGACATGTGTACGGGTTGGCCAGAGGCTATACCTCTTAAAAACATTTCTTCTGCTGATGTTGCAGATGCTCTGTTTTTCACCCTATGTCAAACGGGTTAGTTGAACGTCAGAATAGAACGCTTAAGAATTTACTTGGGAAGATAACTGAGGACTATCCTCAGGATTGGGACAGGGTTTTACCAGCTGCACTTTTCGCATATAGGGAAGTGCCAAATGAGCATACTGGGTTTTCACCATTCGAGCTCATTTTTGGTGTGCAACCTTGCGGTCCCATGTCGTTACTTCACGACCTATTAATTGCTGATGATATCAATGATGACACTCAATCTTCTTACGAATATGTCATTGCTCTAAGACAGAAAATTATTGATGCATGTAGGTTAGCTACCACAGCATCTGGGTCTGCCAAGGAGAAAGTGAGGCTCTTTGCAAATAGATATAGGTGTCTACGACAACTCTATCCTGGTGACGAGGCATTTGTGTTGCTCCCTCGTAGAGATAATCGACTTCTTATTGCCTGGAAAGGTCCTTATACTATTGTTTCAAGAATTTCTTACGTCGACTATGTTGACGGGAAGCATAAAACCTACCACACTAATATGCTGAAAGAATTTCATGCCCGTCCAGAATATCTACAGTCGGTTTTTCAGGCGACAGACGACCCTCCGGTTCGTCATAATCACTATGCATCTCTGTCTGCTATTCAGGAGGAAGAGGCTACTTTCTCGGACGTACATCTTCCTCTTCCTGTTATCCCTTTGCATTCAACAGAATCATGGAAAAATGTGACTATTTCTTCGGAGTTACCTACAGAAAGACAGCAGCAAGTCTCTTCTTTATTACAGAGTTTTCAGGATGTCCTTACTGACATTCCTGGTCAAACATTAGTCAATACACATGACATTATACTCACCGATTACAACCCTATTAGAGTTAGACCTCAGCCAATCCCATTACATTTTCAAACTCAAGTTGAAAAAGAATTAGACGAAATGCTACGTTTAAAGATAATTGAACCATCTACTTCAGCATACTCCTCCTCCATAGTTATTGTCAGAAAGAAAGACAATAACATACGTCTTTGTGTCGACTATCGCAAATTAAATCAAGTGTCTAAATTTGATGCAGAACCAATGCCTTTGTTGGAAGATCTGCTCATCAAACTTGCTAATGCAGTCTTCTTTAATAAACTCGACTTGTCCAAAGGATATTGGCAAGTTCCACTTACTGAACGCGCCAAACCTCTTACTGCCTTTTCAACACCTCAGGGTTTGTTCCAATGGAATTTTATGCCTTTCGGGTTTGTTAACGCCCCATCTACTTTTGTACGCATGATGCGTCGAATTCTTTCTCATCGTCCGGATGTTATTGCGTACCTAGACGATATTTGCCTTTTTAGTAATTCTTGGGATGATCCCTTTAAAGGTCTTTCTGAACTTTTGTCTACACTATGGTCTCACAATTTGACGGCTAAAACGTCTAAAGCCCATGTTGGGTTCAGTAACATCTCTTTTTTTGGGCCACCGTGTTGGTCATGGTCTCTTGCGGACTGAGGACCATAATACTTCAAAGATCCTCAATATTACTACGCCTAAGACAAAAAAACAAGTGCGTAGTCTTCCAGGTCTAATCCAATTTTATGGAAGATTTATTCCACACTTATCATCGATTACTGCATCTATTTCCAGTCTATTAAAAACAGGGTCGCCTAACATAGAACAGTGGTCCCCAGAATGCCAGACTTCCTTAGAGAAGATTAAGCTCGTATTCTCATCTGCTCCTATCTTACAACTACCCAATGCAGATAGACCTTTTATTCTTCCCAGTGACGCCTCATCGACAGGGATCGGGGCCGCATTGATGCAAGAGTATTCTGATACTTTGCATCCAGTGATGTATGTTTCTAGGAAGTTGACTGCGGCAGAACGGAATTATTCTGTCCTAGACCGGGAATTGTTAGCAATGGTCTGGGCGATTCTTAAACTCCAGAGATTCCTTCTTGGCGCGCATTTTATAGTAGAGACTGACCAAAAAGCTCTCACGGCTATACAGAATAAGGACTTGAAGAGCTCAAGATCCACTCGTTATGCCATTTCGCTACAACCTTTCCACTTTTCTATACGAGCTATTCGAGGTTCGGATGATGTGATGGCAGACATATTGTCTCGATGCCCACAGGATTCTGCTTAACTACCATCTTCTAGATTTCTTTTTAGATTTCGGTATCACTTATATGTTCACAACTCTATTATACATTATCGCACACTAGTGGAACACTTTTATGACCCTATTTAATTCAGGATTCTAGTCTAGTCTGTGTTACTTTCTCTGTTACCCTTTCTTGTGTAACGGAGGAAGGTTTGATTAACATCGTACAGGGGTCGGAAGTTTACACAGCCACACGCGGTAGGTTAAATTTGAAGGTAACTGTTGCCGTTCATAAAATCCTACCGTTATTAAAATAGTGATTTTCATTTGTGTTTTTCCACAGCGACGGCTTTTCGATGAGAATCAGAGCTGTTATGTTGATTGATTAGGCTGTTACTTTACAACCTGGTGTATTTGTCGCCTTGCGCAAGTTTTGCTGTTCAAGTGAAGCCAGTCGGCATGTTGACTCCGTATTGCATGATTTTACCTCTTCATGTTCATAGGATGTTTCAAGACCACTGGAGTTTTCCTTACTATGTAACTTCTTTAGGATAGTAGATAGTATTGTATATTAGTATAGTATAGTATATTAGATGGTATTGTATTAGGATATGGTATAATTTCTTTAACATAGTATGTTGGTTCATCGCCATATTATTATTATATGACTGTGTTCTGATAATGCACCAATTCATTCCCATATTATTCTCATACTCCTGTGTTTTGATAGACGTTGAGCGGGTGACGATTGTAATGATGATACTATTGTTACTTAACTTATCATTACGATACATTTCGGTATTGTACATTTTTTGTTTTTTAAAAAATGAAGATAAGAGAAAAGGTATTTTTTTCTGACATTGTAATGTTTTTTCATTTTAAGTACATTTACAACAACACATTTTTAAGTACATTTACAAAGTTCATTTAGTTCAACAGCTTAGACCCAAGTTTTCCCATGCTTGATGCAAAGCAATGTTTCTGTCATTTTAAGTTTTCATATGGTTTTAAAGTTTATGAGTCAGTTTTTTTCAAATAGTCTGACAACTATTCTTAGTTTAAATATAAATAATGGAGGAAACCCAAGTCCAGTCAGTAATAAATATATAAATAAACAAATATACTATACAGGTAATGAACAGGCATTCGTTTGACAGAAAGGGGGACACCAGACAATAGAAAAAAGAAATGTTATATCACTTACATTTCTTTTCTGTTGTCTTGTGTCCTCCATTCTGCCCAGCAAGTGCCTGTTCATTACCTATATTTATTTATTTACTTATTTAGTTAAAATATACTGACTTTGAACACTGGCCTCTCATCACGAGCGTCCTTTAAGAGTTAAAACAATTTAAAAGACCTGAACAAGTGAAACTTTTGTTCAATGCCTGCTTACAACAGTTCAAAATAATCTCATGGCAAGATAAAAAATCTGAAATTAGGTAATTACGGAGGGCAAAGAACAAAGCATAACAATAAACAATACCTTCAGGAAAAACAAGTGAAGGCAGGTAGGATTTATTCTATCCAGACAACAACTACAACTAAGTACAGCCAAACTTGCACTGACTGCAACCACAAGACAAAAGAAGTGCAAGACTAATTATAACATGGTGGTATAATCTGGTACTTACATCAGATTTAGTGGAATCAATGGAGGAGGCAAAAAAATAAGTGCCTCAATAATTTAACAGATGGAGAATCATAATCAAGGCCCCATGCTGCCCTAGGGCTATAGAACATTAACTCTTTATGTTTTCTGGGTGCTTAAACTTGAAGGATACCACAGTGTTCGGTACACCAACTAGTGTGGTTTGTTGAATAGTTAAACTTTTTAACTGAGTTGTGCCTTTTATCAAATGCAGTAACTGAAATAATACCTATTTTGACCATATAAAGCAGGAAATAATCACGTTATAAATAATGTGGGCGAAGAGAGGCTCACACAAGAAGCAGAGGTGAGGAGAAAACGTCGAAAGGAGCACCAGGAAAATAAGCAGCTGAGGGCTGCCACCTCAGGGGCGCATTCGCATAGTCAGTTATGACTGAAGGGGCTATTATGATTATTATTATGATAAATAAAATGGGCGAAGAGAGGCTCACACTTTTTGTTTTGAAGTCATTTTTTTCCCAGCTGATTATTTCTCGTCATTATTTTCCTTTATGCTTCTTTTTGGAACAAAGAACCACCACTCTAGCTAGTCACCTTGCAGGAAGCTTGCAACAAGCATTCACATGCTATTGTAGTGGTGGTTTCTGTGGCAACTGGTTTTACATGATGAGGTTGCCATCCCAATGCACAACCTCATATTAGTTGCCTGTTTTGACATGCATGATGGAGCAGTTGCCCTATTATTTCTCTGTCTCTTCAGAGATACCTGGAAATTACACAAGGCATTAGTCAATAAGTGAAACACTCAAACAGGGTTTCTTAAACTGTGGTCCACAGACACCTTGGGGGTCCTCATAAATGAATTCTAGGGGGGGTCCTGGTACTAAAATTTAAAATGTAAAGTATTTTATTATGCTTTTATGTGCGTATATTTCCAAGAAGGCTTTCATCAGACAATAACAGGTCCATGACACAATAAAAAGTCCATGACACAATAAAAAGTCCATGACACAATAAAATGTAAGTGACATAATAAAAGGTCCATGACACAATACAAGGTCTGTGACACAATGAAAAGACCATGACACAATAAAAGGTCCATGACACAATAAAAGATCTGTGACACAATGAAAGGTCCATGACACAATAAAAGGTCTGTGACACAATAAAAAGTCCATGACACAATAAAAGGTCCATGACACAATAAAAGATCCATGACACAATGAAAGGTTTGTGACACAATACAAGGTCTGTGACACAATAAAAGGTCCATGACACAATAAGAGGTCTGTGACACAATGAAGAGTCCATGACACAATAAAAGATCTGTGACACAATGAAAGGTCCATGACACAATAAAAGGTCTGTGACACACTGAAGGGTCCATGACACAATAAAAGATCTTTGACACAATGAAAGGTCCATGACACAATAAAATGTAAGTGACATAATAAAAGGTCCATGACACAATACAAGGTCTGTGACACAATGAAAAGACCATGACACAATAAAAGGTCCATGACACAATAAAAGATCTGTGACACAATGAAAGGTCCATGACACAATAAAAGGTATGTGACACAATAAAAAGTCCATGACACAATAAAAGGTCCATGACACAATAAAAGATCCATGACACAATGAAGAGTCCATGACACAATAAAAGATCTGTGACACAATGAAAGGTCCATGACACAATAAAAGGTCTGTGACACACTGAAGGGTCCATGACACAATAAAAGGTCTGTGACACACTGAAGGGTCCATGACACAATAAAAGATCTTTGACACAATAAAAGGTTTGTGACACAATACAAGGTCTGTGACACAATAAAAGGTCCATGACACAATAATAGGTCTGTGACACAATGAAGAGTCCATGACACAATAAAAGATCTGTGACACAATGAAAGGTCCATGACACAATAAAAGGTCTGTGACACACTGAAGGGTCCATGACACAATAAAAGATCTTTGACACAATGAAAGGTCCATGACACAATAAAAGGTCTGTGACACAATGAAAGGTCCATGACACAATAAAAGGTAAGTGACATTATAAAAGATCCATGACACAATAAAAGGTCCATGACACAATAAAAGGTCTGCGACACAATAAAATGGTGAACTTGTCTGGGACACAATAAAAGGTACTGCTGACTATTTATTCCTATGCTGTCATGAAAATAAAAAACCTCATTCCTTTTTATGCTTCTGTGTTTGCCAGCAAGGTTTTCCCATTGACAGTTGCTATTAGAACTTGTTGAAAAAAATCTGCAACTTATTGAAAAACTTTTTTAAAAACAAACAAAAATGCACAAATGCTTCTTCAATACACTGTTTTCCTTTCAAGAAATACCAAGTTCAGAAGGTCTATTTTATAATGGCATTCAAAAAATGGCTAGATGGAAAATTACATATAATGAGTTTTTAAAAACAATTGTTCAATTTAGATTATGTGATGATTATTTACAGTTAAATTTTAAGAGCAATTTTATTTATCTGATGTAATTGTTAAATAATGACTCTAATTTCTTGACGTCTCTAAACATCGTGGGGCCCAGTGCACTGCAAAGACTGAATTAGCCTTGAACTAGCTCTGACCAGAAGCAAACTATTAGTCTGGGTAGGTGGAGCTGTGGAAAAGCCTCTGCGGATTCTACGGTCTGATACTGTGGAAAAAAGAGAATGGAACGACTATGTCCTATTAAGCATGCTGTAAAAGATGACTAAGGAGGGTTGGGCATGGGATTAGCATTTTCATAATGTCAAATAAACTGCTTCAGAAAACACTACTGCAACAGCACATGAAGTGCTTGGTACATGTTTCCAACTGAAAGACTAAATTTCTATAAGCAGCGAAAAAAAGGTACAAGAAGAAGTGTTGTGCTAAATAGGAAATTTTCAAACAATTACAGAATACACATCAATACTGTTTAATAAAAAAACATGTGAAACAGGAGAAAAATCAACAGTGACTGCAGTCAAGTGAAGCCGATTCTCCTCACAATGTCCAGAATCAGGCCAATAAAACAGAATAACTACTGATGTCAGTCCATTAACCATAATGCTAGACACATTATGTTCAAATGCTGAAACATGTACCAATGCTGCCTAGATTGCACTGACTGTAGCAAGAATGCTGATACGCTGTAACACCATCACTTTGGATGAAAAGGAATTCATGCTGCCCCTGCATGAATTCAGAGGCTAGATCTCTAACCATGACCTTGTGGCACCTCCATGTGGTGCATCATGGAAACATGCAACCTTTGAGTTGCCTGGCCATCTCTCGGAGATCGAGTAGCGACTACAGATTGACCCAACATCATAATTCCCATTGTGGTAAGACATGCTGAGAACCCAGCATTGCACACTAAGCTTGGGGGAATCACTTGAGCTCCAGATTTAACTCTGGATTTAACCTGGCTGGCTGCATGCAGGAGGATCTCATGAAAGGAGAGGGGAGCTGGGAAGTGGCTCTGTGCAGGATGTGATGACTGCTTGGGAACCACAGCACCATGTTTTAGCCCTGCACATTTGGAGAACCCCCATAGATGGCAGAGAATGCAGAGTATGCTGCCCCCTCTCCATCCCCTTCTAGCTTAAATCCAGACGTGAAGATCCTGTAAATGCTTGCCAAGCCAGGATAGAATACTTGGGAAAGAAATTGGAGCTGAAGACTAACTCAACAAGTTTCAGATAAGCCGGAAAAAAATCTAGATCTATGTAACCGTCTGTTTTGTAACGGCCACCATAAATGTAACGTACTGTATATGAGTGATGTGAAAGCTGGCAGAGTGAATGTGTTGTTTATCACCTGGACTGTGTAATGTTGCGGTGTCGATGTAGGTCACCAGAAATGTAACGGCCAGGAATGTAACGGCCACCAGAGTGAGGCACTGCCAGGGGTACTATGATCACTCACAGTAAACAGCGTACATGTTGTAGATCTGTGATATTGGTATTATGATGTGCTGAGTGTGGGTGTAGACGAAAACACGAATGCTTGAGGCTCTTAGTAAAGTCAATAATGCACCCATACACTCATATGCAGTAGTCAATGATGAATAGAAGACTGCTGGCACGTTTCAAACATTTATTTACGAAACTGACAGTAGCATCAACAGGACAGTCAAATCGACGAGATCAAGGACTTCACATAGATAATAAATGACTGTTAAATGTCTGGTAATCAAAGACTTGCATCATACATCAAACATCATCTGTCCTAATGTTACAATATGTAATGTAGCTTCCGTACCATTGACTCAGCGCGTCAGGTACTTAATTAGCTCTGTCGTTCAACAAACGAGCTCCTAAATTGCGTAGCAATAATACATAAGGCTGTTATTCAACTGGCATAGCTCGCCAGGTATATTTCCTCTTCCTGAAAATATTGGCCGTAATACAGGGCCTCAATATGTAGACAGCTGTGTATCCTTTGTTAGCAGGCACGATCAAACTATGCTAAACATATATATATATATATATATACCGCCAACCTGTGGCGTCCACAATAATTTATCATCATCATTAGGCTTCTGTTCACTTGAAAACATATAGTCTCATTTGGCTAGAACTAGAAGCAAAGAAGAAATTCTGTCTCTCAAGATCTGTGAGCTTCACTCACCGATAGGTAACTTTAAATGTTCTGCAGCCAAAGGCATAGTAATAAGAATGTCATTTACCTTCATACAGAATCTTCCGGATACACCTTTAACAAACAATCACTGAGGAAAACATTGACATTTCAGTCATATCGAAACATTCCAATCCCCATGATGATCTAGAGGAAAACACAACGGACATCGTCGTCCGACAGCCCAGATCACAATCTAGATGACGGAAGTCACAGTTCGCGCTCAGAACTCTGCGCATGCCTAGACAGCATAAAAATGAGCATCGTTCAGACAGATCAACGACAACGATTGAAAGAAAGAGAAGATAACCCTTTAAACAACCTGTCATAGAAGTTAATACCCAATTATCCAACTTTGACCAACAAAGTTTTACAACAAAAGTATTACTAGATTTACCTAAATGACTCCGTCAAAAACGACAAAAGTATTAAATAGATTTACCTATCATGACTCCGTCAAAAACGACAGCAACAATCTACAATGTAGATTATGCCAACTTGGCATTGGTTGCAAAACAGCATCAAGCTCAGCAGCCCTAGTTAAACAGTATCAACAATCCCCCTAACTTTATTCCCTTCTAGCCCAAATTTATAGATCTAGTTCTGTTATCACTTAAGCCAACTAGAAATTAACAAAATAAGACTAGGGAGCAAAGCTTATCACGACAAACTAACATGTTAGAAACAGCACTACAGTAAGGCAGCTGACTGCTTTGACAGGATCAAAGAAGAAGAAACAGCACTGATCTTAACAATCATAATTGTCTTGGTATGAAATATCGCTACATCTGTAAGGCGAGAATCAATAGCACTACTTTTTGGGAAAATACAGAAATGGCGTGCATTGCAATGTGCTTTGACTGAAAGTTATCTTGAACACCATAAGTAATCAAATTTAAAAAAGAATTTAAAATTTCATACATCAGCCATGTAACAAATGATGAAAAAGCACGATGGTGGGCGATTTCTTCAACATGTCCATTTCTCATGTGTTCAGTTCCTTCTGTTTTGAAGCTTGACTCAATGGTTACTGAAGACTCCAATGATGCCACTAATTTCCCAGTTAAATTTCTAAATCAGCAGTATCCATCTGGTATATCTCAGCACCTACTAAAGTTCAAAATGTGTACATTCATCATGCTGCTTAGAAACCTGGATGCAAAAAAGGGTCTCTTTTATGGCACATGATTACAGGCAATAATTAAGGCAACAGAATTTTCATTCCACTCATCAAGCAATACCAGATTTCCTTTTATCTTGAGATGTCAGTTTCTGACTTTAGCTTTTACACGACAATCAACAAAGCACACAGACTATCATTTGATCATGCAGGTGTATACCTACAAAGAGCGGTCTTTACTCAAGGTCAACTTTTATGTCGTGCTCATTCAAGGAAGGTACCAAGACAATCCTAAAGTTTAGATTCAGGATACAGGCTACCAAGGCCAAAAAAAATCTTAAACATTAGGCAAATTACAGTCTATTTCCTTCCTTTTTTTTCCATTTCTCCTCCCACCATTTTTTATTGGTCTCTTCGTGGCTATACAACCAATGCATCCTGATAGGTTTGAATATTAAGATCCCCTGAGGGTGAAAGCCAATGGAAACTAAACACTGCACTCAACAGATTCTCCACCAACATTGATACACTTATACCATCGCGTTATCAGTTCCTCAACACCTGCAGCATAGAAGTCTTTGGTCTGCTGTCTCAGCCACATTCGCACCTTACATTCAACCTCTTCGTCATCCGCGAAACGTTTGCCGCCAAGGTGAGTTTTTAGTGGACCAAACAGGTGGAAATCGCTCGGGGCTAAGTCGGGGCTGTAAGGCGGATGTTCACGGAGTTGCCACCCTAGCTGTTCAATTTTCTCCTGGGTTAATCGAGCCGTATGTGGTCTGGCATTGTCGTGATGGAGCAGTACTCCTCTAGTCAGTAGGCCTGGATGTTTTCTCCGAATTGCATCCCAAAGCATCAACAGAACTTCACAGTACAATGCAGAGTTTACATTCTCACCTTTCTTCTGGAGATGGGTTAACAGGACTCCTTGAGAATACCAAAACACTGTAAGCATAACCTTCCCTGCTGATGGCGTAACCTTGAATTTCTTGGCAGAAGGTGAAGAAGGATGTTTCCATTGCATTGAAGCACGCTTTGATTCAGGTTGATAGTGATGCACCCATGATTCGTCCCCTGTAACAATCCTGTTAAGCATGTCTTCTCCTTCATCTGCGTACTGAGAGAGATGTTGCAAGGACAGGCCCTTTCGGTTCATTTTGTGTTCCTCAGTCAGTTATTTGGGCACCCACCGTGAGCACACTTTCTGGAAATTCAAACGATCATGCATTATGCTGTAGGCTAAACCATGAGAACACCCTATTGCAGTTGCTACACTATATATCGTTACTCGCCTGTCAGCTCAAATCATCTCCCCCACCCACCGCACAGATGATTCTGTCACAATCTGAAGAGGACGACCAGGTTGGTCTTCATCAGTAATTTTTGAGCGTCCTTGAGATAATTTATTGACCCAGTTATGTACAGCTTTATGCCACAAACACTTCTCACCATAAACAGGAAACATTTCCTTATGAATATCCTTTGCAGGAAGTCCTTTTGCCCTCCCCATAAAAACGCACAACAGCACGCTGTTCTTCGGTCGTACACTTCATGAGCATAGTCACAATTTTTATCTGAGCTGGGTATGCGACACCTAGCATCTGCTACCTAAAGTAATCATTAAGCTGGATGTTGCTGCCACCTATAACACCTTTAGAAACTACCAACTACAATTTTCAGCTATCCCATATCAGTTTGTGACTTACTTACTGACTTCCCCTCGTAGTAATATATTTTTCAATTATTTTTTTTCTACAAATTTAAATCACTACTGAAGCTTTTGATGTATCTGGAAATAACTTGCCACTGGCAGACTAGTTACCGAAGTCCATCAATAAATGAATCATTAAAATATTCCATGAATCATTTATATATTCCATGAATAAATAAATCATTAAAATATGTAATAACAAAATTATTGGTAGGATACAAAAGGGTCCACTAAATTTAGAGGACACTTAATTTTTTTAAAACTTCAACATTTACTACAACACTTTGGCATCATTATTTACAACATCACAGTATTTGATCCTCAATAACAATATTTACACAGGCAGGAACAAAATTAGGTGAGCGAAATCAAACAAATAAGTGGGAAAAGACTAATAAAGTTAACAGTTAAAACCAACAAGAATTTCTAATTGCTACACATAATACAGGATGTCCCAGAAGTCTTGGTGCAGTTTTTAGCTTTAATAACGTCAGAATTATAAATGCCACGAACTTACAAAAAACATTTTTTGAAAGCTTCATTATTTAAATGTCTTTTACACTTATTTAATTTTGTGAATTTTAAATAATAAATTTAATTTTGCTTTTTTTGTTTCAGTCCCTCTGATTGAAGATGGCAAACGTTGAAGACAAAGTCAACCGGGTTCTCTGGTTAGCTGAACTCAAGTCCACAACAGCAGGCAGAAGAAAATACCCTGTATTTACATACTGTAATAAACAATGTCACATGATTATTCATCATCACTGTTACACTTCAGCTCCCAACTGAGCATAGGCCTTCAACAAATACTTTCCACTACCTCTTGTCCAGTGCCACTTCCTCAAGATTGTTTCATGCCTTCTTCATTCCATTCATTTCTGCCACCAGTTCTTGTCTTTGTATGTTTTTTGGTCTCTTTCTACCTGTCTTACCCTGGGGATTCCAAAACAAAGACTGCCTTGTAATGCTATCAACAGGTTTGTCTCTATGGGTGTCCTATCCACCACCAGTGTCTTCTTCACAATCTCTAATTCCAGTGGCACTTGTCTGCCTCTTATCATCAGTTCCAAATTGGTCATCTTGTCATACCATTTCAATTCTGCTACTCTATGCTAACACTCATTTTGTTTGGTTTGGTTTTAAGGACTATCTTAATTGAACACGGACAATTCCATAAGTGCTCCGATCTCCTCCCTCAGATCACACAAGGAGGATCTCAACATAGTGCACGAACATAGTAGCACTGGCAAGAATCCCAATGTATGTATTTAGGAATCACACATTCTATAAGTATTTTTTTGGTGGGTAGGTTTCTAATTTTTGCCAGGGCATCTGCCTTATGGCCTACTCTTTACGATTTCAAACTCCCATGGAATATTTACCGTGCGCAACTTGCACACAGGGCCTCCTATTTTTTTTTGCCCTTATCTGAGAAGGCTTGGCATCCAATCTCACTACCCAGGAGACCAGGGGGGGAATATGACATAATTAGGACCACTGGTTCTAGAAAAAATAAAAAATGTCCATAAATTATATTCCCTCTACTGAGAATTGAACCCGGTACGTTTAGAAGTTGAGGCAGACACCATTCCACTTAGCCACTTCGACCCCCAAAAACCCATTTAGGAAAGTCTTTAACTTCTTGGTTATTGTCCTTCACGTTTCAGAGCCATACAATTATACTTACTTAGTCGTTCCCCATCTACCGTGAGGTGTAGAGGTATTACACTGTTATATAATATGAAAACAATATTAATTGGAATGTGTGTCTACTAATTAGAATGAAACAGGATTAATGTAAACTCTAAACTCTGAAACATCCATTACTGTTAAGGCTATGCTATTCCCCATTATGAATATAAAGTAACTGCATAACAAGGCTTCTGCTTGTAAGAGGCGAATAACATGAGGATGGGCATGGGGCTGGAAACCGCATCATGTAAAACAAATTGTTACAGAAACCACAGCTTCAAGAGGATATGAAAGCTTTGGTGCAAGACTTCATGTTTGGGGACCACATGCAGTGATTGCTTCATGCTCTGTAGAGAGCAAAAACAGAAATGATGATGATGCTAAACTGCAGCACAATTGTATTCTCCTTGCCCCATTTTTTTTTCTTTTGCACCTTAAGAAGTATAGAACCACCAACTGTATCTGGCAAGCTTGCAGGAAGCCAGAGCCAAAGCATTTTGTATGCATCACAGAGGTGGTTTCTGAAACAACTTATTTTACTTGATCAGGTTGTAGGCCATGCACATCTTTAGTTATCTTATATGATATACTTGGTAGAGCAGACTTTTTTATACTGCCGAACAGTAGTTAAAAAAAAAAAAATGTATGCAGCAGTTTTGAAGAATTACAAAAACAAAATTGACCATGTGACAGTCACAGACATTCATCCGCGTAAAAATCCCCCCCACCCCAAACATTGCATGGGTCTAAATGTGTTCAACATTTAACAAAAACTGCTTGGACATAATAATAATCTGATAAGACTTTAATAATTACAACAAGGACAAAAAAACAGAATGCGTTTAAAATCTGACAAAACAGCATGGACACATATACTTTCCTAAAATTTAACAGAAGCAGCATGGCCACAAAAAACAGTTAGTTTATAACTGAACAAAAAGTGCATGGAAAAATGTTTTAAATCTAAAATTTAACAATAGAATGGATGAAGTTACAATATTTTTCCTTCAACCGGTATCACAATGTATTAAAGAAAATGTAACTTCCACTCCTGTGTGAGGTGTGGTACCTTAGTAAATTCCAGATTACTTTTTTCTCAGGATGTCAGAGTAACTGTTTACAGTACTGTATATACAGAAAATATGTGTAAATAAAGAAAAGATCCCGTTACGCGTCCATTGAAGCATATTGGGAATATGGTGTTAGGCCCATATTTTCTTGACCATCGGCACACAAGAGTTGATGTGGTCAGCATCACGCCGGCCACCTTAACCTTCCCAGAGTTGCTCTGGTACCCAATTCATGAGGCTGGGTCGACCCCAGAGCCGTTTGCGGTCTAAAAAATACCACCTCAACTGAGGATCGAACCAGGGACCACCGAGCTAGGAAGCCGGTGCACTAACGACTGTGCTACCGCGGCTCCAAATAAAGAAAGGTTCTGCTGTAAAACTGACTGTTGAAAGTGAAACAAAATAAAAAAAAGGTACTGGAGTCAGCTTTACAAATAACAATAAACTGGAAAAACTAGACAAGGTTCTCACTGCAGCATTTCATCAGTTCAATTCAGCTCCCCTCGGCCTTCAACAAACTTAGTCCAAGTCTTTCTGTCCTGCGCCATCATCTCAAGGTCTTTCCATGACTTCCTCATCCAGTACATGTCTGTCTCCAGTTCTCTTCTCCACGTGTTCTTTAGCCTTCCTCTACTTCTCTTACCATGGGGATTCTAGAACAAGGACTGACTGGCAATGCTATCAACCCGTTTCCACAATGTGTGTCCTATCCAACCCCAGCATCCTCTTCTCGTCTTTTGTTCCACTAACACTTGTCTGGTTCTTGTCATCAGTTCCACATAAGTGCTCTTGTCATACCACTTCAATTCTTCTATTCTGCATTGGGAAATATACGGAGATCAAAAGAAGAATCGCAGCATTTGTGGAGTGACATTGAGTCATCAACAGATTATACTTTATTATCAGGGCATACTTTTCTGTTGTTGTATTTTATATTCTTTGTTCTGTTATTTGTAGATAATCTTTTCGCACTGATATATCCTTCTTTAGTATTTTTATTGTTAATTATAACTTTTTCCATATGTCTGCTGTGCCCTTTGCTATTTTCCCATTGCCTTTCTATATTTTCATTGCTGTTTCCTGTTGCTGGCTATGGCTGATGAAGGGTAACCCTAAAACATCTTGTGTTTACAGTGTATTCATCATTATCATTCCCTTTTCATTTCTTATGCAGCATGGAGCCACCAATTCAGTTAAATCCCCTTACAGGAAGCTTGGGCCAAACCATTCATAATCTTCTACAGTGGTAGTTTCTGCAACAATTAGTTATACTCCCCTGTTCACAAAGTTCCGGGACTCATTTTTTTTTATTCGAATAAGTAGACTTACATACTATTTGGTTCTATCTCCTTCAAAGTAGTTCCCTTGTGAGTGTACACACTTATTCCAACGTTCCTGCCACTGAAGGAAGCACCTCTGGTAGTCACTTTGCGGAAAAGCCCTCATCTGTATCGTCGCGTTGGCTTGAATCTGCTCAATGTCATCGAATCTACGACCTTTCATTGTTTTCTTAAGTTGCGGGAACAAGAAAAAGTCACACGGAGCAAGATCGGGTGAGTATGGAGGATGCGGGAGCAATGGAATGTTGTGTTTCGTCAAAAATGCGTTTGTGGTGACAGACCTGTGTGCAGGTGCATTGTCATGATGAACACGCCATTTGCCTGTGCGCTACTTCTCAGGGCGATGTCTGCGCACAGCGTCGCGGAGGCGTTGCAGGACTGTTTTGTAGAATTCAGCATTGACACTCTGTCCTATAGGGAAGTATTCATGATGCACCAGGCCATCAATGTCGAAAAACGCTACTAACATGATCTTGACATTGGACTTGACCTGTCGTGCCTTCTTCGGCCGAGGAGATGATTGCGTTTGCCACTGGGAGGACATTTGCTTTGTTTCCGGGTCATATCCGTACACCCAGCTTTCATCACCAGTTATTATCGAGGACATGAAATTTGCGTCGTTTTTTGCTATCTCAAGGAGGTCAGTGCAAATGGACAACCGATCGTCCTTCTGGTCCTCAGTCAGGTGGCGTGGCATGAGTTTCGCTGACACCCGTCTCATGTGCAAATCTTCAGTTACGATTTTATGGCACGTACCAATTGATATTCCAAGATCATCAGCAACCTCTCTGATAGTCAGACGTCGGTCAGCGTGTATCATTTCTTGCACACGTGCAACGAACTCGTCGGTGTGGGAGATGGAGGGTCTCCCTTGACGGGGACCATCTTCAAAGGATCGGAGTCCACTTTTGAAATGGGAATACCACTCAAATGTTTTAGATCTACTTAAACAGGACTCTCCGAAAGCTGTTTGCAACATTTCGAGAGTTTCGGAACCAGCTTTTGCTAGACGAAAACAGAAATCAATACACACACGTTGAATTTTGCTGTCCATTTTTGAAACGCGACGAGCACTATTACATCACATCCGCTTATACGCTACCACACAGCGCATGCGCGAAATTACAAACTTCAGGTTTGGTACATATAGTGGCACGTGGTTGACACGTGCACTGTGTTAATATCACCTAGCTCCTTATAACGGTTTTCCCGGATAATAAAATGAGTCCCGGAACTTTGTGAACAGGGGTGTACATGATAAACTTGCTAGCCCCTTGAACAACCTTCACATTAGTTGCCTCAAGAAGTGGTCCTATTCTTTCTTGGTATCCATAGATACCCCTGCAGACGACACTAGTGTACTGTTCATTTGTAAAACTGACTCCAAGACCATGCAACTTTTTTCTTTTCCCTTTTTTATAGAAAGAAGTAATGGGTGGCTACTGCAGTAAAGCTGTTGAAATGTAAAGTAAAACATCACCCAAAAGTTATAAATGCCAATTAAGACTCAAGAAACAACAAGCATCACGTATGTCCCAACATAACCACTGGGTTTATGTGCTATAGTTGAACAGAGCAGACAAATCAATCAACAAAGCAGAACAGGTAAATATAACAAAATATCTTTCTCAGCACAGTGTATATGAAGACTAATATATTTAAACCAAATCAAGCAAAAAAAGAATAAAATGAAATGCAAATACTGAGCCGAAATTATTCTCACATTAATACTGTTTTGTTTTGCTATCTAATTACAGTTTTTGACTTATCTATACGCGTATTTTATTATGTTGTCCTGTTTGTGAATTTCTCTAACCAACCATGATGGAGACTAAATGAGTGAAGGAGAGAATAAAAACAATGCATTATGGCATAAATGCATTTTATCATGTCCCAGTATGCTGGTAATAAATATTATTACTTATACTGTGCTACCATTTATTTATACATCATCATCACCACCGTTTAACTCCCCGAGTAGCAATGGCCTTCACCAGCTTTATGCCAAGTCTATCTACTCTGGCAGAAAGGCAACCTTTTTATTCAGATGTGCCTGGGACAATTTCAACATTTCTTCCATAATAATACTGTACGAGTATACACATATATGTTGATGATACATATTATCAATAGCAAAAAAGTGAGAAAGATTTACAGGGAAAGACTGATACAATAGTGATAAAAAGTGAAAATAAAGCCTAAACAGTAAAAGTAATGGTCATCTTGAAGAAAATGCCTTCTTCAGAATGCACTATCAAAGTAAGTGGAACAGTTTTCAAACAAATCAATAGGCTCAAATACCTATGTACGTTAATAACATCAGATGAAAGATGTACATTAGGGGTGAACAGTAAAATAGCCCAGGCGAAAGAAGAGTTCAATAAAATGAAAAGTATTTTACGCAACAACTTTTTGTCAATAGAAGTAACAAAGAAAATTCTTCAGTCAAATATAAACAGCTAAAAATAGTAATGAGAATGTTCTGAAAAAAATAAAAACATTAGAAGGAAGCAATCAATTTTCTTTAGACACATTATGAGAAAAAGAAAACTGAAGCATACTGTGACAACAGAAAAGACCTAAGGGAAAAACAGTTACATGATGACAAAAAGAGAAGACACTCGACAGTTTGGCATCATGGCACGGAAAAAAATTAACAACAGAACTGATAAACAGTACTAGGAACACAAAGTACATAGCACTCAAATTTAAAAAACTAACACTCTTCATGACATTAATTGGAATGGGAGTGCACATAACAAGTGCACAGTAGTAGTAGAAATGTTCCTGTTTTAATACACTGAATATTGAATGAAAGGTAAATAGTATTTAGTGACTATTATTCCGTGTCAAAAGGAAAAATTCTCCAATTTTTTTGGCAGAATACCATCACCAACCAAAAACTGCTTACTCAGAGCAACCAAGAAGACATGCACACCGTCAGAGCTGACAGATGGTGGATTTGGATTGGCCACATCCTCAGAAAAAACCCAAAGCATTCACAAGAACTACTATGATCTGGACCCCAGAAGCAAGATGAAAGAGAGGCTGACCAAAAACAACTTGGCAGAGAACAGTGGAGACTGAGATGCAAAGTATGAACCAGAGTTGGGGCACTGCTAGAAGGATGACCATCGACCGAGCAAAGTGAAGGCAGTTTGTTGCTACCAAAAAGACGCCACCAAGTGTGATGGCCACTGACTGCTTTGACAGCTAGCAGCTAACAATCTAAAAAAGAAGAAGAAGATTCAGTGTCAATGCAGTTATTTCAAACTGTAACCATTCACAGTAATATTAATTAATACTGACAAAGTTACAGTAAATATAATAAAAGTTGACATTCTTCACTGTATGTTTAGTGTACAAAAATAATATTACAGTATACAGGATAACTATCTAGTCACTCCCTATGTTTAAATTTGTTTATTCTTTCTTGTATCTACTATTACATATACATTTTGAAAAATGTCAAAACAAGAGCAATCACTGCCATTTGACAAATAAGTTTTATTTAATTCTATAACCCAAACAAAAAGAAAATAACATCTAACAGGGCCAATAAACTGAAGTTACAAGAGACAGCAATAGCCGCTGCTTGCTATGAGATTTGGAATCGGTTGCTGAAGTGCAGCGGTGGTGGATGAGGCAGATATAAAAAAATAAACTTATTAGTCAAATGGCAATGAATATATAAACATTTAAACACAGGGAGTGACTTGTCATCACCCTGTGTATACAAACATAATAAAAAATCAAACAAGCAATCTTCAGAGATATTATACACACATAAACATCAGTATCAAATCAAAACTTATAAAGAATAAAGCAGGTTAAAAATACATTTTGCATTTTATTTTATAGCCTGAAGAAGAAAGACGCTACCAAAAAATGATTTTAAAAAAACCAATGAAAGGATTAAGTATCATTTACATGACAATGGGTTATGGTGCTAAAGCTAAAAGGAGAAACCATTGTCAACCATGTCATTGTGAATGGGCCAAATGAAGATGAGTTGTGATGATACGGTTGTGCGATCTCATGTCCACTCCGTCAGTATAATTTTTTTCTTCATTTTTCTCTTTCTCCCATTCAATTCGCTTATTTATTTGGCAATTTTTTGCCCTTTCATTCATTATTTTGCTCTTTGCTGAATCTTGTAGGGTGAAGTCTCTAACACTGTACTTCCCTATGGACGTATCTGCTTTACACGCAGAATTGTTTACGTTCCGCAAGGTACATGCGATAATACCAGGTAATTATACCAGTCATATGCTTATCTATTCTCTGGATGGGTTTGAAAAAAAATCGAAAAAAGGTGATTCGAATTATATATATTTTTTTTATCTATTCTCTCAGTCTGACCACCCTTTAAACGCAGCGGTCCAACATTTGACCCCAGTGAAAAGCTGCTGACCATGTTGACACAAGCTTGTATGGTGCGTACGATAAAAGAAGACAACATTGTCTGACCAGACATCTGTCTGGCGGAGGCACGTAGATAAAGGCGATAATTAGATAATAGTCTCATTTGAGCCATCTTTGTATCATCATTGCAGATAAGATGGCAGAGTAGGCATCTGACCGGAAATATTACCACATGATTTGAAAGAGGTCATGCGTGGAATATTAAAATGTAATATTTTAAAACACACGAGGGGATATTTTAAATGAAACAACCCACGTTGTGCTAGAGAGATTTGATTGGTTTGAAGTGAGAGCCGGAATATACAATGAATTTTATTGGAACATTCGGCGGAAACACAATCTGTGATTTGAACTGAGAATGAGAGATATAATCTAGTGAACTCAGAGGTACAGAACAGACAGCTTCGCAACTTCAACCAAGCAACTTCCAAGAAGCCAGAAAGAGAAGGATCGGACCTAAAATCCCTATATCAAAAGTGACAGATCGACAGTATTTGGGCAACTCTGAAATCTTAAGAGTAAACCCGCATATTTAAATACACAGACTGTAAAACTTCAGGGACCAGGACGTTATAAATACAAGACTGGAAACCTAGGAATCGGATCATCAGTCATAAGAGAAATATTATCCCAGACCAAGTGTATCGCCGAACACCCGTCGAAGAGGAATTACTAGTTTCCCAGGCCAAGTGTATCACAAAACACCGTCATAAGAGGAAGTTCTCAGACGAAATTGATTCGAGAGCATATGCACCAAAATTGCTCGTATCCATCTGAAACCTGTGCAGGGAGATTGTGTATTCCCAAAATGTGGGTACGTGGTTACAAGCTATCAGACTGTATGAAGTACTGTAGTTACCATGCCACTCGTGTGAGAGAAGTACATCCATCACCAGAACAACGTGACGAAAACATAGGCGACAGGACTCACTCATACAAGCTAAGTGCTAACTAAAAGGCACCAGCAAAGTTAAACTTTAAGTATAAGGTTAAATTCCCACCTACATCTCAATGATGAGAACTTTATATCCATCAAAATTCCACTAATCTTTCCATATTTATTTTAACCTGTTAAAGACTAATTCACTATTAAATTTATTACCTGTTGTTTTAAAACTAAACAATAATAGTTGATTCAGTTATATGTATGAAAGCAAACGTATGAGCCAGAATATTTTATATATATATATATAAATACTTGAGTATAAAGATGAGACGCACCTTTGTTTCTTGGATCTGGAAAAGGCGTTTAACAAGGTCCCCTGGAGCAAACTAAGGGACTGCTTGGAAAATAAAAACGTACTAACACCTCTGATCCATGCTAAACAGACCTTCTACATGACTTGCAGAAATTATGTGAGGACAGCAAACCATAAGTCAGAGAGTTCCGGACATTCTGTCACCTTATCTTTTCATACTCCACATGGACAATGTCATCAAGGCATGTAAGGAGAGAACAAGAAAGTATTCAGTGGGGTACTGGAAGATGAGACAGGTATGTATTTCAGAGCTGGCATTTGCTGATGATGTTGCCCTGATTACTAAATCAGAGGCATATCTTCAATCCAACCTGCAAGTCTAGAAGGAAGAGCTGAGAAGAGAGAGATGGTCATCAGCAGCTCCAGAACAAAAACCATGGTGATATCATGAGATGAAAGAAGGCATCAGATTAAGCTGGGAGAACAGGTCCTGGAGTAGGTCAACCACTTTAAATACCACAGAGCTGTTATAGACTGGAAGGGAGGCATCAAAGAAGAGTTGGCTACTCAAAGAGCAGCATCTAGGAGGCTTTTCAGGCCATAAATCGAGGATTCCTCAGCAAAAGAGAAATTGGCAAGAAGACGAAGAAGGTTGTATACAACTTCACCTATGTTCAAGTCTTGATATATGGATGTGAGTCATGGGCAATGACTACAGCCCATAAAAGCCAGCTCCAAACCTCAGAAATGAGGTATCTGAGGAAGGTGGTTGAAGTAACAACAAGAAACATGAACCAGACGATATGGCAAGACCTCAAAACCAAGCCCCTGCAGACCCAAGTAGAACAGTCCCAACTACAATGGTTTGGCCATGTCAGCAGAATGGAAGATCGCCTACCACAACAAATATGGAAAACTAGGAGCTAGGGATCCAGACCTCCAGGACAACTCAGAGTGCACTGGAAAATCTCAAATATTAGATAATCTATGAAGGACAGAGGACTAGACTGGAACAAAGCCAGGAGGAAGATAGCCGATAGGACAGTATGGCTGTTGCGTCCTTTTTGGGTCCTTAACAGTAATAAAGTAGTCATGGGTCCTACTTCTGTTAAGAGGGTACGCATCAACATATGTGGTAAGAATATATTGGTAATTTAAATTCATCGCGCACGGAAGCACACATATTTGTGCATAAGGATTTTCACGTTTGGTTGCTAAAGAGTAGATGACGTAGTGACCTCGGAGAGAGATGGCTGGTATGAAAGTCAGACATTGGTCTGTTCGTTTAAAACCCATATGGCGGGTTATTGATTGGTAAAGTCAATTGTATACGGCCTTCCAGACAGAAGCCATCGCCGTGAAGAGTTGACAGTAAGTTCATTTATAATAATGTAAATTTATTCTACGTCTTTTCGTCATACTGCATCTAGTCAGTACATTCCATGGGAATCATTGACCCTTCAGTTGGTTGTATTGAAATGGATAATATATAAAGCGAAGTCATTGAAATTCAGCCTATTATTTTGAAGAAATTGTATTACATTAACGTAAATACAAAGATAAAGTATATGTTCGCCGTCCTACGGATTACGGCACATAAGGAGAGATCAGTCAAGTTCAGAACTTAGAAATTTATATGCATAGTGATGCCTCAACCATGATGTTCAGAGGTTCCAGATTTCTTATTTACGAGGCCATTTAACTCTTAATATCCGGCAAGCCCCGTGAAGTGGCGCGGGTTTAGTACCAATTTTACGGCTCGCCCCATGAAGTGGCGCGTGACGGTAACGATAGCTAAACTATCGCGTAAAAACGCGGTTTTAGCTCCCGTATAGTAAGAGTTAAAGATGAAATATTTGTGATGTATATTATATGCGATGGATCATAATAATTGTCTCTGCCCTTGAGAGGTCAACCGTTATAGCATTAATCTCATGATCCAAACTGCCTAATCATTCATGAACATTGTTTCGTTAACTAGGATATCCAGTCATAAGTTAATTAATATGACTACCATGGGAATATCTGATTTGAACAGTGAGAATATATTTTGACATCTCATCATGTTTATTAATGTGTCAAAACGTCAATGTCAGACGTCTTGTCTCGTTCAACGTAATCGTACAATAAACTATATCAATTTAACTCAAGAGTTCCAGAGTACTTCATTTGGCACAGGCCTTATTTTGACGTGCCCCTGTTCATATTACGTTTTGCCTGGTCGCCACTTGTTCAAAATAATATTCGCGTAATCAGCACCTATATAGTAGTCATCCATACACTGTCACTATCAAGACACCACGACTCCAAAGATGACTCCTACAATGGCGCTCTCTCTTCCAAACCTCTACACCTCATGGTAGAAGAGGAACACCTAAGTACATAACATGACAATGGGTAATTCTGAACATATGTCACAATATTAAAATAAAAAACTTAAAATCTATAACAATATCACAATAAGTAGCTCACACAAGGTGTGCTTGTCAAATCCATGGTTGATTAAGCTAATGAGCTATGCTTCAATTCAAGCGATGGGACACATACGTAACTCATACGTAGGTCCATACGTACTGCATCATAACTGTTCAACTTTATATTACATATACCTCTCAAAACATTTTATAATTGTCAACTTTATGGACAGATAATTATTCTTGGTGAAATTCAGGAATTTAAAACATTATACTGAGATTTCTTAATTTCCTGGACATTCATCAATGACCCGCAGCAAGTGGCTTGTGGGCCATTACCAGACAATGGGCTACCACTCCGAGTGGTACTGATCTAGATGATGTCAGATGATCACAGACAACTGCATCATTATTTCTAATGTGTAGTTCCTAGACATGCTACGTGTCAGTGAAGTTTTTATTACATGAAGTGAATATTACTGACTGACTACCACTTCTTAAAGTCACTCCCTCCTCCTTTTCCACATTATTTGGATATAACTGACAATCAGCAATAATGGACACACAGTTCCCTGCCCCCTACCTCACAATTAGTCCATAATAATAATTTACTGTAATAATATTCTTAACAGTGCTGTAATATTTGTGAACCAAATTATAATCAATGAGTGAAACAATTTTTTTTTTTAAATCAAGTTTGCCCTATACTGGGTAAAACATGGGCATCAGTCAAGCTCTGAGTGCAATTCCACAAGTTTATTTCACACCAGACAAATGTTAGGTCATCTATCAGTTTTTATTCCTTCAATTATTCAGTGAGTGCCCATATAATTTAAGGCTTCTTCAAAGGTCTTCAGCAGATGATAGCATGTCACTTTCTGCCCAGCTGTTTCCTCATACAGATCTAAATTTCTGAACACTTTTTTCTATTACGCATTTCCCATGTCCCTTTGGGACATCCTCTAATTATTTATAAATGGTTAATTACTTAAACAGTGTTTATATAGTCCTATTGCAACTTTAATTTTTAATAACTTAGGATGTATACATAATAGAAGCACAAGGTAATTGGCATATGAAAGTATAATTTAACAAGTTGTAACACAATACAGTTCAAAACTTTAGGCTTAAACGTAAGTCATCTTTTGTGACACATCGCTCAATCTGCTTTTCCATCTTCAATCAATCAATCAATATATTTTAGGTCCCCAAGGAGAATAGGTCTTCAACAAACACATGCCAAATCCTCCTGTCATGTGCCATTCGCTCAAGTTCTTTCCATGTTTTCCTCATCATTTTCACCTCTGTATCCAGTTCTCTTCTCCATGTCTACCCCTGCCTCTCTTTCCCTGGGGATTCCAGAACAAGGACTGCCTTGTAATGCTATCAACAGGTTTTCTCAATGTGTGTCCTATCCATCACTGTTACGACTCGTGTAATGATGTTAGCCACTTCTATAGTGTGCATTTTATAATTTCACATTAACTTAGGGGTATTCTATAAAGTTTGGAGGTTTTCGCGCTTCACGGTGATGAACGCAAATTGATAGAGTTGTCTAGGATAAAGTATGACGCGGTGAGTTGTTAAGGCACCACTTGACAACATATTACATTGGGACTTCAGACCATGAAGGCGTCCGAGATAGGCGCATTGTTAATAGCTCCTGTTTGGTATTATATGGTGCAGTAGTTTCTTCACGGAGATAAACGGTAGGGTCAATTATCACGTATTATGGATGCAAGAGCGAAGCATTCCAATTTGGTTGTATGAATTTCCTTAGATGAGGAACTGCAGGTATTTATGTTATGATTTGTCAGAATCATTAGTATTCGCCAGAAGTATAGTGGTTCGTTACCGGATTTACCGACATACGGAAATCGCGTGTAAACCACAGGACATTTTGACGTTAAAGGATTTATTTGAAGAAGACTAGAATAACTGCACGGAGCTGATGTATTTTTACTTATGCAAATGTCAATTGATGAAATGTCTCGTTCATTAAACTATGTACGTATCTATGGACCCATACATAAGAAGCGTTGTGGAATCCATTACTGTTGAATTTGAAGTTCACCCCCACCATTCGCGATTCACCATCAAGCACGATTACTTAAAAAGGGAATAAGATACTAACGAACTTGGAAGAATACTGTCAAGAATACTGTAAAGAATTTAATATGACAGAACGACAGTCAACCAATAATAACCAACTGGTCTTCAATGAAAATAGACTGTAACAATCACCAGCGTTTTCTTCTCAACTCTTGTTCCACTGGCACTTGTCTGGTTCTTGTCATCAGGTCCACATTTCTTTTCCATCTTGCCAAAAACATTCTCCAGTTGCTGCTCATTTGAGATCCTGACCATAAGTTCATGTAAAGAATGTGGTTTTGATGAGTAGACAAAAGTTTTAACTTTGTAAATTATGCTTTTATATACTATTTACAGAGTGCAAAAACTATTAAAGTTGCCCTAGGACTTTATAAACTGTACTATATTAATTATAATATAATTTATCACTTGTCCTTAATATACGAGGCGTGTTCAAATGAAACCCGTCCCAGTGGCTTTATAACAAATATATGTAAGGTATATCAGCAGGAGTAGTAGAATTAAATACAGCAATTGTTATGAAGCAAGTACTCACTGGGGTTCTTTAGAAATAGTCACAATAGGCATTCAGACACGCATCCCACTGCATGGGTAGACGGCGGATGCCGTCCGAGAAAAATGACTTTGGTTGCTTATTGAACCATTTGATCACCGAGGCCCTGACGCCTGCATCGGAGTCGAATCGTTGTCCCTTCAGAGATTTTTTTAAGGGTCCGAACAAATGAAAGTCATATGGTGATGTTGCTGAGTTATTTGCCGGTTGAAGATCATGCACTGAGTATGGTTACTTTAGTGGTCTTTTGTTCATCGTGCTTTGTTTATTATTACGCGAATTAGGGAGAAGGTGTTCATACAACTCAGTAGCATGGTATGAAGAAGTAGTTCATGTAACTTGAACTCAGCAACATTAATGAAGTAATTAATGCCTTCAGGTTGAGTCCGTAATATTTAATCACATGTACACACAGGATGATCATTTCAAATAGGAGCAGAACATAAGTCCGTATAAGTCATGCATAAATTAATCAATAACGTAGACTGCTGGTTTACGTGTCAATGTCCGTTTAAGGATACAATGCAGTATTGTCGTCAGAACATCACAGCTATATGCACGCGCAGCTAGACATGGCTACCTGCCGACAGTGAGACTGCGAGTCTGAATATTCATACGAATTTGACGATTATTCTCCTCCTTCTGAGGATTCTAATTAAACACTAACCTCCGTAAGTTTCCTCTCATATAGAGTTCTAGGACTGACCCTGGTCCATCATAAATGCACATATAAATGGCTATATCATGCCATTGAATTGGAAGGTTAGAAAAAACGCAGCTATTCAGCTTGGCGGTCAAGTAACAAAGGGTAGCGTCTCCTAGTTACCGACTGTGACCCAAACAACGCTAGACACGTCATAATCGATCGTGTAAGGAGCGTTCAATAATTGAAACATCTATCGCAATATATTAAATGTCTTAACCTTTACAATTGCACGTCTGCTAACCTTTAGCAGACGGCGTTAATAGCATATACCGTAACAATTCCCTGTACACCGGGGAAAAAAAAATCGATAGATTTTTTTTCAAGATCTATCCGACTTAACAATTTTTCAAAAAAAAATTTAACACAATCGTGACATATGGCCGACGATGTTCTGAGTAGAACCGTGTCGCGGTCATGTCAACTAACTATTTGTCATAGTCATCTAACATTAATCATATTATATATCAATATTATGCATATTATTATATCAACTAAATAAATTATCTAATGTCAATAGTGAATGATAGAATTAAATTAAAGTAAGGTCTGTCGTATTAGTATGTCATATAGGAATTAATTTGACTAATTAAAATTAAATTAATTAATTAAACTAAGAGTTAAATTATTAAGATTCTAATGTAACGCGATGTTATGAGAGAAGAAAAAACAAAATAAGTGAGAAGAAATAGAAAGAAATTCGAATATAAGTTTTAACTTAATTGTGTGTGTTAAGTGTTAGTGAATAATAACTATCTAATTTAACTAACTAAATAACGTATAGGTACATTAAAAAAAAAATATTAATCTAATACTTGTGTGAGATTTATTTTCTCTTTTCATAATTTCTTCTTTTTTATATTTCGTTCTCTTTTTTTGTTCTTTCATTTCATTTTTTTCTCACATTTCATTTTATTGATAATAATTCAATTAAGAAGTTAAGTTAACTAATTAATTAGTATAGGATATGATGATCCATCCGTAGTCCTGATCCTGATGAATTCTTTTAGACAAAGTGTTGAAACGTTTCCGTCGGACAGAAATGTCAATTATCCTAGGATCCAAGAATTAAGTGCACATAGGATAATAAGTTCGACTTGTCGTCAGATATTGTTCCATGATTGTTCAACGAATATTCATATATTGTGTATGGACGTTAGACGAAGTTTCAATGTCAATATGTATACCTTGATTGTCTTTAGTTCAATTCTGTGATGCATATAGTGTTTATAAATATTAAATTGAAGGCAAGGTTAGTTCCCTTATAGTTGATACTTCGTTCTATCCAATGTAGTGATGATTGACGTAGTTTAAGAATGTCAATGTTGATTATTCGTCGTCAATAGGATTACGTGACAACGCATCCGCCACAATATTTTCAGTGCCAGGAATATGTTCAATGGAGAATTCAAATGGCTGCAGGATGATCGCATATCTGGCGAGTTTTGGGCTCTTGTGGTTAGATCGACGCAAAGATGCTACAGCACGTTGGTCAGTCTGTATGGTGAAGGGAGCACCAAGCAAGAACTTTTCTAATTTTGTGATTGCCCATATAAGTGATAAAAGTTCCTTGTCCACTGTGGAATACTTTGTTTCTGCCGGCTTTAGCTTTCTTGAAATATATAAGGTAGGATGTAGAACGCCATCATGGTTCTGGAGCAGGCATGCACCAATGCCGTAGTTACTAGCATCTGTTCGTAAGAAAAATCTTTTGGAAGCATCGGGAAGTCTTAAAATTGGTTCATGCGAGAACAAATTTATAATTTTGTTGAAAGTTTCATTGCATATACCAGTCCATGTCACCTTCACCGGCATGTCTTTTTTTAACAATGAAGACAATACAGCCGTGACGGATGACAAGTTTGGTATGAATCTACTGTAATATTGAACAAGTCCTAACAAACTCCTGACCTGTTTCTTCGTCTGAGGAACTGCTATGTTTAGAATTTTGGAGACTGTACTAGGTAACGTTCGGATATATCCCGATCCAATGATATGTCCCAAAAAGGTTATCTCATTACACGCGATTTGAACCTTTGTAGGTTTAGCAGTTAGATGATAATTCCTTAGAGTGTCGAAAACATATCTAAGTCCCGAAACATGTTCCTCAAACGACGAACTAAACAAGCATATGTCGTCAATATATGTAATAACGTCTGGTCTACCTGATAAAATTTGTCGCATCAGGCGAATGAAGGTAGCTGGCGCATTAACAAGCCCAAAAGGCATCACATTCCACTGGTATAGACCTTGTGGAGTGGAAAATGCGGTGTAGTACTTAGCCTTTTCGGTCAGTGGTATCTGCCAATAACCTTTAGTTAAGTCTATCTTACTAAATATAGTTGCGTTGGATAGACGTGGCAGTAAGTCGTCGATAAGTGGATGTGGTTCGCTGTCAACTATAGTCTTAGCATTTAATTTTCTATAGTCAACACATAGTCTGATGTTATTGTCCTTCTTCCGGACAATCACTAATGGAGAAGAGAATGGCGAATTACTAGTCTCAATGATTCCCAGAGACAACATCTGTTCAAGTTCCTTAGTAGTTTTAGCAAGGAAATGTAAAGGAACCGAATAGGGATGTACACGAATAGGTGTATCATCATTGAGAGTAATGTCATGACTGATAGCTGATGTGCGCACCGGGACGTCGGTCAACACATCTGGATAAGATTGTAATAGATTAGCAATCTGTAGACGCTGTTGCGGTGTAACCGTTGAAGAGATGGTTACATCCCGCCAAGATTCAGTAGGTTGAACTACTGGTACCGGTAACGGTAACTGTACCTCAGGAAAAGAAGATTCTTCTTCCTGGATGACGGATAAGTTGGAATAATAACAAGTAGATACTGTGTTGTCATCTAGTTCATGAAAAATTGACTGTAAGTGTTCAGGACGTGTATGAAATTGCTTGAGCATGTTAATATGAAATATCTTTTTGTGTCCCTTGATATCTAAGACGTAATCAACGTCGGAAATTTTATCAATGACTTTGTAAGGACCATTCCAAGATATCAATAATTTATTGTTATTGTGAGGAAGTAACACATAAGCCTCATCGCCTGGGAATAATTGGCGTAATCGTCGAGACCTATTTTGTAGAGATCGAGCCTTAGCTTTTGCAGCCTCAGAAGAAGCTGTTGCCAACTGGCAAGACTCAATAATGTTCTTCCGAAGATTAATCACATACTCGTAAGATGACTGAGTGTCCTGAGTCATCTCCGCGTCAATTAATAAGTCTTTTATTAGTCCCATAGGACCTCTTGGGGGAGCACCAAAAACTAATTCAAAGGGAGAGAAGCCAGTTTGTTCATGCGGTACCTCCCGATAAGCAAATAGAACAGCTGGGAGTGCTCTGTCCCAGTCATGAGGGTGCTTAACAGTAACCTTATGTAGTAGTTGTTTAAGTGTACGGTTAAGTCTTTCAACCGCACCATTACTCATAGGATGATAAATACTACTTAAATTCCTATCAATGTTCCAAGTTTTCATGACTTCCTTCATGGTGTCAGATATGAACTGTGACCCATGGTCTGATAAAAGTTTTCTAGGAAACCCTATTCTAGAAAAGATGAGATGTAGTGCATCAGCTACATCTGTGGTAGTGGTGGTCTTTAATGGGATAGCTTCTGGCCATCGTGTGCACAAATCAATGCACGTAAGGACGAATCTATGTCCTCTGGCCGATGGTAGCAATGGACCAATAATATCTATGGCCATCTTGTCAAACGGTCTTACTGAGATATCGCAAGCCTGAATAGGCGCCGTGTGAAAAGCTCCACGTGCTTTCACTTCTTGGCATGTAGTACAGGAACGTACATACTGCGAAATATCTCTTGACACTCCTGGCCAAAAGAATGAAGACAGTACTCGAGATCGTGTTCGAGTATATCCCATATGTCCAGCACAATGTGAGTCATGTGCATGTTGAAGAATGTACCGTCTAAAAGTATACGGGACCATAACTTGTTGTTTCATTTGTGATTTTGTTATTAAAACATCTAATCAATATGTCATTTTTAATAACAAACCAATGTTTGTTATTATTACCTGAGGATAGATTGTCAACTTTATCAACCAGCTTAAAAATTTTTTTTTTAAAGATTTATCCTCTTTTTGTTTGGTTGCAAATGTTTCCCTGTCAATAGGTGAATTGACTACAAACTCCTCTTGGTTGTCTGCATCCATTTTATTATCACCGACTTTCTCCATGAGTTGAGTCTGCGCTCTAGTCGTCACGGCGTTTCCAGTGCATAGGTTATGTTTCTCCCATTCTATGATCTCATCTGGAGTACAATCTTTACTACCGTGTATACGACCAACCATCAGATCAGCTATAGGCTTTTTTAGCATACATACTTTTACATTCCCTGTGAAAAAGGGTGTTCTAATATGAACAATAGCTGTGGGGTAAAACTCAATAGTTCCACCAAATGTCATGCAGCGTACATATTCTCCTGTCGCACAGCTAGGATGTACCAGCGACTGACGTACACCAATCGTCGTGGATCCTGAATCCCTCAGCACTGAGACGACGGATCCATTAACTAATCCCCTGTTAAAAATTAGTAAGCCTGTTCCATCGTTGACTGCAAGACCTACCTCTGGTGTAATATGTCCGCAGTTAAGCACTGTTTCTTTCGCCTTCTGAAAAATAAGATTGCATTGTTGGCAACTATTTGCCACATTATAATTAATAGCAAAACATGCAGCAGAAGACTGTGTTGTATTATTGTCAAGTGGGACCTGAGCTATAGGGGTAGTATTATTTGTAACTGCCGCCCCTGTATTATGGTTGTAATGAGATGATCCCCGAGAATGAGATCGATTCCGAGTATAATTGTTAGAATTATCTCGTCGTCCTCTATAGTCACTATTATCTCGATGTCTCGAGCCATGATTATTACCATTCCAGTTATTGTTATTTTTCGGGGTATGTGATCGATTATAATTAGTGTTATGTTGACTATTGTGGTAGTTTGTTTGAGGTGAATAATTTCTATCTCGTGATCTACCTCTGTTGAACTCATTTTTATTGTTGAAATCATTATTATGTCCCTTCTGAAAGTTAACATTGTGATTTCTTTGGAACCTACTTCTGTCTACACTGTGATGTCTTTGTTTGTTATTATGATTGTAGGCCATATTAGACGCCACAGGTAGAGGTTCTCTTAATGAGGAGTTAGAAATGGTTGTATTCGGATGTGCCGAACAGTAGTTTAAAGAAATTTTTTCTAACTCGTCAATAGTACCTGGTTTACGCTCCTGCAAATATGCAAAGAATGGCTGGCTAACCGAAGATAATACCTTATCCCGTAGTAGCAAATCAACTAATTTGTCGTACGATTTGTTGACTTCTGCCAGTTCAATCCATCTATTAAATGTATTGCGTATGTTCGCAATGAATCCTGCAAAATCTTTTGGAGATTCAGGTAAAATTCCCTTAAATTTCAACCTACAGTGTTCCTCGTCCAGGTGAAACCTTCGTAAAAGCAAGGACTTAATAGCACCGTAGTTATTTGCTATTGATGGGTCAGCATTTTGAGAAGCCGTCAATGGTTCTCCAACCAAGAATTCATTTAACTTGAGTACCCATGACTCTTCAGGCAAATGATTTGTTTTGCAAGTCTGTTCAAAAACGTGACAGGAACGATGAAAGGTCGTCCACGTTTAAGTTGAAAGTGGGTAATTTAAAGTTGTAGAAATGTTTAGTTTGGCTGGATGACGATCCATTTTGTGCGTTATTATTCTGGTTTGCATCAGCACTTTGTGCTTGTAATCTTGCTGTCTCCAATTTAATACGCGCCAATTCCATTTCTTGTTGTAAAATAATTTCCTCTCGTTTCAATTTATTCTCTTCTTCCTGTCTGGCGATTGCTCTTTGCTCTTCTCTTTCACGTTGAGCAATCTCTCTTAATCTATTTTCCTTGGCAATTTGCTTCATCTCACGTTCCTCCTCCTCTTTCTTTAATGCAACCTTTTGTTCCTCTATTTCTGCTTTATGTTTTTCCAGTTCTGCCTCAGCAAACTGACGAAGTTCTTGAGATTTATAACCATATTCTTTACCAATTTTAACGAAATGGTCTATAGTAAGCATTTTGACTTTTATCTGGTAAGTAATTATTGATAATTACTGATTAAAATAGTCAATAGTAGCTTCAGAGTAATTATTATACTTACTCAACTTAGGAATATTCAATATAAATAATCACAATAGTACTGAACTCTTATGTCTAAGTTCAACCAATAGACAATATTTTGTAACAATATTGTATCTAAGTACTAACTATATCATAAATAGTTATGATATCTGTTAAATATAATGTAATTACATCACACAATTAATCTCAATATCCAATAATGTTGGGTATGATTCCTAGTAATTATATTGTTCAATGTACTAAGTCACTCTCTTAGTACCAGAAAAGTATATTAAATAATATATAATGGGTCTATTACCTCAAAGGTAGACTATAAGATTATTTTATTTGGTCAATATATATATATTATATTATTATGCCCTAGGCATCTCTTATAAATTGTAGTGCTAATTTCTTGGACTATCACTGCATAATTATGCAATGTCCCATATTAACCTTAAATATCAAAAAAAATTAATTTAATTAAATTACAAGTGTATTATTGAATATAATGTTATATTATTAATGTAGTATTTAATATATATCATGAGGACAAACAAAACAATGATGCAACTAAAGGGTACAAACAATGTCAAGACGCAAACAAGACATTTTCACAATTAAAAATGAATTTATGAACTAAATAAAACAAGCGGAAGTGTCACACGGAAAACGAAGGGTCAAAGATTGACCCGAGGTCAACTGAATATGCAAAGTACACAAAAAAAAATGACTGCAAAAAATGATGACATCACAGGACTCATAACGGACGAACATTTAACAATCATAAAATAAATTGATAGTAAGAGTAGACTGGACGAAATAGTTAACGAACATGATACAAAACTGAATAAAAATGTGAACTTAGTACAAATAAAATACACCAGTTATCTACGGAACGGCACAGCTAACACAAATCGTCAAACGATAGCAGATCTGGACAGGTAGTCCAATGGCAAACCTCAATGGGGCTTCCAAAAATGCAATCGTTTAACTGCCCTAAGAAACGACCGAAATCAATTCAGGCATCGTGAGAGCCACAGAATCTAATTTCGGTTCATCCTCCCTACCGCCCACTAATTAACAACACATTAAAACAACCCAAAAAATACATGAAACACATTCAGAAAAGACATGCCTATGCAGGCAAAAGGCATGGACTCAGTATTACTGTTTGCAATGACGACAGTTTAAACAGCTAGACTTATCTTTTCCGTTGCTTAGATCAGTGCTAGAGGTCGTCAACAGCTAGGCTAATGCCCCTGACTGTCTGCTCCTGTAGTCCATATCGTGTGTTTGCTTCAATGGCTCATGTTTCCCCTGGTTAGGCTTAGAGAACGACTTTGGTTTCTCCGACAGTTCACCTACACGACTTTCGGTGACGTCACGTTGTTAGGCATTATAATGAGTAAGACGTCATCTTCGACTGGATCATGTGATCGAAACTTGATCGTAAATATTGTGATTAATCTGTGCGTAAGGAACAGAAGTTTGTTTCTTTTTTCTGTCGTTCCCCCATTCGGCCGCCACTTTGTTGCTGAGTTATTTGCCGGTTGAAGATCATGCACTGAGTATGGTTACTTTAGTGATCTTTTGTTCATCGTGCTTTGTTTATTATTACGCGAATTAGGGTGAAGGTGTTCATACAACTCAGTAGCATGGTATGAAGAAGTAGTTCATGTAACTTGAACTCAGCAACATTAATGAAGTAATTAATGCCTTCAGGTTGAGTCCGTAATATTTAATCACATGTACACACAGGATGATCATTTCAAATAGGAGCAGAACATAAGTCCGTATAAGTCATGCATAAATTAATCAATAACGTAGACTGCTGGTTTACGTGTCAATGTCCGTTTAAGGATACAATGCAGTATTGTCGTCAGAACATCACAGCTATATGCACGCGCAGCTAGACATGGCTACCTGCCGACAGTGAGACTGCGAGTCTGAATATTCATACGAATTTGACGATTATTCTCCTCCTTCTGAGGATTCTAATTAAACACTAACCTCCGTAAGTTTCCTCTCATATAGAGTTCTAGGACTGACCCTGGTCCATCATAAATGCACATATAAATGGCTATATCATGCCATTGAATTGGAAGGTTAGAAAAACGCAACTATTCAGCTTGGCGGTCAAGTAACAAAGGGTAGCGTCTCCTAGTTACCGACTGTGACCCAAACAACGCTAGACACGTCATAATCGATCGTGTAAGGAGCGTTCAATAATTGAAACATCTATCGCAATATATTAAATGTCTTAACCTTTACAATTGCACGTCTGCTAACCTTTAGCAGACGGCATTAATAGCATATACCGTAACAGGTGACAGATCGGGGCTGTAGGCTGGGTGTGGCAGAACTTCCCACCTTTTCCTTGTTAACGCTTCCTGCACAATGTTCGCAACATGTGGACGAGCATTGTCGTGCAACAGAATCACACCACGCGAAAGCATGCCGGGTCGTTTATTCTTGATGGCTGTATGCAGGTTGTCTAGTGTGTCTTTGTAGCGGATGGCATTGATGTTCAAGCCAGGCTCTTTAAAGTCAACCAATAGCAGCCCTTCATGGTCAAAAAATGTGGTCAGCATAACCTTACCGGTGGAAATCTGTGACTTGAATTTTTTGGGTTTTGGTGATCCGGGATGTTTCCATTGCATGCTCGCTGTTTTGCTGCACGACTCAAAGTGGTGGCACCACGACTCATCGCCTGCCACTATGCGCAACAGAAATGCATCACCCTCCTCTTCGTAACGCAGCAGGTGGTTCAAACTCCACCCCATGTGTTCTTCCTTATGGCGATGGCTTCTTCTGTCGCAACAATATGCACCTGACCTGGCCGCGGAAGATCTTTCGTTAAGTGATGTCCTTCTCGACACATTCGTGCCCAGTCTTTCACTGTAGTCTTAGACACACTTTTGTCACCGTACACTGCTTTCATTCGGCGATGAATGTCGGCTGGTCGACATCCTTCGGCTGTTAGGAACTGGATCACCGCTCGCTGATCGACCTTGGACGGATTCCGTATCACACCGGCCATTATTTTAACGGTCTGCAGCACAAACAATGAATACTAGGAGAATGAACACTTACACACTTGTACATTCCTATGTGCTTATTACGTCAGATGTGATGTCATCATGCTCCTCCTACAAATGTCCACTTCGTGCAGCACGGGCGGGTTTCATTTGAACACGCCTCGTACATTTATACATTTCAAAACATAAGGCACAGATAAATAAATAAAGATAAAAACAGCCAACCACTAGAACATCAAACCTAGACAGAAAGCAATGCTTTATGTCTGTGTCCGGTAGGTAAGTCCCCAGAAAAAAAACTCACACCATTCATCTCCCTTTTCTTTTTCAAATCCCATACTATCACAGTCTTGCCTTTGTTAACCACTGGGTTTTGGGCATACAGACAGGTGGCAGCACTGACGATGAAGATAGCAAGGACTGTGGACAGGTCTACTGGAATACTAAATATCAGCCAACATAAAACAGCTGTGAACATGAGCTCAAGCCCACTGGCAAAAGTCTTCAGGATTGAATTCAGACTACGAAGGAACAGGCTTGTGACAATGCCTATGGCTGCACTGTTGATAACTATGGATATAACTCTTGGTTTCATAATGGCTTTCAAACTGTTGGGTGTGAAGGCCTCAAATAGCTGGTCTGAAAAAAAAACATACAGCACATTTAAGGATAATGGAGCAAAGAAATTCCTGATGGTTAAAAACAAGACCTCATTAAAATGTAAAATACATCTGTCATGAATCGGCAACAATCCTCTGGTGATTATCTCTTACCTCCCTTGCTTGACACGACACTTATGGGAAAATCCAATGGACATGAATAAATATTTATCGCAGAATTAGCACACTTCATTATTCGTAATATCTCCTTTAAGATCGTTCGGAATTGGATTATATTTGACAAATATATAGTAGAACTATTAAGAAGTCCAGGGAATATCGTTTGGAATCACTACAGGATGGTATTGTGGAGATATTGTAAGGCTTGCTACAAAAGTTACACAAATCGGCTGGACGGGCTGAAAAAGTCGAGTTGGAAAGAAATTACCCAGAATGCCTTCCAATACATTCACATAGCCACTATATAAGGAAGGGGTGAAACTCAAATCGGCCGCACACGCTACGAAAGTAAGTCGATGAAGCAGACGTTTGTATGACAGATTGATCTTATCATTAGCATCAAAGCCTCCACAGTGCAAGCTGGAAGAAAACAACCATTGTGTGCAAATAATTAATTAAATTCTTAACAACTGCAGTCGACGTAGTGCCTGTGAAACTACAGTTATGTTTATTAGTCTTATAAAATACATTAGCTTTGAAGAATTAATGTACATTTACAAAGTGATGTATATTTTGTGCTTGATTTTTTATGTCTATGGTTTTGCTTTGATGTGAATTTTATGCCTGACTCTTTATGTCTATATCCTTTCTTATGCCCATATGAAGCTTGGTTTCATCACAAAATATAACCACAATCCCCTACAGCATTGACGTAGCTACAGTCCTTGTCAGAACTGTCAGTTATTCACTAGCAAACAAAGTAATCAGCCCTTTTCAGAGCTGGCTTTTAATGCTGAGCACAAAGAGTTCGCCTTTTCTTTATTCACTGGGCACCTTTTGTCTATATGGTTAATGTAATATTTCATGTATGACATACTCCCCCTGATGGACTCTACAACTTCATGACATTGTGTCATAAACAAAAGACGACGTACTTCACTGACGGACTATACGACCTCATGACGTTGTGTCATTAAATGAGGATTCTGATCACAGTAGCCAGTCATCAGAAGAGGGTCATCTTCACTACACAGGTACCATACACTGGGTTTGTTTTGTTTCAGGTTTCAATCAGTGTGTACCACAGGACACTAAAACGGGGGAAAATGTGAATAGTTGACCATCACTGCTACCTGGCCTCAGCATTGTGACTTAAGACCAGGAGTTGTAACCACTTCAAACTTGAGTGTAACTCATGCACCAGTGAACCATCACTGCTACCTGGCCTCAGCATTGTGACTGAGAACCAAGAGTTTATCCACATGATGCAAGCTAAGTCCACCTAAAGATACCACTGACTCTAAAAAAACTATACTACTGGACAAAAGTTAAGGGCCGCCATTCAGTTTAGACAAGGTTTATATAATTCTTCCTGAGCAGGGTCGATTTTCCAAATGTCCGGTAGCTTGAAATCTCCCAAGAAGTCTCTGAATGGTAGAGTGGGACACTGCTAAACGTCTTGCAACATGACGAACAGATTGACCATCCTGAATCCATGCCATGGCTCAACCACGGTCTACAGTGCTGAGACTTCTCCTTGGTGGCATGGCTAATGCAGTGATCATTTCGACCACTTGCCATACTGATTTATTGCATACCAACGGTGAACACTCTTTACCGATGATCATTTTCCACATGCATTCAAATTCAAATCACTTTTTCACCTTTTGAACTAGTGGGGCGTGTTGCAAAAACCACGAGTTTTTGCAGCAACAATGGCAATTTTCACGTGCGGGTTAAAGTGACCCAGTTTTTGGACATTTAAAAAAAGTTAACCTAGTGCACACAGAAATGTATACACATTTCTCTGAGCTCAGTTTTAATGAAATTTTCACTTGTCTTTACAGTTTGCCAATCAATTATATAAACCTTGTCTAAACTGAATGGCGGCCCTTAACTTTTGTCCAGTAGTATATGTATGATACAGAGCACAGCCCTACAAAAAAAAAACAATTTTTTGGTGCCAAACATTTTACTCTTGATTGTACATAAATGAGACCTGCTCAATCCAAATATCACATTTACTTGTCTGTAGCAGCTCTAGTTTTTGAGATACAGATATTTTTGTATTTCATTAATACAGGGTGACCCCAAAAAAAACAGGCCTGCGCGCGCACAAAAAGTGCGCGCGCGGGCCAGTTTTTTTTTTGGTCACCATGTATTATTACAATATTTTCTATATAAGGCTATGTAAAAAAACTATTGCTGTCTAGTCCTTTACAAAAGAAAACTGCTTGTTTACTCTCAGTTTCAGTTTTCCAAGAATCTTCCCAGAATTGCCTTTTTTAGATTTTAAGCCACTGCATGCATGTTAGTATGCTACTTATTTTATTACACTTCTAACAGAGAATGGCATCATCTTCAAGAAGAGCATGTTTTCTTTCACCACATTTATTTTGTTATATTTGTGGAGAGTACACTTTCAAAGAAGAACATAGGAAGCATATTACTGTTTTTGTGAAAAAGGCATACTTTGCTTACTTTAAAGTAAAACTAGAAGTCCTGGGAAGAATTTGGAGAAAAGCTAGAAAAAGATGCACAAGAAAACCAGAAATTGTTCTATAAGACCCTAAAGAACATGAGGAAAGAAAAACAATGCCCTCTCAAATTTATAAAGGACAAGCAAGGCAAATTGCTTACTGCCCCGAAGGAAGTAATGGAAAGATGGAAAGAATATTTCTCAGAACTCCTGGATGGTGAGCATGATGAAGCATCAGAAATGATAACCACTGACACAGAAGAGGAAACCAATGATGGTGAAGATGACATAAAGATGGAAGAACTGAGGGCAGCACTAGAGAAAATCAAGATGGGCAAAGCAGCAGGGCATGATGGTATAACACCAGAAATGGTTAAGTACATGGGAGCATCAGGCGACCTATTACTCTTAAAGGTCCTACAGGCAGCATGGTGCAACAAGACCATACCAAAGGATTGAGAGATTGCCATCATAACACCAATTTTCAAAAAGGGTGACAATCGACAATGTGGAAACCATAGAGGCATATCCCTTCTCAGTGTCCCTGGTAAAATCTACTCTAGAATCCTAGAGCAGAGACTCCGACGCCTAGCTGAGCCACAATTGGATGAGGTCCAGTGCGGATTCCGAGCAAACCGAAGTACTCAAGACCTAATCTTCACACTCAGACAGCTGAGTGAAAAGGCCCTTGAGTATAAGAGTGAGATCCATCTTTGTTTCATAGATCTGGAAAAGGCGTTTGACAGGGTCCCCTGGAGCAAACTTTGGGACTGTTTGGCAAGGAAGAATATTCCAGCACCTCTGATTCATGCTATACAGAGCTTCTACAAGTCTTGCAGAAATTATGTGAGGACAGCAAACCATAAGTCAGAAGAGTTCAGGACCACCACTGGTGTAAGACAAGGTGATATCCTATCACCTTACCTCTTCATACTCCTTATGGACGATGTCATCAAGGTATGTAAGGAGAGAACAAGAAAGTATTCAGTGGGGTACTGGAAGATGAGACAGGTCTATATTTCGGAGCTACCATTTGCTGATGATGTTGCCCTGATTGCTAAATCAGAGGCACATCTCCAATCCAACCTGCAAGTCTGGAAGGAAGAGGTGGAGAAGAGAGGGATGGTCATAAGCAGCTCTAAAACAAAATCCATGGTGATATCACGAGAAGAAAGAAAACATCAGATTAAGTTGGGAGAACAGGTCCTGGAGCAGGTCGACCACTTTAAATATCTCGGAGCTATTATAGACCGAAAGGGAGGCATCAAAGAAGAGTTGGCCACTCGAAAAGCAGCGGCTGGGAGACTTTTTCAGGCCATAAATCGTGGATTCCTCAGCAAGAAAGAGGTTGGTAAGAAAACGAAGATGGCTGTATACCGCTCCACCTATGTCCCAGTCTTGACATATGGAGGCGAGTCGTGGGCAATGACTACAACCCACAAAAGCCAGATCCAAACCTCAGAAATGAGGTATCTGAGGAAAGTGGTTGAAGTAACAAGAAGAGACATGGTCCGCAACCAGACGATCCGTCAAGGCCTAAAATCCCATCCACTGCAGACCCAAATAGAACAGTCCCAGCTAAGATGGTTTGGCCATGTCTGCAGAATGGGAGAAGATCGGCTACCACGACAAGCATGGGAAACAAAGAGCCAGGGATCCAGACCTCCAGGACGACCCAGAGTCCGCTGGGAGGACAACATTAGACAATCTTTGAAGGACCGAGGACTAGAGTGGAACCAGGCCAGGAAGAAGACAGCTGATAGAATGGTCTGGCGCTCTCTCTTCCAAACCTCTACACCTCACGGTAGAAGGGGAACGACTAAGTAAGTAAGTAAGACCAGGACAAGTCTAGAGCTCCTCATATTGTTTGCAAAACATGTGTTGAACACCTGCGACAGTGGACTTGTGGGAAAAGAAAATGTTTAAAATTTGGAATTCCAATGGTTTGGAGAGAGCCCAAGAACCACTATGATGACTGTTATTTCTGTGTTGTGAATATTAACACATTAACTACCGCAAGCCGCTGTCAGCGGCTCACAAAATAATTACATTTGGACCGCAAGCCGCTCAGAGCGCCAATCTAATTTTAGTAATAAAACGAATGAAAAATGTACTAAAACACTATCTGATCTGGTTCGAGATTTTAAGTTGCCACCGGAAAACAAATTCCCAAAGCATGGTTGTTGTAGAACACTGGAAAATTGATATTATGTTCATATATTTCAGCGTTTTGGGTTAGTTACCAAATCATGTAAAACTGTTTACGTAGCAACTAGTGATAGGCCTACAAAAAATGCGTTTACATCTCGTCTAACGGCTGAATAGGATAGAAACGTGTTTCAATAATTGACTGATAGATCTAGCGACGAGGACAAGAGTGAAAACGGTGTGCACATTGATTGAAATTGTGATTTTGATAGAGATGGGGCGCAAGCAGTTATAATTGTGAAAATATTGCAAGTCCTCGGCCATCGGAGGGCCGTTAAATAGCAACAACCTCTATTAGAGTTACAACCGGTGTTTGTTGTAATAGTACATTCATTTAACTTTAAAATGACGTGTAATTCATAAAAATCTGTAAACAATTACGAAAACTACAGCTTACTTTGTGCAAACACCTACAGGATGAAAATAGGAAAAACATTTAATTAGGCCACAGTGTGTTTTTCAATTCGGTAGTTAATGTGTTAAGGGAATTAATGGAAAAAAAATCACAAAAAGTGGAAATATCCAGATTTAGATTCTGCTAGGCGACCTGTTCCACATGGAGATGTCATACCAATTCCAACTTTCAGTCAGATTTCAGATTCCCTGCTAGAAGATGAGACAGCAGTGGCATGTGGAACAACAAGTGACAGTGATTTCGAAGATGATTTTTCAGATGCTCAACGCTTCGACCAGCTTTAACTAAATGATCTAATCCGAGATCTATATCTCTCCAAGGAATCTTCAGAACTTTTGGCCTCAAGATTGAAAGAAAAAAAATTACTGACTGCTGAAACAAAGGTTACATTGTATCGCAGCAGAGAGCAAGGTTTTATTCCATTCTTTTGTAAAGAAAACAACCTTGTGTTTTGTACTAATGTAGGAGGTCTTGTTAACAAAATGGGTGTAAGTTATACACCAGATGAGTGGCGACTTTTCATTGACAGCTCTTAAAGAAGTTTGAAGGGTGTTCTCTTACACAATGGTAACAAATATGGCTCAATTCCAATTGCTCATTCTACTACAATGAAGGAGGAGTATACTACAATAAGCACAGTTCTGGAAAAATTGAAGTATTTAGAACATAACTGGATGGTTTGTGTAGATCTTAAAATGATGAACTTCTTGCTTGGCCAGCAAATGGGATTCACCAAATATCCATGCTTTATATGTTTGTGGGATAGCAGGGCAAAAGATATGCACTGGACAAAGAAACAGTGGCCGTTGAGGGATGAATTTAAAGTTGGAGAAAAAAATATTGTCAGTAAGCCTCTCATTGATCAAAAAAGAGTTCTACTGCCACCATTACATATAAAGCTTGGCTTGATGAAGCAATTTGTTAAGGCACTGAACAAAGATGGTACCTGTTTTAATTACTTATGCAGAAAGTTTCCAGAATTGAGCATAGACAAACTTAAAGCTGGAATTTTTGATGGACCTCAAATTAGAAAGTTAATAAACGATCCAAATTTTATTGATTCCATGAACAAAACAGAGTCCACAGCCTGGTCATCATTTGTTTTAGTTGTGCAAAACTTTCTGGGTAACTTTAAAGCAGACAATTATTCTGAATTAGTTGGAAACATGCTGTCGAGTTTTTGTGAACTTGGATGCAACATGAGCATAAAATTGCACTACCTCCATAACCATTTACATTTATTTCCGGAGAATCTTGGCGACTTTAGTGAGGAGCAAGGTGAAAGATTTCACCAAGATATAAAAACAATGGAAGAGAGATACCAGGGACTTTGGGATGCCCACATGATGGCAGATTACTGTTGGACCCTTAAGCGTGACTGTCCGGGCATATCACATTCCAGGAAGTCCTCGAAAATCCTTTTTGCGTGTTGCCTAAACAAGTGCTAGTGATAAAGTTTTATTACATTTTTGGTAATATATGCACAGTAATTACATATAATATGAATGCAGACTAAAGTCAAAATGCCACTGATAGCATCTAACTAGGATTGTACATAACAATTGCCCTACTAATATGGTCATTCTTAGTTATCTCAAAAACTAGAGCTGATAGAAAAAATGTGATTACATTTTTGGAATCAGCAACCCAAAATTACCCAAGAACAGCTATAAAATTTAAGGCACCAAAATGTGTGTATACCAGTGAATTATTGTTACTGAATTCTTCCGTGCAATTTTGTTGTGTAAATTATACTTGATACATGTTATTTCTTAACTATATAACTGTTAAATCATAAAAAACAATATGATTAATTTTATACCTGAAGTTATTGAATTATTTTCAATGTTCAGTACTTTAAAGTAATCTGTAAGTGATAGGGATTAATTACGAGCTACATTCACATTCCCTAGGAGTATAAGATAGGTCCAGTGAGAGGGTGATGTTCATGAATGTTCTTTTCTTCTGTACATCTGAACTGTATAGTTGATTACCTGACTTTATCTTGTGCCATCCGTACTATCATTCACCAGTTCTCTTTTCCAAAACTGGGAAAACTTAGTTCTATCTATATCAAGTTGTCTACTTGATACTATCATCAAAACTATCCATCTTGCCACAACATCCAACATGAACTTCAAATAGTAACAAAGACAAACATGGTGACATTGGTTCGGGCACACTCTTAAGAAATCAGCTGATAGCATTACAAGGTAGTCCTTGTACTGTAATCCCCAAAGTAAAAGGAATAGTCAGGTATAGAAACAGCATGGAGAAGAAAGCTGGAGACTTAAAAAGGATAAAAAAGAGAACTTGAAAGTGGATGGCACAAGACAGAAGAGCTTCTTGGGAACTGAATGAAAACATATGCTCCACAGGGAGCCTAAGGGTAATAAATGTTGTGTTGGATACTGACTTTTTTTTTAAATTTTTCTAACCAGGGGGTTCCATAACAAAGAATGCCTTGTGGAACTGTTGCCAGATTCCTCAATGTGTGTATTATTTGCCTACTATGTTTTTTTTCTACACCTCATGTTCCTCTGGCATAATTTTTACTTTAAAGTACATTCTTTCTCAATTTCTTTCAGTTTTGGATCATCTCCCTGTAATTTTCTCTACTCACATTCAAACAATCTAAGTCTTTTGAATTTCTCTTACTATAAAAAAATAAATTTAAAAAATAATTAAAATAAATAAGTGTGTTTGTTTGGCCACCTTTGTTTTCACATGTAAAACTATGACTTACATAACATAAATAAGTATGTTTGTTTGGCCACCTTTGTTTTCACATGTAAAACTATGACTTACCTAACATAAATAAGTATGTTTGTTTGGCCACCTTTGTTTTCACATGTAAAACTATGACCCAAAACAGAATATATACACAAATCATCCTTATCATTTCCGTTTCTGCTCCTTATGGAGCATGAAACCACCATTGCAGCTTCTTCTTCTGCGTTCAGTTTGTAATCATGCTAAATCTGCAGGTCCTTCGCTAGCACAAAGTCCAGTCTCTTCCAGGTCAGCACGGCAGCCCCATAGCTTCTGCTTGAGCTCAACACCCCTTGGCCAGGTCAGAAGTCGTGGGACATCATGGGTTGGGTAGTTTTGGAGAATGTGTTCGGGGGTCTGGATTCCAGTTCCACATGGACATTCATTTGTGTGAGATATCCTGAGGCGATAGAGATGGCCAAGTAATCTGCAGTGGCCAGTTCTCAGAGCAGAAAATGATGGTCTGTTGGTGTCTGTTTAGTTGGTGGACTGGGTCATTTCTGTTTTATTTATCACCGTCCATTGATTTTTGTACTTGTTGTAGACGATGGTTTTAGCTTCTCGATAGGGCAATGGGTGGCTGGATTGTTCCATTTTACCTCCACTTCTAGATAGAGTATCTGCTCTCTCATTTCCAGCAATTCCTCAATGGAAGGGTAACCAATAAAGGGCAATGGTTGATGATCTTTGGACAATGTTAAGCTCAGATCTGATCTCATACATCATGTTATCTTTTCTGGTGTTCTGTATTGATTCTAGTAATGATCTACAGTCAGTGAAGATTACTATCTTATCTGGTGGCTGCTGTTCTGGTCTGGTGAGGATTTTCAAAGCTTGTAGTAGATTCATAGCTTCTGCCCTGAAACTGGAGATCTTTCCAGCTAGGAAAGCCTTTCGGATGATCTTCCCAATGAATCTTATAAGAATACTTCCTCTGCTATTCTTTACTGCCCCCTCTGCAGATCCTTCTGTGTATATGTGTGTCCACTCCTTTGGGTCATACTTTTCTTCAATCATCTCCTGAGCCAAGGTTTTTAGTTGTGGAGGGTTCTGGTGGTCTTTTTTTATTCCAGGGACTTCTGTGATGATAGATATATTTTCATGGCAGTAGTTTGGCTCCTCATAATAAATTAACATTTCCATTTCAGTAGGTTGTTTTGAGAGGTCTTCATGACATTGATGCAGATGTTTTGAGATATGACAGAAGCTGGTTCTCCTTAGCCTGTTTTTTGTCAAGCTTTGGACCACTGCATCCAGTCCCCTTATAGGAAGCTTGCACCGGAACATTCATGTGTACTTGCAATGATGGTCTTATAGCAATTTATTGTACATGATGAGGCTGCCAGCTCCACACAATAATCCTATTCTTTCTTTGTCTTATGAAAGACCCCCCAGTAATTACAGAGCAGCCCCGTGCACAAATAGCACGTGTCGATACAACCATATTGGATATGCTATCTTCAATCATTCATGTTGGATATGCTATCTTCAATCATTCATGTTGGATATGCAATCTTCCCATTTACTTATAGCACATGCACCTTTATTCTGTTCTGTCAGTGTATATCCTGCACATGTTTTTTGGCCTCAACTACTCCTCTTTGCTAGTGGATTCCATGACAATGCCTTACATATTGCACTGGATATTTGTTTCCTCAAGGTAAGTCCAATTAGTAGCCGAATGAATAAAACCAGAACAGCATTCGCCAACCTGAACAACATCTGGAAATCCTCCCAGTATCGTACAAACACTAAATTAAAAATATATGAGAGCTGCGTAATTTCTGTACTTCTGTGAAGTGCAGAATACTGGAGAGTAACTGAAAATGAATTTTGCAAATTGTCATCTTTCCACACGACTTTGAATTTTCAGGCCGAACACCATCATCAACCAAGAACTGCTAACTTGGAGCCACCAAGAGGACATGCGCACCATCATAGTGGGTAAACCTGGAATTTGGTTGGCCACATCCTCAGAAGAGACCCTGACACCATCACCAGAACTGCCATGCTCTAGACTCCAGGAGGAAAGCTAAAGAAAAGGACGGCCAAAAGCCACTTGGCTGAGAACTGTCAGCATGAACCAGAGATGGGGCACCACACAAAGGATGGCTGTCGATCGATCAAAGTGGAGACAGTCTGTTGCTGCCCTACAAGATGCCACTAGGTGTGATGGTCACTGATTGCTTTGTCAGTCAGCAACCAAGGACCAAAAAAGTTCAATCCACTTTCATATGCATTTTCTGATGGATAACTCTTCAGTTTCTTGTTTAAATGTGCCAATTATTTTTCTGCACACCTCTCCTGCCATTCAATTTTTAAAATGTTTCCTAAACACCTATATATTAATATCTGTTTTCTGTTTAGTGTAATCTTTACAGAATTATGGAACACAAGTGATAAACAAAGAAAATTATATTTTCCTATGCCTCACCTTGGACAACCAAAACCAGGACATTACACACTATAGAGTTGAGGTACATGAAGACATTTGCCATCATGATGTGGACATCTGCACCAGCGTCTTTCAGCAGAAACTCATTATACACACCAGCAAAACAGGAGGAGAAAACCTGAGTGACATTTTATATAAACAAATAACTCACAAATGACTCATGGTAGCAAATTGTTAACTCTTGTTGACCTGATTTCTTCAATGCAAGCAATTCATGTTCTATAAGTACATGTTTTTGTTTTAAAACATCACATAATTTTTACATAACTTCACCAATTTCATTTTTTTTTCCTTAAAAGAAAACATAGCAGAATCAGCATCTAACCAATTTTCAATTCTTGTCTTTGATGAGGCCATTTGCTTGCTTATATTTCCCTGTTAGCTTCTTTGTGTTGTTGTACAGGTCCCTCATATTTCCTTTGGCTGCACCTTCCTTTGCCAACTCTTCTATCTATTTCCTTTTGTCTCTTTTGATGTTTCTTCTTACTTCTTTGTTTGCTTCGATGTACATTTCATGAACCGTGGCTTCAATGGCATACAAAGGGGGGTGCGAGGGGGGCGATCCGCCCGGGTGACAGCCTGGAAGGGGGTGCCATTAGACACTATTATGATAGGCCTACTTGCTGTTAAAAATATATATGCAAGTGTATTTCTTTACGGGGGAGGGTGTCAAAGGTAGGATCCGCCCCGGGTGCCAAATACTTTAGGGACGCCTCTGCATGGCTTTACAGCTTTTGTTTTTGCTTCTGTTTAAATTTGCTTTCTTCTTTTTTCCTTGTCTTTTCTCTTGTTGATGGTTTCTGTTGTTATCCATATGTGCTGATGTTCTCTTTTTACCAGTACCTCTCCACTTCTCATTCTATATATTTTTTATTTGTTGCCAGTAGTCTTCCATATCCAAGAGGAATAAGATGGACTACATTTTCTACAATGGAAGATCTGGAATATGCAGATGACATTGCACTACTAGCACATTCACATCAACACATCCAGGAAAAAACGGATAGACTTAATAAGTTTAGCCAGCAGGTGGGCTTTAACATCAATTTAAAGAAGTCAGAGGTCATGATGCTCAATGTGAGCAACCCTGAGCCCATATCAGTAAGGAATCAGCAACTGGTACAGACAGACACCTTCACATACCTAGGATGCATAGTAACACCAGACGGCGGGGCAGGCAAAGACATCAACATCAGAATTAATAAGGCAAGAACAGCCTTTTTTAGCCTAAACAACATCTGGAAGTCCTCTCAATACAGCACAAACACAAAATTAAGATTATATAGAGCTGTGTGCTTTCTGTGCTTCTCTATGGTGTGGAATGCTGGAGAGTTACAGAGAAGGAAATGTCGAAATTGTCCTCTTTTCACACAACATGCCTAAGAAAAATTCACCAAATCTTTTGGCCGAATACCATCACCAACCAAGATCTGCTTACTCGGAGCAAGCAAGAGGACATGCACACCATCATAGCTGGCAGACGCTGGAGCTGGGTTGGCCATGTCCTCAGAAGAGACCCCGATGCCATCACAAGAACAGCTATGCTTTGGACCCCTGAAGGAAAATGAAAGAGAGGCCGACCAAAAACAACCTGGCGGAGGACTGTGGAGGCTGAGATGCAAAGAATGAACCAGAGTTGGGGCACTGTACGAAGGATGGCTGCCGACCGAGCAAAGTGGAATCAATTTGTTGTTGCCCTACAAGACGCCACTAGGCGTGATGGCCACTGACTGCTTTGACGGCCGGCGGCTAAGGATCAAAGAAGAAGAAGTCTTCCATATTTGCTACATCATCCAGCTGTGGGAATACTTTGTATTTTTAGGATACTGTGATATATTAGATATCCTACATTAAACTGATGTCTATAGCTATGTACTGTTGTAAATTTCTTGAGTTTTAACTTTGTTTTGGCTAACAGAAGATGGTGATCTGACGCCACATCTCTTCTTCTATATACCTATACATCATGTAAAGATGATCTAAACTTCTTGTTTATGCATATGTGATCAATATGATTCTATGTGGTCTGGTGATATCCATGATGCTTTATGTGGATATATGCTTCTTCCTACAGCCAGTTGATCTGAAGAACAGAAGTTTGTGAATAGTTTCCCATTTTCGTTCATTGTACCTAATCCATGTTTTCTCATATCTTCAAAGCCAGTGTTGTCTGTTCCTATTTTTGCGTTTAGGTCCCATATCAAAATTGTGATGTTCTTTCTTCTCTATTTATCCTAGATATTTTTTAGACTGGTGTAAAATTCTTCTATCACAGATTCTTCTTTATCATTGGTTATAACAGCAGCAGACAATAAGAAAATAAAGTGCTATGCACCATCAAATGATAAAGAAGTTGAACTTACTTGCAACGCGATGAAGAAGAGGTGTATATCTGGGTAATCAAAAACTGAAGTTGGCGCCTCAGCAGTTGATACACTGTGAAGAACCTCCTTGATGATACAGCCAATAGTCAAAATGATAAGGGACATCCACTGTATACGGCTAAGTTTTTTTCTGAAGACAAACTGAAAAACAGGATACTGAATCATGTAATCTCAAATAATAAGATAAATATCTGACATCAGCTGACTACATGACAAACTCTCAGTGAAACAAGCTATGTGGCATAAGTTTATCGTAAGATAGAAGCTATGTGATGCAAGCTTATTTAGACAGAAGCTATGTGACGCAAGCTTTTTGTAAGACAGATTCTATGAGACTTAAGTAAACAGAATGTGATAACATGAAATGAGTTATAATGCTCTAATGCCACATTAGCCTGCCATGACACAGATTAACTACCACAACTTTGAGTGGTTTTTATGAAGTTACCTGCACAGATCTCAATAATGTGAAGTAAGATACCTCTACTTGTAATTCTTTTACTCTAAATAAGTTTTCAACCAAAAGGTCTTTTATATTTGGACAAGCACCCTAATATAACTGAAAGATCCTGTGTCTATGTTGAATGGGATGCGCCTCACCAGCACGAGGAAAAACTTTATTAATTTTTTTTTTTAGCTGTAAAACGATCAAAATGAACAAACAAATATCTAGTAGCATTGTATCTTCTTTCGTAAACATAAAAATGATATGTATTATGCAATCAGAAAAACAACGCCATCAAGATATCAGTTATTAAGGTCTCCTTCAAAATAAAAAAATCATCATGAAAACATAAAACTTTTTTTTAAAAGTACCTGAGTATAAATCTTATCTTTATATAAATCTCAGCAAATAAGATGCACAAGATATGAAATATACAAGCACCAAAAACATGGACAGTTTGTATGATGTTTTTGTGTTTATTTTACACCAAGAGAGACAGGGTATACTCTCAAGAAACAACCAACCAGTAAAACTTGAAATTCTGGCAGCTAAAATTCACAAGAAAGAGAAGTGCGGTGAGGCTGAAGTGGAAGCATCATAGGCAGAGTTAAAGAAAAGGCTGGGAGTCTCTTATGAGAAAAGAAAGAATAGGACCTATCCCCCCCTCCCCCCCCCTCCCCCAGGCATGTCGTACTTGGTGACTAATATAAGGTTGCGCATGGCGGCTGATAATCTCATCATGAAAATTAAATTGCTTACAGAAACCACTGTTGTACGAGCATGTAACTGTTTTATGCAGGCTTTCCTGCAAGGGTATCAACTGCAGCTATGGCTCAATGCTCCACAACGAGCGAACAAAAAATTATGATGATGAATACAATAAATAACTCCAATGGATTATTATTTTTCCAAAAAAATCTCATTAAATTATGGGTGCATCTTACACCCCGATGCATCTTAAATATTGGGTGGGTGTGGGGGGGGGAACGAACGAACGAACTTTATTTTCAAAGGGTTGAGAATTGGGCACGCAGGCTCGTCTAAGAAGAAGAGAATATGGTCACTGTTTCTCACTCACCTGAAAAATTATGCCAGTGACAACAACTCTGAACTGCAGCAACAAGTAATAAGTGGTGGGGTCATAGGCTGCTAGGTTCACAAACTGCAAGTTGTTGTACAGGCAGTACAAAGCAGCAGGGATGGAGTACAATAACAGAACTGTAGAAATGATGGTTTAACATCAAGGCTGCAATCGTGCTTTACATTAATTAAAAACTTCATTACTTTTTCTTCCACAATTAGCCATTTCTTATCTTATTGTCTTTTCACTGTTGCAAGTCACTAGGAGACTCATTATGGACTGTGGACTATTTAAGGAGTTTATGGTCTCCTGGTCAGAACATTATGTGCTAACATGCAAGAAATATGAACAGCAAAGAAAACTACTTAAAGAATACTTGACAGCACAAAAGTCATCAACACCATCACTAGAAAGTGTACTAAAAGTTGACCTACCCAGGGAACTACACAACATAATAAAATTGTATATTACCAAAACAAAAATTAACATATAACTACCAGAACAAAGAAGATTGATTAGAGATGAACAAAAATTCATTAACAAAATATTCACCACAAATGTTCAGTAAAAAAGTAAGATAAATTATCAAACATTACAAAGCAGTGCATGCACAATAGAAATATGTGAGTTAATCTCAAGGGCAGTAAATTAAGAAGATAACATACAATAAATCAAAGCACAAACATCTCAAAATTCAACAGGGTGATGGGAGATAAACTCAAAAACAGGGAAGAGATACACCACCAAGACATCTTAGAAAATGCCAAACCAAACGCCAGAGAATTTGCAGTCTGGAAGAACAACAAATGTAATGTACTATATAGAAAAAGGATTATACACCCAAATTGTAACACATATGGGGTTGAGCAGAATAAAATCTAGTGTTTACTGATTGTACATATCCATTATGCTCTATCTGGAGCAAGTCTCTACATTTCTCCATTTTCAGCAAGGGATCTGTGTCAAAATGGGAGAAGATCGGCTACCATGACAAGCATGGGAAACAAAAAGCCAGGGATCCAGACCCCCCAGGACGACCCAGAGTCCACTGGGAGGACAACATTAGACAATCTTTGAAGGACCGAGGACTAGAATGGAACCAGGCCAGGAGGAAGACAGCCGATAGGATAGTCTGGCGCTCTCTCTTCCAAACCTCTACACCTCACGGTTGAAGGGGAACGACTAAGTAAGTAAGTAAGTAAGATCTGTGTCAAGGATTGTTCTTGGGTTTGTGTGCTTGAATGAATAGTCCTCTGCTCCAGTGGGAGCTTATTTGGTATTTTAGGTGTTGTGAGTTAGTGTATGCTTGCACTGTGGTAATTTTGCCATGAGTGATTTTGTCAGCAGGAATTCAGCCAAGCAGCAAACTATGCAGTATTGAATGATGTTCAGTGAAGTGTGTAAGAGTTTCACATGTTTTGGGTGAACACGGGTGGAATGGAACGAACGAACAAACTTTATTTTCGAAGGGTTAAGAATTGGGCGCGCAGACCCGTCTAACATTCTGCCCTTTCACTCTCATTTATCTTGCATACTATATCCTTTCATTCCCACGTTACTTTAAGCATTAATTTAAAGGCATGCAACATTATAAAGTTAACATAACAAAATTCATTTACAGTATGCAATCATAATAAAAAATGAGTAGGGTTTTTTTTTTAAAACAAACAAGACAGTAACTGGAAAAAATAAATAAATAAAATAAACAAAACAATAAATAAATTCTGTATACCGACACTCACTCAAGCGGTCAAAACATCTACAATTAATCTGTATTTTTTAATGTGTCATCGATCATCAATACAAAAAATTGCATAAACACATTCTCGCTTATATCCATACATTTTTGGTGGAAAATGAAATAATAATTATAAAAATTTCTTACGCACTTCTGTGGCAGGAAAAGTCTTTGAGCAGTTTAACAAAAACAAAAAAAAACAAAAATAAAAAAAAATATAAATGTATATCTGCTTATTCTCATATACATCATCCCATTTAAGCAAATGAAAACATTCATGTTTCTAAATAACAGTGGTATGCGGGTACATTCTCACATACATTACATTAGATAATAATATTACATGGATATAAAACAAATTATTCACATTTAAAGAAATTTTTTTTTTTTAAACGAGCGGAAGAGGAAAAGAAATGTTGACCTATGGATGAGATGTTGACAGGCAAATGCTGTTTCTATGGGGGCAGATAATCAGTGTTGAGGAAAATTTGAAAAGTGTTTTGTTAAATGAATATTGTGTAGGTAGGCTTTTTAGGTGGTGTGGAAGGTTGTTCCATAAGTAGGCTCCAGAGTAGGCTAGACTCTTTTTGAACAGGTCGATCCTAGGTTTGGGCAGACGTAACTGATGTAATTGTTGTCCCTCTCGTCTACTGTTTGAAACAATGATCGTAGGTATGGCAGGGCATTGTTAGATAGAATTGCGTGAGTCAGCTTTGCTTTGATGTAGAGAAGACTTTTTAGGGACAGTATTTTGGGTTCTTTTCGTGTCCTTGTGTGTGGTATCGTTCGAATATCGGTGATCAGACGTACTGCTCTCTTATGCAGGAAGCAGGGCAACCATCCAATAGTGTAGAGCAGTAATCTAGATGTGTCTGTATATGTTAGGTGTAGAACAATAGTCTAGTGACTGCATCTAAGAAGTGTTTTATTCTGGCTAGCTGGTACGTCTTTTGAGCTAAGTGTTTGGTTAAATTCCGTATATGGGAGTTCCACGTTAAGTGCTGGTCAGTCGTGATCCCTAGAACTTTGTGTTCTGTTACATGTTCAATTTGTATTGATTACGCGTGTAGCTGTAGCGATCTTTTGGTGCAGCTTAGGAGTTTCTGTCTGGTGGTAATCAACAAAGATTTCATTTTTTGCTGTGTTTACTGGCATACGATTCATATTACTCCATTTTGTTAGATTGTCTACATCGCTTTGAAGAGTCATTTCAAGTGCCACACACTCATTGTCACTAGTGTAGATAGTACAATCATCTGCAAAGAGGTCACATGTTGAATATTTTAGATGTAGTGGCAGGTCGTTGATGAATTTTGCGAATAGTAGGCGCCCAAGAATAGAACCCTTCGGTACTCCTGTATCTATCTTCGAGAAATCTGATGTCAAGTTGTTGTGAAGCACTAACTTGTCGATCTGCTAGGAATGATTTGATGATGTTTAGTGGATTAGGGCCTATTCTGAGAGTTTCCAACTTTTGAACCAAGATAGACAGGGATGTGTGTTGGAAGGGGCGTGGACAGCAAGTAGCGCGCATGAACAGAAAGGTGGATGGCTAGAGAAGAGGAGTGTACAACTAGAGGGCCAGTGATGATGTGAAGCGGATTTGTTCATGAAGTAGACTGTTGATGTAGTTTTGTGATTAACCAAAGCTGTTGTGAAATACTATGGATTTTGATATGTTGCATGTGACTGTATTGGTCCCACGTTCATTGTGACTTGCTTTGTGATATAAACTTATGGAGATTGAACTAGCCATTGGAGTGAATTTATTTATTATAAATTATTACCTAGACAGTGAGCTTGATGGAGGTGTGTGTTTGTTGCTTGAGTCGCTACATTTCTAAATTCACCCACATACACCCTACCCGTCACGATCTGCTTCTCTACCTGCTCATCATTTGTCTTTGTCCAAAATAATGCACTGCTTCTCTACCTGCTCATCATTTGTCTTTGTCCAAAATAATGCACTGTCTTCTCTGTCATGTTGCTTTAGTTGTTTCTCTCATCTTTTCTCCAAACAGCAGCACTGCTTTGGTATCTGAGTTGCATATTTTTACTTTATTATACAATGCAAACATATAAATGTGCTATGCTCTGTTGGCTCATACTAATTAAATGGCCCACATAAAAAGACTCAGATGAAGTCTTGGTATAGAATGTAATCAAGAATGTGAAATGCCACAGCATTCATGGCAACAAACCTTTTCTATGTGTGACAATGTCCTCAAATAATCTGGTTAACGAGTTTCTGAAAAGTAAAATACGAAGATAAATACACACATGAAACTCATGTGCATAAAACGTAACCGAAGCACATACATGAAACAGTGTATGAAAAAGATGCTACCTACATATTTATCAACTCACAAAATGTACATTGTTTTAAATGCCATAGACATAACATTGTATCAATCACAACAATTAAAGATAATTTATTAAAAAACAGAAAAATCCCACATTATTACTCTGGACTTAAATATTTTCCAAATAATTCATCTCTATAAATCATGTCCTGGATGTTTTCTTTAGAAACTCAACGCTACTAATCTTGACATCTTCAACAGAATTCCACTCCAAGTTTTGTTCTGAATATCCTCAAAGGAAGTCCACTTAATTACTTGTCCTGTGTATCTTCAAAAGAAACTGATTCATATATTCTGGTCTGGACATCTTCAAAACAATTCCACTCTACAAGCCTTATTCTGGATTCTTTAAATGCATAAATAGTGGAACTACATTGTGTCTGCAAATCATTTATATATATTATCAAAGGTCTACTGAAAAAAATGCATCTCCACTTGTCTTATGTCACTTAAAAATCATATCTCTATTTCATAAATTTCCCAAAAGTAGAATTTCCATGTCCTAAATTTCCTGCAAAAACAAAAAAAAACAGCAAGTTTATTATAGTTGTCAAGTATCTGCAGATAGCTCCTTACTCTCTGATGAAAAACACTGCAGCTACTAGTAGCTTGAACACTTCAGTAAGTAAGACAACGGTCACAGTGTTGTAGTTGTAACTGTTGTCCTTTGCTTTGCTGGCAGTTACCAGGATACCTGACAACAGCAAACATAGAGAATAACCATAAAACATGTATCAAGGAAGTCACCTGTTGACCTAAAACATTCTAATAACGTGAGAGTCATCAAGTGTTATATGTACTCTTTGTTACTGTATGGTGGGGAAACATGGACAGTGAACAAGCAGTTAGAAGAAAGAATTGAGGCTTTTCAGAAGTGGAAATATAGAAGAGGGTGCATCTCATGGAAAGAGAAGAAAATAAATAAAAAAGTCCTAAAAAACCTAGGAATGAAAAGATAAATAATAAATGAGATCAAATTTAGACAGTTAAAATATTCTGGCCATTCAAAAAGAAATGACACCTTATTGAAAACCATTATGGAAAGAAGAGCTGAAAGCAAATGTGCGAAAGGACGACAGTGAAATAAATGAGATGACATTATCAAGAGATGGACAGGACAGAGTCTATCAGAGTGTGCGTTCAAGAAAAGATACAGAAGACTTTTGTGGTAGCTGACTTTTGATGTGAAGATGGCAGCTAATGATGAAGAACGTGACTTTTAAGAATAAATGTTAATTAAAAGGATCTGATGAGTTAGATCAAAACTTGGTATATTTGGAGAGCAGGCATAGGAGGGAAGAAACAGTAATGATGACAGAAAATTGGAAAGTTCAGTATTCCTGCAGATATTTTGTGTACAAACTTGTGTATCATCAAAGATGTTGAGCTCCCTAGGAAGCATAGGCCTTCAACAAACTTATGCCAAATCCTCCTGCCCTGTGCCAGCAGCTCAAGATCATTTCGTTTTTTCCACATCCCTTTCATTTCTGTCTCCGGTTCTCTTCTCCATATGTCTTTTGGCCTGCCTCCCTCTCTCTTAGAGGTGTGAACTTTTACATATGGCATATTTATCAGAATAACAGAAAGTTGTTTTAATCACATATTTTAAATAAATATGTTGGTACCTGTTCAGACGTAAATGGAAACATGGTAAAAAAAAATATTCTATGCTAAACTGCATGGGCAAGAGTTGTTAATGTAACATGATGGCAATTAGTCTACTACAGTAGCATCAGTAATTTATCTTGTTCCTATGGCAAGAGCACCTGAGGGGTTGAATGGTTAGAGCACCTGCTTCACAAGGCATAGAGACTGGGTTAAAAACCAGATCATGCCATGTTCAAGTCCATGCGGCTATTAAAATGGATAAATGACTCTACTCTTCAGTTTGGGAAAGTAAAGGCAACAAGAAAATGAACTGGTCACCATACCTCATAAAGCACATACCTAGTGTAGTGAAACAGCTTGATCTCCATACAACTGTGCCAAAGCTTGTGCCCTGCAGTGGACACTCCAGCTTCACTCTATATGGTATTGGCACAACACGAAAAGTAGCAGTTACCGGTTATAAGTTTCCCATAGTCAGTTATGACAGAAGGTGCTAGTGAACTCTCTAACACTTCACACCCCCACAGCAGCATCTGCTATGGGACTACCTTTTAAATATTTTTTTTACCTAAGTCATGTGATCACTTCCACATAATTTTATCATAACAATGAGTTATACAAATAGAATATCAGAAACGAATTTACAGTTTCCATCTTTTTGGTACTTTACAATGAAACATCTTTTGTCTCTGGCCATGAAGGGAAATGAGAATGTGAAAAGGCTAAAAATTAGTAGTTCATAAAAACAAACAGGTAGGCAGTAGTCTTAAAATATATCATCTTTTTCCTTAGTACCCCATACGGAGTATCTGGTCCCTTTGCAGTTTGCTGTACCAGGCATGCACATACTTTGGCAGGTGTTGGTTTCTATGGTAATTTTGTTACACATGATGAGGTTGCCAGCCCAGTGCACAAACTCATATTAGCTGCCTTGTACGACATGCATGAGGGTGCAGTAGTCCTATTATTTCTTTGTCTCTTCAGAGTTGGGGGGGTTAGGTTACAGTTGTGGGGTTAGGTTACAGTTGTGGGGTTAGGTTACAGTTGTAGGGTTAGGTTACAGTTGTGGGGTTAGGTTACAGTTGTGGGGTTAGGTTAGTTGTGGGGTTAGGTTACAGTTGTGGGGTTAGGTTACAGTTGTGGGGTTAGGTTACAGTTGTGGGGTTAGGTTACAGTTGTAGGGTTAGGTTACAGTTGTGGGGTTAGGTTACAGTTGTGGGGTTAGGTTACAGTTGTGGGGTTAGGTTAGTTGAGGGTTTAGGTTACAGTTGTGGGGTTAGGTTACAGTTGTGGGGTTAGGTTACAGTTGTGGGGTTAGGTTACAGTTGTGGGGTTAGGTTACAGTTGTGGGGTTAGGTTACAGTTGTGGGGTTAGGTTACAGTTGTGGGGTTAGGTTACAGTTGTGGGGTTAGGTTACAGTTGTGGGGTTAGGTTACAGTTGTGGGGTTAGGTTACAGTCGTGGGGTTAGGTTAGTTGTGGGGTTAGGTTACATTTGTGGGGTTAGGTTACAGTTGTAGGGTTAGGTTACAGTTGTAGGGTTAGGTTACAGTTGTAGGGTTAGGTTACAGTTGTGGGGTTAGGTTACATTTGTGGGGTTAGGTTACAGTTGTGAGGTTAGGTTACATTTGTGGGGTTTTTTTTTTTGTTTTTTTCCCTAACCAGCGGCACTCGAGCTTTCCAGCTCTTTTGGCCCAATGACATGTCATTGCGAGGCTGGGGGGTTAGTGGACTTTCCTTCCAAACCAGTCAGGAGTCTCGCTCCTTCCCATCCACACGGGATTTATGTGCAGGAGCCGTTCAGATTATTCAGTCAAATTTCCGGTCGTAAACATTTCTTCAAACGCCGACGCCCGGGTTTGAACCATGAACACCTGGTCGCCAGTACAATGTTGTAGCCATTACACCAGCGCGGCTCCATTTGTGGGGTTAGGTTACAGTTGTAGGGTTAGGTTACAGTTGTGGGGTTAGGTTACAGTTGTAGCGTTAGGTTACAGTTGTGGGGTTAGGTTACAGTTGTGGAGTTAGGTTACAGTTGTGGGGTTAGGTTACAGTTGTAGGGTTAGGTTACAGATGTGGGGTTAGGTTACAGTTGTGGGGTTAGGTTACAGTTGGCTACATATGGATAGCCATTCAAGCAACATGGAAAACTGGTTTACTAGCCCCCTCCTTATGCCAAAATGATAATGATGAGGAAGACATGGACAGACCATGCTAATCCATGAGCCACACCATGCGCCAGGTTACCCTGTAGATCTACCCACGAGCTGTATGGTGTGCCCGCTTGATATGATCCTGAATTTGAACCAAAAAATTAGAAAATATGTGGCTGTGGTGAAAAATTCTAATACCCATATATAAATTAGAACATAAATGTAAAGCAGAACGAAATAATACGATAGGAAGAAGAATGGAGAAGGACCAGTGCTTTCCCATTAAAGATAACGCCTTAGTTGTATAACGCCATAATGGCTAACACAAGATTTCTGCTTGTCCTAATTAGTTCGTTCCTAAATAAAATGCTTAAGCCTAACAATACGGCGATAACCGTAGTTCTAAAAATAGAATGTGTAGTAAAATCTTTTGGACGACCTTGATTTAAAAACTAACACTAGTGCAAAATTGCGCACAAGGTTAGCCTTGGAAAGACAGACGGGCTTAGAAGAAAAAAAGCAGAGAGAGGCAGACGGACCATGGAACACAGTAGCGCAAGCCACTCGCTGTGTGTCTAAAAATAAACCAACTCGCAGTGTGCGTGGCCTGATTTTTTTTCAAATAAACAGTGATGAAAAAAACTAACGATACGATGTTGGGTTTTGAAAACAGGTTTAATTCTTATTAGGAAACCTGATTTTTTACGTAGTGCTCCTGACTTTATACTGATAGTACAGTCGTAAAGGATTGAACAGGTGGTAGTTGAAATTAAACACTTAACATCGAAAAAAGATCGTATTCTTAACTACACCACTTAGCCCCTTGAAAATCATATATTCGTGTACAGGAAGGCTAGTGGACTATGAATATGTAATAAATTATCTAAAAAGTCCATTAGATAATTAGATATTGGTAATAAAACATATAGAGAACAGAGATACTGTCAGGTTTGGTCATATCTGCTTGGGATGGAAATCCCTGATTTTTGTGAAACATAGTAGTGACAGAAAGTCTAAAATAGTACGTGGGAGGCCATTGGCTGAACTTTGAAGTTAAAAGAAATTGGATTGGGTGACCTATGAATAACAAATAAATGCCTAGAAACGGAGTAGAAGTGAATGAAAATGTTGGAATGACTGGGTACTCTTTTGAATATATTCAAAACGATTGGTCAATACACTGGATATTGGCAGAAGAAATCTTAGAGGGGACGCCATATCGTTACACATTTTGAGAGATGAGATCAGGCAGTGTTATCCTAAATTAAATATATGATAACAGCTTGGACATACCGCAGATCAAACTGTGCCAGTCATCTTTAGTGTGTTTTCCTTACGAATTGTGGTAAGCTAGACATTTTTAATCTGTATTTTATATGAAAATTAAATGTGAAATGATAAATTATGTCTGTATGTGTGCGGTTCAGTAGCAAACATGAGGCAAAGCCTAGATATTGCTCCACCATGTAAAAGATTGTCAGAGAGGAGTATAACTGCATATATATATATATATTGGATTGCCATATAGTAACATAACACCTATCCTATTGTATGGAAGGGATTACAGCTGGAATTGCAGAGGCGTTGTAACCATTAGGGAGAGGAATACTGGTGTATATTGTCACATGAAAAGCTAGCAGTTGGCCTAAAGCACTGAACTTTATGTTTGTTTGTACTGTCATGTACTTCAGTGTGGAATAATATTGTATACTAGTTAGTAAGAAGGATGCATAACCTTCACTTTCAGGGACCGTGGTATAGATGGTGATATTGCATCGTCCGGTCTGAGTACTGCGTGATCCAGAAAGTTGGCTGCAGACTCCCTGCACAAGATAGCGGCCTTTGCCTATCATATTATCAAACTGAGAAGCAAGCGAGCAGAGGATACAGGTTTCCTGCAGCTGCATTATGAGATAAGAGCATGTCAGCACGTAAAGCCCAACTTTTAATATTAACCCTGAACTGAACTTTATAATAAAAACAAAAGAGACAGAAATTGTAAAGAAACAGAATCTGTGAATCCTTTAATATTATTTCCACCAGTAACAAACACATGAAGTCGTGATGACAAACAACAACCTAGCATTAAAAGCCAGTATTACCTCATAATAATACATCACAACACTACACTTATATTACAAGACTATTATATGTCTGGACAAAGATCTTTTGTATAAATTTTTGTACATAAACATTGTGCTTACATTTGATTGTGATTCCTGATTCACATTGTAGTAGGATCAGGATATCTATATATTGAAAAGCTAATACATTGTATAAAATTTAACACTTGACTTACTTAAGATAAATCTTTAGAGTGTTATGTGTTTGTGATTGTCATAGTGTTGTAAATTGTTGTGAATCTTAACTTAGGTGTTTATCTGTCTGTTGGTTGTTGTGAACTTACACTTCATCACTATCATAACCCTAGACATTAAACAAAGTCATCATACATTCAAGAATAAGTCTGATTGAGGTCAAAATGTGGTAGCAAGCAAGGTTCTCTGTAACACACCAACCTTATTAGATACAGAGACCTTCACAGCTGATCTCATTCAGTACACTAAGTCCCCTATAAATATATTTATATAATCCCAACTCACCACAGTGGCCATAAGCTTGTTTACATCATGTAAACACTTACTATGGACCATGTATTTTAGACTAGTAGTGAAAGTATTCTGGTGCTTAATTTTTGCATACTTTTATCAGTATGACATTAGGTCATTTGTTTACAAACAGTGTGGTCACAGACATGATAGTCATAGACTATCTGTGGTGAGATGAGATGTTATAAATATTTATAGGGGACTTAGTGTACTGACTGAGATCAGCTGTGAAGGTATCTATATCTATTAAGAGTAGTGTATTTTAGATAACCTTACTTGCTGCCACATATATATATCTATCTCAGTCAGAATTATTCTGGAATAGTGTGATGACTACGTTATATGTCTAGGGTATGTGTATGATGAAGTGTAAGTCAAAACAACAACAGACAGATAAACAATTTAATTTATTCCACTACACTTGACAACACTGTGACACTCACATACATATAACAATCTATGAGAATATCTTAACGGAGTCACTGATAACTTTTCAAATAACAATATGTATTCATTACTGGCATGAATGAATATGTGTCCTGATTCAACTACAAGGGAACCAGGAATCACAATCAATTTAAATTACAAGTTATGTACAGAATGTATTTAATATGAATACTGTAGTGACATATATTATTACAAATGTTCTATGTGTGTCAGTTGTGTAGTAGTAATATGAGGTAATACTGGTTTTGTTTTGTTCAAGCTCTGTTGGTATTTGTCATCATGACTTCAATAGTTTGTCTTAAGGAAACTAGTATTGGAGATGTTCTCCGTTCTTGATATTAACACAATTTACTTCCCCTCTTAAGTTTATGTTACAATGTTATTTTAAGACGGGGTACATAATGTTGAGCTCAGCTGGCCACATCAGCTTATCTTGCGTGATGGCGGCAGGAAAAGACTCCTCTGCTCGAATTCTCCCCTGGGCTCTGGAGACACCTCACTGATAGCTAAATGGACCAAGGAGTATGCTGTCCGACTCTGGATTCAGCAAAGCTCTAACCAGGTGCTGCTCAATACCATCAAGACCACGGTCCCTGAAAACAAGAAGGATGTACCTTCTACTTCATAACTAACTTATACTCTCTTTTTACACTGATCACAATACATCACAAACATTGAGTTCAGAGCGTTAGGCCAACTGTCAGCTTCATCTGAAATACTTTATACCAGTATTAACCTCCTTAATGGTTACTACGCCTCTGCACTTCCAGCATTATTTCTGTCTAATCAATAATCTAGGTGTCAGTGTACTGTTTGGCCATTCCATGCAGTTTTACTTCTCTCCGACACCCTCTGTTCAGGCTGGAGCATTTTAGGCTTTACCTCACGTTTGCCACTGAACTACACATATATATACAGGCATAAATCAACAATTCACATTCAATTTTCATTAAAAGATACTGAATGGTTCAAGCTTACCACAATTTCATGGAAATAAACACAGATACGTTGATTAGCAATGAATTCTGGCACAAACTGGCACAAATTCCCATCTGCTTATGTTCCAGGCTTTTATTTAGCAAAAATATGAGCTGGCTTCAACGCACTGTTGCTTTATCAAGCTTATTTGAACTAGTGGTCTCGAACTAACGCTCCTAAGTGTGTATATCAGCGAGACTGGCCAATGAGCCACGTTTCGACAAGTGTTTGAAAAAATGTTACCTTTTCCCGTTTCCCCTAACAACCAAGATAGTATTTATAGCCCGACCAATCGTGGTTAGGCTTTCATTTGTTGCGCTCCAATCAATTTGGAGTTTACATGGTAGGCTATTTATGTAACGTAAGGTTTTTTTCAAACACGTTATAAAAAAAATTTTATGAGCAGAAATGATTTTATGCTGTCAGGCACCCCCAATATTTTATTTTGGTTATAATTTATTAATTCCTGGACTATTTGCGTAACGTTTTACATATTATTTGTCAGCAAGCCCTAAGGAACCCAAAAATACAAATTTAAAGGAGCTACGTGGCTGCGTTCAAAATATGCAATTTCTTCTACCTCCTGTTTGGAAGATGTGCTGTCTGGGTACTGTTATGTGTTCAAACGTAAACCCATCTATTGTTATCTTTTCTAATAAGCGTCTGTTATGATTTATAAACCTAACTCTGGGAAAGGGTAGTGTATTTTATCACTGTCCGTCTGAAAAAAAATTAGTGCATGTAGACTTACACGCGTGATGCCAGCATTTGTATAACGCGCGACGCGTGTTGCATGCGTTCCTGATTTTCAGCCCTCCCCTCTCGCTATCCTTTTGTCCATCTGTTCGTTCGTTTTGGTAACGTAATATAATTAATGTTAGGATTAATTTAGGTCATTACGCAGTACGTCTCAATGTTTTTCTTAGAAATGCAGCACACGTTTCATTGAAGAAGGCGGGTAATAATACAGTAAGCTTTTATATCAACGTGAAAGCGTTACAATTTGCAGACGAAGCAGAAAACAAGGGGGATTTCGAGTACCTTCTTTGTGACAGCACTGTTATTTTACCATTGCTCTTTTCTTTATTAATTTTATTTGTTAGGCTTCATATTTACCTAATAATTTATATATGTGGATTAGAATATTTCATGACACCTCCCCTCTTAAAACAGACATTATATGTCAGTCCTTTATTCTATATACACATAGAGAAATTTATTATTATTTCTGGGGTTTACGGTGATTCTCATCACACGGATGGCGGCTTAAAAAATCCGCTCCCAGATTGGTTTTTCCAGATATATATTCAATGCTAAAATTATATGGAGCCAGAAGTAAAGACCATCGGAGTAACCTAGAGTTCTCATGCTTAGCCTGTGCTAAAAACGATAAAGGTTTGTGGTCAGTTTGCAACTTAAATGCCTTCCCATATAGATAAATATTGAATTTCTTTATGCCCATATTACTGCAAGACATTCTTTTTCGCTAGTTGAGTAGTTGATTTCAGCTTTATTCAACTTTCTGCTAGCATATGCCACTGGGCTTAATTCCCCATCCAATGCATCTGATTCCTGTAGTAAAGTTGCACCTAGCCCAATATTACTTGCATCCGTCCTTACTATGAATTCTTGACTTAAGTCAGGTAATTTCAAATGGGTTTACTTGTGAGCTTTTCCTTCAATTCTTGGTAAGTCATTTCACATTGTGGTGTCCATGTAATGCGATCTGGAAGTCCTTTACGTGTCAATTCAGTTAAAGGTGCACATATGGAATTAAAGTTTTTGATATACTTCTGGTAGAAACCACATAATGAGACAAAGGATCTCACGTCCTTCTTGGTTTGTGGTCTCGGGGCTTTCTGTAGTTTTTCTAAATTCTTTGGGTCAGGGGTCATGTTTCCCTGATAAACTGTGTGTCCCAAAAATTCCAATTCTTTACATCCAACGCAACATTTGGTTGGTCGGGCTGTTAAATTTGCCTCCCTAAGTCGATCAAACAGCATGTTCAGAGAGTCAATGTGTTCCTCAAATGTTTCTGTTGCTATAAGGATATCATCCATAAAATTTGTTATACAGGGATTATTCAGAGGATCCAATAATTTTCTCATCATTCTAGAGAAGACACTAGGCGCATTCTTCAATCCAAATGGCAATCTATTAAACTCATAGTGTCCTTCTGAGGTACTAAAAGCTAGGTATGGTCTAACCTCAGGCTTAACTGGAATCTGATAGTATCCTTTACTCAGATCCACTTTTGAGAAATATTTAGCTTTATTTAGCCTGGCAAACAGCTGATTTGTATCCGGCAATGGATCCACCTGTCCTTCTGTAATAGCATTCAGTCTCCTGTAATCTATACAGAGTCTATGTTCTCCAGAGGGCTTCCTTAAGAGTACAACACCGGAACTATACGAAGACTCACTGTGCGAAATAATTCCTTCCTTCAATAGATAGTCTATCTCTTCCTTCAAAGCTTTTTTCCTTAGCAAACGGAATCGAATATGGTTTCATACAGACAGGTGTGGAGTCTATTAGTTTCATATCATATTCCAATAGGTTTGTATGCCCTGGTCGGTCTGTTAACACCTCTGCATGGTTATTTAGAACCTGTTGCACTCTCTCTTTCTGAGTTTTCGTTAAATGTGTACTGATTTTCACCTGTGCTGCTGTCTCACAGGGGTGTAATGGATATTCAAATGATGAAAGTGGTTCCTTTTTCATCTCCATGGCGATGGACAAGGTCAACAAGTGTGTCTCTTCCTGATGTTCTCTTTCCAAATATTTCTTCAGGAGATTCACATGATAGATTTTTTCTTTCCCCTTCTTATCTATCTTATAATTTGTTCTAGACACCTTCTCTAAAACTGTATATGGACCCTGCCATCCAATTTGTAACTTATTCTGACTCCCGGGCAAAAGAAGCAGTACTTTCTCTCCCACAGCCAAATTTCTGTCTTTCGCCTTCCTGTTATAATAGGCAGCATGTTTCTTCCTGGCTTGTTTCAAATTTTCATTGGCAAGTTTCCAGCCAGTTTTCAACCGAGTGGTCAGCTCATTCACATATTGGTATGAAGATGTAATGTTTTCCTCTGCCTTTTCATCAGTCCACGTTCTTAACATAGCTACATATGGACCTTTAATTGTGTGGACCTATTTGTCCATGCACCGGTATGGTCTCTTCCACTCGAAGCTTTATAGTGATGATTTTTCCTCCCAGAATTATCATTCACAAAACGACCGCTACCAATTTTTCTTTGGGGCTTTCTCCCCTCTTAAAATTCTTGATGAGAGATTTCCTCCCTACATCCTCTTCCTCCAGTTTGTTTAAGTCCGATTGAGGGATTTTCGGCTTATCCTGGGGTAAGACATCTTTTTGCACTCTCCGCATAGTGGCCATTGTAAAACAGTTAAGTGAAGCTTGTCCGTGAAAAGGGGCTTCCCATTCCATTTGGTCCACTTTATCAAATCTATTTTTCTTTTTATTATCAGGCCTAATTTGGCCCCGTGGCGTGTCCAGGTCCTGATCCATGTTCCCACTTGTGGGTGTTCCCTCATGTGCTATGCTACACCTTTCTACAAAATTCTCAATGTCCCATCTTGCTTTGGGCCAATAATAATTGTGAGCCACCTTTTGAATGATGGTACCTATCTTCTCATGGTCCCCATCTGGTTTCACATGTAGGCTCCTTATTAAGTCTGCCCTATATCTTTTTGGAAGAACCAGCTGTCCCTGACCTTTGGATCTAGCTCCAGTCTTCCCATACATCAACTTGTTTTTCATGTAAAAATCTCCCTTGCCTGGAGTTGTATGACAAGTTGACAATTTTCTGAAACAAGGCTTGAGTGTTTTATCCCCAGCCTGTGCCTTCCTCATCTCTTCTGGAGTGGTATCTAACATAATATCCTCCTCCTGTCTTGAGGTCGACCTGACCTGAAGGGTTGCCATATACACAGGTTTCCTTCTACAACGGTCAGTGTCATGATTGTCCATCTGACAATTTTTACACCACCTTTTTCCTTGGTTGAAAGATTTTCTTTCATCATATTTCCTTTCATCGAATTGTGGGATGTTATTTTTATTTTCATACCGTGGCCTATCAAATTGGTGCTTACCTTTATTTTGATCCTTAGGATCAAATTTATTAAAGTTCTGTGGTGCCCTAAAGTTATCCACTTGTTTCTTTTTATTTCCTGTTACCTCTGCTTGAGCTGCTTGATACCTTTCAGCAACATTTAGCAACTCACCCAGCCTCTCTGCACCTTGTTCCATGAGAAACTTTCTCAGGTCTGGAGCCATGGACCTCTTAATTGCTCTATAAGGACCATTTCCTTAAGATCTTGGGTTTTCCCCAGAGAAGTCCATTTCTCCAAGTATGTCTCTATTCGTGCAGAGAACTGGTGATAGGTTTCACCTGACAGTAGTTTAGCATTCCTAAATTTTTTCCTATAAAATTCTGCATTCTTTTCATACCTTAAAAAAAGAGCCTGCTTTAGCATGTCATAATTTTCCTGATCACCTCTGCTCATTTTTGCAAAAACTTCATAAGCTGCCCCACGAAGTCCCTGAGATAACTTTAAGCTCCACCTTTCTCTCTCCAACCCATACGTGGTAGCTAATAGCTCATACCTATTTATATAGCTCTCAATATCATCGTCTTTCTCAACAAAATGATCTAAATGAAAATTCATAGCTGAGGTTGAGGCTCCTTGGCTAGCAGTGGCATCAGAGGCAAAGGGACTGGCACCATTTTCAGGAGCATGGCCCTGAAACTCAAACTCCCTTAGTCGTAACTCATGTTCCCTTTGTAATCTCTTATCCTCCTTTTCTGCTTCCCTTTCTGCAGCTAATCTCTTCTCTTCTCTTTCTACAGCTAATTTCTTCTCTTCTCTTTCTGCAGCCTGTCTTCTTTCCTCGGCTTCCCTTTCTGCAGCTAATCTTTTGTCTTCTCTTTCTGCTTCCAATTTCTTAGCCTCAGCCTCAATCTGCAACCTCTTAATTTCCCTTTCAGCCTCTAACCTTCTTTCGGCTTCAAACCTTCTTTCTTCGCGTTCAATAAATTTGTCACATTCCGTGGTGACATAGGCAACCATAACTTGCCCATCTAATCCTAACTCTTTTGCAGTCTGAACAGCAGCAGATCGAAATTTGGCTAGGTCCGCCATTGTCTATCAGGTAAAGTTATACAATGTCTAACCAACAATTTAATCTCTAAATATATAATGGACAACACAGGCACCGTGAGCTCAACCTTATTCAATTCCACCCAAGGATACCTTTTAATTCTTATATTCTCTGAAGTGAATTACCCCCAATATTTTTAATAGGTAAAGATTCAAAATCCCGGACGAGCCCCCAATATATGTGGTGAGATGAGATGTTATAAATATTTATAGGGGACTTAGTGTACTGACTGAGATCAGCTGTGAAGGTATCTATATCTATTAAGAGTAGTGTATTTTAGATAACCTTACTTGCTGCCACATATATATATCTATCTCAGTCAGAATTATTCTGGAATAGTGTGATGACTACGTTATATGTCTAGGGTATGTGTATGATGAAGTGTAAGTCAAAACAACAACAGACAGATAAACAATTTAATTTATTCCACTACACTTGACAACACTGTGACACTCACATACATATAACAATCTATGAGAATATCTTAACGGAGTCACTGATAACTTTTCAAATAACAATATGTATTCATTTCTGTCATGAATATATATGTGTGTCCTGATTCAAATACAAAGGAACCAGGAATCACAATCAATTTTAATTACAAGTTATGTACAGAATGTATTAATATGAATATTGTAGTGACATATATTATTACAAATATCCTATGTGTGTCAGTTGTGTAGTAGTAATATGAGGTAATACTGGTTTTGTTTTGTTCAAGCTCTGTTGGTATTTGTCATCATGACTTCAATAGTTTGTCTTAAGGAAACTAGTATTGGAGATGTTCTCCGTTCTTGATATTAACACAATTTACTTCCCCTCTTAAGTTTATGTTACAATGTTATTTTAAGACGGGGTACATAATGTTGAGCTCAGCGGGTCACATCAGCTTATCTTGCGTGATGGCGGCAGGAAAAGACTCTTCTGCTCGAATTCTCCCCTGGGCTCTGGAGACACCTCACTGATAGCTAAATGGACCAAGGAGTATGCTGTCCGACTCTGGATTCAGCAAAGCTCTAACCAGGTGCTGCTCAATACCATCAAGACCACGGTCCCTGAAAACAAGAAGGATGTACCTTCTACTTCATAACTAACTTATACTCTCTTTTTACACTGATCACAACACATCACAAACATTGAGTTCAGAGCGTTAGGCCAACTGTCAGCTTCATCTGAAATACTTTATACCAGTATTAACCTCCTTAATGGTTACTACGCCTCTGCACTTCCAGCATTATTTCTGTCTAATCAATAATCTAGTTGTCAGTGTACTGTTTGGCCATTCCATGCAGTTTTACTTTCCTCCGACACCTTCTGTTCAGGCTGGAGCATATAAGCTTTACATCATGTTTGCTACTGAACTACACATATATACAGGCATAAATTAACAATTCACATTCAATTTTCATTAAAAGATACTGAATGTTTCAAGCTTACCACAATTCATGGAAACAAACACAGATACGTTGATTAGCAATGAATTCTGGCACAATTACTGGCACAAATTCCCATCTGCTTATGTTCCAGGCTTTTATTTAGCAAAAATATGAGCTGGCTTCAACGCACTGTTGCTTTATCAAGCTTATTTGACTAGTGGTCTCGAACTAACGCTCCTAAGTGAGTATATCAGCGAGTCTAGCCAATGGAGCCACGTTTCGACAAGTATTTGAAAAAAATTTTAACTTCCTACGTCTCCCCTAACAACGAAAGATAGTATTTATAGCCCGACCAATCGTGGTTAGTCTTTCATTTGTTGCGCTCCAATCAATTTGGAGTTTACATGGTAGGCTATTTCTGTAACGTAAGGTTTTTTTCAAACACGTTATAAAAAAAATTTTATGAGCAGAAATGATTTCATGTTGTCAGGCATCCCCACTATTTTATTTTGGTTATAATTTATTAATTCCTGGACTATTTGCGTAACGTTTTACATATTCTTTGTCAGCAAGCCCTAAGGAACCCAAATATCCAAATTTAAAAGAGCTACGTGGCTGCGTTCAAAATATGCAATTTCTTCTACCTCCTGTTTCGAAGATGTGCTGTCTGGGTACTGTAATGTTTTCAAACGTAAACCCATCTATTGTCATCTTTCCTTATAAGCGTTTTTTCAGGATTTTAAAACCTAACTCTGGGATGGGTAATGTATTTTATCACTGTCCGTCTGGAAAAAAAAAATTAGTGCAGGTGGCCTTACACGCGTGATAGTAGTAATTGTGTATCGCGCGACGCGTGTTTAATTTTGCATGCGTTCCTGATTTCATTCGCCCCTCTCTCTCTTTCTATTTGAGTCCATCTGTTCGTTCGTTTTGGTAACGTAATATAATTAATGTTAGGATTAATTTAGGTCATTACGCAGGGTGCCTCTCAATGTTTTTTCCAAGAAATACAGCACACGTTTCATTGAAGAAAGCGGGTAATAATACAGTAAGCTTTTACTATCAACGTGAAAGCGTTACAATTTGCAGACGAAGCAGAAAACAAGGGGGATTTCGAGTACCTTCTTTGTGACAGCACTGTTATTTTACCATTGCTCTTTTCTTTATTAATTTTATTTGTTAGGCTTCATATTTACCTAATAATTTATATATGTGGATTAGAATATTCCACGACACTATCAACTGATCAACCACACAATACATTATTTCTAAATGAATTTAAGTGATACTGATAGCGATAATAGCCTATTTACGATTAACATATTTCTTGGAATGGTATTGTTAAGTAATAAATTAATTAAATTGCATGGGACTCGACTGGGTAGGTGTGATTCTAGTTCAGCAATTTGTGACTTTACCCAAAAAATTATAAAAATTATAATTTTAACTTTTTTTGTAATAAAACCTCTTGGATTAATTTTCAACTGGATATACATTTCAATTCAGGGAGTTTTTACCGCCAAGGAGTTAAGTAGAGCTGAAATATTCATGTGTAAGTGCACAACGGTAATTAATTTGTTGATGTTTCTTCACTTTGTAAGACATAGCAAACAATTATTACATCATATAAGAACTCATTCCATTTCACAATATTCTTCAGCCAATTCCCTAAAGTTTGATACACTTTACTTATGTCTGCTGAATTAATTTATATGTCTACTACCTGTTTTTCAAACATCACTTTTAGACACAAAATGCATTTATTTGTGGGCCTAGATGAAACTGAAAAACTGCCTGGGATAGAAAGAATTACGCTGATAGTTTGCAACAGAAGGACATGACACACGTTTGTTGTAGGCCTTGGAGAACTGAAAGGTTATGAATGAATTAATATGTATTACTTGATCTTTATTAGGCCTTTACATTTTTATATATGTTTACTATTATATATTAATTTATTGTTCCTGTTAACTCTTTAAGTCCCAATAAATGCTGTATTGGTTTTTGTGATCAACCATTTTGGCCCGTGAAACAGGAAATCATTTTGTAGGTTATAGAGCTGTTTTCCAATTTTAACAACTAAATAATGTCATTTCCGACAACCGAACTTCCTGTCTCTTCAAGCATGATTGCTGAACAAAAGAATGTGTGTGTTTACTTGTTAGGGACCTAAGATGTGTCCAACAGTGAGGAAAGAAGTTAGCGACCCATAGCTAGACTGCTTGCATCAGGGTCAGCGAACCAGAGCTGACCAAGACCCTACTCCACCTCCAAGTGGTGGTCCTGGAAACAGGCTGCATCAATGCAGTCTGGCTGAGTGGGTAGGGATCGAAGAGGGAAGGCTAACCTGGTCCCAAAAATGCCGCGCTGAAGTCGGATGTGTCGGCCGAAAGGCGCAAATATCACAGCTTTGCTGTTAATGGACACAACGCAACCAACGTCCTTTTAAGGATGAACGAAGAAGAAGAAGAATACTGCACCCCCAGGCGGTTTAAATGAAGAATGGCTATGCTAAGATACGGCTCCAAAAAAAAAAAAAATTGAGAGACGCAGTAATAAGGTGTAGCCTAGTGGTTAGTGCACTGGCTTCCTAGCACAGTGGTCTATGGTTCGATCCCCAGATGAGGTGGGATTTATTTAGGCCACAAACGGCTCCTGGGTCGACCCAACCCCAAATGGGTACCAGAGCTCTGGGAAGGTTAAGGCGGCCGGCGTGATGCTGACCACATCACCCCTACTGTGCCGATGGTCAAGAAAATATGGGCCTAACACCATATTCCCAATATGCCTCAATGGGCGTGAAACGGGATCCTCCTTAAGGGTTAGGAATCATAAACCTAACGCTAACCTTAATCATAACCCTAACGTCATGGGTGACATTAGGATGGCATCGAAGACGTCTCACTGTTCTTAGCTTCAACCCCCTCAGGCATGCCGTACAAGGCGACTAACATTAGGCTATGCATGCGAACTGTCAACCTCATCATGTAAAACAAACTGTCACCTAAACCGCCGCTGCATGTGCATGTGAATGCTTGGTACGTGCTTTCTGTGAGGAACCAGCTACAGTGGATATTCTGTGCTCCGTATGGATCACAAGAGAAAATGATTCGATTCTAATATTAGAACTTAATTTACCTTGATTTATAAACAATCCAATGTATGATACAAACACAACAAAACTCAGTTTCGTTAGGAAAAGATCTGATGAAAATGAAACCATAGCGAAGTTACTAAGGTATCTTAGAGGAAACAATGTTTTGAAAATTGTAAATTAACACGTCGTTGAGCTTCTACTTCCGGGGGAAAGTTCATTATTGAAGCTTCCAATCTTACTGTCGTGGCGCTGCCACTGACTGGCGTTGGCGAGCATGCCTTAACACGTTTCTGTTCCTAGTGATGTAGGCCTATCTTAATTTTGCTGTTGATTGTTTTTTTTTTTTTTAAATTTCTTGTCACGATGCTAAACTGTCCACTATCTTTTCTCTTAACTTTTATTCTTATTTATCTTTGTCGTCGTAAATTGTTAAAACCTATTTACCATAGTCATTTCAAACTACACTGTAGTTAGAAAGAAAGAAGCTAGAAATAACGTCCTGTCACTACATAATGAAGCTCCGGGGTCTCTAGAGAGACATAGAAAGAATACTCCACCCCGAGCAATAAACGGGCTTGGAAAAACAACAGCGACAGATTCTAGAAGTGAAACATAAGGGACTGACGAAACAGTACTAATGTGATCGGGGCTTTAGAAACGACCTGTGCCTTTTGAGTACCGTGAAGTTTCGGGGGTCTCTGAAGAGACAAAGAAATACTAAGGCTACTGCCCCCTCAGGTACAAGGCGACTGATATGAAATTATGCATGGGACTGGCAACTTCATCATGTTAAACAAATTGCCACAGAAGTAATTGTTGCAAGAATATATGCCTGTTTGCTGCAGGCTTTATGTAAGGGTACTAACTCCTAGCTGGGACCTAAGACGCGTCAACAGTGAGAAATGCAGTTAGCGACCCATAGCTAGACTGCTTGCGTCAGGGTCAGCGAACCAGAGCTGACCAAGACCCTACTCCACCTCCAAGTGGTGATCCTGGAAACAGGCTGCATCACTGCAGTCTGGCTGAGTGAGTAGGGATCGAAGAGGGAAGGCTAACGCGGTCCCAAAAATGCCGTGCTGAAGTCGGATGTGTCGGCCGAAAGGAGCAAATATCGCAGCCTCGCTGTAAACGGACACAACGCAACCAACGTCCTTTTCAGGACGAACGAAGAAGAAGAAGAAGACTGCTAGCTGGAACGGGGGGATAGTGTGATTCGCTTCTGTAGCTAGGTGGGGATGCCGTTCGGAAGGTCCTGGTTTCGATTCTCCGGTAAGCCACTCACTTTTATTGTTTTTCTGTTGTCTAGTTTTCTACTTCTTTATTTCTCACGAGCGCCTGAAACATTTTTATGTGTACCGTATACTATTTATTTATGTGTACCGTATACTATTTATTTATGTGTACCGTATACTATTTATTTATGTGTACCGTATACTATTTATTTATGTGTACCGTATACTATTTATTTATGTGTACCGTATACTATTTATTTATGTGTACCGTACACTATTTATTTATGTGTACCGTATAGGCCTACTATTTATTTATGTGTACCGTATACTATTTATTTATGTGTACCGTACACTATTTATTTATGTGTACCTATAGGCCTACTATTTATTTATGTGTACCGTATACTATTTATTTATGTGTACCGTATACTATTTATTTATGTGTACCGTATACTATTTATTTATGTGTACCGTATACTATTTATTTATGTGTACCGTATACTATTTATTTATGTGTACCGTATACTATTTATTTATGTGTACCGTATACTATTTATTTATGTGTACCGTATACTATTTATTTATGTGTACCGTATACTATTTATTTATGTGTACCGTACACTATTTATTTATGTGTACCGTATACTATTTATTTATGTGTACCGCATACTATTTATTTATGTGTACCGCATACTATTTATTTATGTGTACCGTATACTATTTATTTATGTGTACCGTATACTATTTATTTATGTGTACCGTATACTATTTATTTATGTGTACCGTATACTATTTATTTATGTGTACCGTATACTATTTATTTATGTGTACCGTATACTATTTATTTATGTGTACTGTATACTATTTATTTATGTGTACCGTATACTATTTATTTATGTGTACCGTATACTATTTATTTATGTGGCGGTACTAGCTCGGTAAGGAGCGAATGGAAAATAATGATGATGATGATGATGATCAACAGGCCAATCACCTGTTTGCTTTAAATCATGATTACGCGAACTACAAGAGAGAAAACCGGACTGATTCTAAAGGCGACGAACTGGAACGGACTACGGACTACGACTTATGGAACTTGGAACACAAGAAGTATAAATGGGAAGGAAGAGGAGCTGGTGGAAGAGATGAGGAAAGCAAAACTAGAAATCCTGGCTATAACGGAAACGAAGAAAAAAAGGACAAGGAGTCATGGATCTCGATGGCAACACGTTGCTCTACAGTGGTGTACCCATATCTGAAAGAGCTAAAGGGGGCGTGGGTTGCATTGTGGCCCAAAATCAAAAAGATAGTATCAAGAGATGGAACTTTGTCTCGGAGCGCATTATGGTTGTAAAACTAAAAGAAGGAGAAACCATAGTCAACCTGGTCATAGTGTATGGGCCAAATGAGGATGAGAGAGCAGAGGTCAAGGAGGAATTCTTCGAGCTGCTTCAAAGGACAGTGGATGACTGCCTAGATGAAGTTATTATGCTCGGAGATTTTAATGCCAGAGTTGGAAATGACCATGCTAGATGGGGTGGAGTTATCGGAAGATATGGAGAAGATACTCTCAATGACAATGGAAAGCGACTCCTTAGATTCTGCAGTGAGCAGAATCTGATCATTACAAACACAAAGTTCCCCCATAAGCGCATACATGCATACACTAGATGTGAACCAACCAAGAATGAGAAGTCAGTGATCGACTATGCCATTGTTCGGAAAAGCTCATTCAGATATGTCCGAGATGCAAGAGTCTGGAGGGGGCCAGAGATTGGAAGTGATCACTACCTGCTAACAATCAAACGAACAACTGAAAGAGTTGCTCAGCCTAGGAACTGCCCAACATCACGCAAGAAACCAAGTAAACGAGCAGGAGAAATGAGCATTAGGACCTACAAGCTGAGAGAGCCAGAAATTAAGACCAGATATCAGGGGCTTATTGCTACAGCAGTGAGTAACACAGAAGAACGACCTGATGACTTGGAAACCCTCTGGAATAAATTCAAGGATATCATAAAGACAGCTGCTGCAGAAGCATGCGGTGAAGTCCGACTTGGGAACCAGAGAAAGAGGACACCTTGGTGGACAGAGGAAGTCAAAGAGAGAAAATAAGAGAGAAGAAAATGGCATGGAAACAATACTTAGGAGCTAAAAACACAACAGGACAAATGGAAAAATATAGAGAATATGTGACACTCAGAACAGAAGCAAAGAACAAAGTGCTAGCAGCAAAACAGAAGTCCTGGGAAGAATTTGGAGAAAAGCTAGAAAAAGATGCACAAGAAAACCAGAAATTGTTCTATAAGACCCTAAAGAACATGAGGAAAGAAAAACAATGCCCTCTCAAATTTATAAAGGACAAGCAAGGCAAATTGCTTACTGCCCCGAAGGAAGTAATGGAAAGATGGAAAGAATATTTCTCAGAACTCCTGGATGGTGAGCATGATGAAGCATCAGAAATGATAACCACTGACACAGAAGAGGAAACCAATGATGGTGAAGATGACATAAAGATGGAAGAACTGAGGGCAGCACTAGAGAAAATCAAGATGGGCAAAGCAGCAGGGCATGATGGTATAACACCAGAAATGGTTAAGTACATGGGAGCATCAGGCGACCTATTACTCTTAAAGGTCCTACAGGCAGCATGGTGCAACAAGACCATACCAAAGGATTGGGAGATTGCCATCATAACACCAATTTTCAAAAAGGGTGACAATCGACAATGTGGAAAACCATAGAGGCATATCCCTTCTCAGTGTCCCTGGTAAAATCTACTCTAGAATCCTAGAGCAGAGACTCCGACGCCTAGCTGAGCCACAATTGGATGAGGTCCAGTGCGGATTCCGAGCAAACCGAAGTACTCAAGACCTAATCTTCACACTCAGACAGCTGAGTGAAAAGGCCCTTGAGTATAAGAGTGAGATCCATCTTTGTTTCATAGATCTGGAAAAAGGCGTTTGACAGGGTCCCCTGGAGCAAACTTTGGGACTGTTTGGCAAGGAAGAATATTCCAGCACCTCTGATTCATGCTATACAGAGCTTCTACAAGTCTTGCAGAAATTATGTGAGGACAGCAAACCATAAGTCAGAAGAGTTCAGGACCACCACTGGTGTAAGACAAGGTGATATCCTATCACCTTACCTCTTCATACTCCTTATGGACGATGTCATCAAGGCATGTAAGGAGAGAACAAGAAAGTATTCAGTGGGGTACTGGAAGATGAGACAGGTCTATATTTCGGAGCTGGCATTTGCTGATGATGTTGCCCTGATTGCTAAATCAGAGGCACATCTCCAATCCAACCTGCAAGTCTGGAAGGAAGAGCTGGAGAAGAGAGGGATGGTCATAAGCAGCTCTAAAACAAAATCCATGGTGATATCACGAGAAGAAAGAAAACATCAGATTAAGTTGGGAGAACAGGTCCTGGAGCAGGTCGACCACTTTAAATACCTCGAAGCTATTATAGACCGAAAGGGAGGCATCAAAGAAGAGTTGGCCACTCGAAAAGCAGCGGCTGGGAGACTTTTTCAGGCCATAAATCGTGGATTCCTCAGCAAGAAAGAGGTTGGTAAGAAAAACGAAGATGGCTGTATACCGCTCCACCTATGTCCCAGTCTTGACATATGGATGCGAGTCGTGGGCAATGACTACAACCCACAAAAGCCAGATCCAAACCTCAGAAATGAGGTATCTGAGGAAAGTGGTTGAAGTAACAAGAAGAGACATGGTCCGCAACCAGACGATCCGTCAAGGCCTAAAATCCCATCCGCTGCAGACCCAAATAGAACAGTCCCAACTAAGATGGTTTGGCCATGTCTGCAGAATGGGAGAAGATCGGCTACCACGACAAGCATGGGAAACAAAGAGCCAGGGATCCAGACCTCCAGGACGACCCAGAGTCCGCTGGGAGGACAACATTAGACAATCTTTGAAGGACCGAGGACTAGAATGGAACCAGGCCAGGAAGAAGACAGCTGATAGAATGGTCTGGCGCTCTCTCTTCCAAACCTCTACACCTCACGGTAGAAGGGGAACGACTAAGTAAGTATGATGATGATGATTACATATTGAAAGGTGGTAATGGCTCTTGACACGTGACATTCTATCGTCATCCAGCTACTGTAAGCAAAATTCAGTACTTTGACCTTAGAAACTTGGATTAACGGAACACTCGTGCAGGGTAGGAATATCGGAAGCTTTATGAGAAATTGAAGAACTGAATGTACGGTACATTTATTACGATAATGTGAAATGATATATGTCAGAGCAGGTGAAATATATTCTAACTACTACAGAATAATTTATTCCCGAGGAAATAAATGTGAAATAGGAGTAGGCGTTATTGTTAATGCAGAAGGAACAAGAATACTCATGGGTTTTAGACAATATCAGGTATAGAGTCGTGTTTGTTAAGTTTAACGGCAGACTATAGTAACGTTATACACCGCGCAAAACGGCGGAGAGTACAGATGAGAAAATAGATACATTCTACATTTAACACTTGACATGACTACGACACAGTGTAGATCTCACGAGACAGTTATGGTACTTGAGAACTAGCAAAAGTTGGTAAAGAAATGGTGAACGGCATGACTAATGGCCATGGCCTGGTAGAAAGATATGAGAAATGAAATGCGACAAAATGATAGAGTGCGCAAAAACATGTGATATGATAGTAGTCAACACATGGTTTATACAAAATTATTTTGACGTGAAAAAGCTCAAAACGCAATGCTCATAAATAAACTGGTTGCATATTTCTTCCTCTTCTTCTTCCTCTTCTTCTTCCTCTTCGGTGGCTGTCATTGAACCACAAATATCTCTCAAAAAAACTGATGGTCTGTTTGAAGCTTTCCTCATTGCCATACAGTATGTCCCTCAAATGTATTAGTGAAGGTCATGCTGTCAATCTGCTTCTCTCATGGAGCCGACATTCTTGATGAACGTGTTCTAACGTTTATTTGTCTTTCCCACATAGGCTTAAGTCTGTTCAATTTTTAATTTGTTGAGCAGATAGTATTTGAGACTTTAGTGATCGATTCTCATCTGAAAATAATCATTAGATCTCTTACTGATGCAGTAGTACCGGTACGCTTCTGTTTTTATGACTCTGGATGTTATTTTTATTTATTGCTTTTATCTCGTCGTAAGTTGCCCTGCTTTCGGTTTGAATTTAGCTTCCTATTTCTTTGTTAAATCTATCTGCCTACTCATTTCCACGTACAGTACTTTGCAGTGGATAAGAACCCACCGCACACTCACTTTGCTGAATCTATAGCTAGTTTCCATTAGCGCTAATGAGAGGCTTTCAGTTGCTGTTATTGTTCAGTAGTTAGGACTGATAAAGAATCAGCGAGGAGCAATATCTGAGCTCGAGTCTTACACCCGTTTACAACGATGGTTATTGCCGCTGTTGTAGTGCTTCTGCCTCAACTTTATAGTTATTGGGTAGTTTACCAGTGGCCACTGTCATGTAATTCGTGTCGATTCTTTAGAGTTGTGTATGAGCCTCCTTATCCAGTTTTTTAGGCTCTTGTTGCTGATTCGACTCTGTGTGTTTGTGTGTGTGTGTGTGTGTGTTTATATAATTTGTTATTATTTTCCTTTGCCCTCATTACGGAGCATGGACCCACTACAGCGGCTGGTCATATATATGTATGTGTGTGTGTGTGGGTGTGTGTATGTGTGTGTGTAAATTTAAATAATCAGCGCGCGCGCGTGTGTGTGATCATTATGTGGCTGAGTACGTCTTTTTAATTTATTGCATATCTATATGCTTCCTCTCTGCATCAGTTTGGTTGCCTTTTTGTTCTATCATTTCTGGTATGTTGTCAATCAACTATGGACATCTTGTTCTCCTTCATGCTGAGAATGTGCTGCTTATCGTTTGTGCTGTCTGGTATAACAGGAGCTAGATTTTTTTTTTTTTTTTTTTCAAAGCAACTTTTATGGAGTCTAACCCATATCCTCTCACTATACTGTTTATTTTGTGGCTTGTGAGCCTTTTAAATTGTTCTTCCTGTTGCAGTGCTCACTAACCTCTTCTGTCATCCAATGGTTGTAGTTCTGTCATCCAGTGATTGTAGTTCTGTCATTTTGTTCATTTAATTTACTTGGGTTGAATTCATTGCTCAAGTAATACTTCTCTTAGCCTGCTTTTGTACTCTGGCTGCTCTGTTACAGCTAGTATTTGAAACTGGTGCCCTGGCTGGGGTTACATATTCCAGTGCGAATCTAATATTTCATGCATACAATAGCTTCAGAATTTGAGGTTTGTACTCCAAGAAGTTCCTGCCAGATTTTTCATCACGGTCATTCGTTATCAAGTTTTGTGCTGGCATTTATCATGTTGGTTTTTTTTATTCACCATAATCTGCTGTTAAATAGGATTCCAAGGTATGTGGGACGCTTTTCTTCTGAAAACCCTCTTTGGTATTTAGCCCACTATGTCATTGATAATGACCAAGAACAATGCAGGTGATTTCAAACTGCCGTAGAGTATTATTCCTTATTTTAATTTAATTCTATGGATTAGACGTAATCTGAAGGAAATGGCATATCCATTTGTACACACTCCATACTTGAGTAGTTTTGCATTATCCAATGTCGCCACATTTTATTTAATTAAAACTGGAATACATTGTGACGAATGAAATAATAGAAGGAATAAGAGGCAGATGACGGAAATGCGAGAAGATACTGTACAGTTTAACATTGTGGAATACACGGAAGTCAACAGCAGATCTACAAACAATAGTGGATAAAGATAGTTGGGGAGGGACATGATCGACTAGGCCAGCTGGCATGGTACTTGAAGTAGAAATGGTCCTCTGCAATAGAGTGGTTAGTTACACGCCCACTTTTGACTCAAAAGACTGGTTCACCCCCTCTCCAGTTGCGATGAACCTAACAGCGAAAGGTCTCGTAAGTTGATATTGTAAACTCATACGGTATTGCTGAAGTAAGATGTACGTCTTGTCAGCGATACAGACAAAGTTGGAGGAATAGGCAGTGATATAAAAATATTTCCATACTTACTTACTTGCTTAGTCGTTCCCCTTCTACCGTGAGGTGTAGAGGTTTGGAAGAGAGAGCGCCAGACTATCCTATCAGCTGTCTTCCTCCTGGCCTGGTTCCATTCTAGTCCTCGGTCCTTCAAAGATTGTCTAACGTTGTCCTCCCAGTGGACTCTGGGTCGTCCTGGGGGTCTGGATCCTTGGCTCTTTGTTTCCCATGCTTGTCGTGGTAGCCGATCTTCTCCCATTCTGCAGACATGGCCAAACCAACTTAGCTGGGACTGTTCTACTTGGATCTGCAGGGGGTGGGATTTAAGGCCTTGACGTATCGTCTGGTTGCGTACCATGTCTCTTCTTGTTACTTCAACCACCTTCCTCAGATACCTCATTTCTGAGGTTTGGATCTGGCTTTTGTGGGTTGTAGTCATTGCCCATGACTCGCATCCATATGTCAAGACTGGGACATAGGTGGAGCGGTATACAGCCATCTTCGTTTTCTTACCAACCTCTTTCTTGCTGAGGAATCCTCGATTTATGGCCTGAAAAAGTCTCCCAGCTGCTGCTTTTCGAGTGGCCAACTCTTCTTTGGTGCCTCCCTTTCGGTCTATAATAGCTCCGAGGTATTTAAAGTGGTCGACGTGCTCCAGGACCTGTTCTCCCAGCTAAATCTGATGTCTTCTTTCTTCTCGTGATATCACCATGGATTTTGTTTTAGAGCTGCTTATGACCATCCCTCTCTTCTCCAGCTCTTCCTTCCAGACTTGCAGGTTGGATTGGAGATGTGGCTCTGATTTAGCAATCAGGGCAACATCATCAGCAAATGCGAGCTCCGAAATACAGACCTGTCTCATCTTCCAGTACCCCACTGAATACTTTCTTGTTCTTTCCTTACATGCCTTGATGACATCGTCCATGAGGAAGATAAAAAGATAAGGTGACAGTATATCACCTTGTCTTACACCAGTGGTGGTCCTGAACTCTTCTGACTTATGGTTTGCTGTCCTCACATAATTTCTGCAAGACTTGTAGAAGCTCTGTATAGCATGAATCGGAGGTGCTGGAATGTTCTTCCTTGCCAAACAGTCCCAAAGTTTGCTCCAGGGGACCCTGTCAAACGCCTTTTCCAGATCTATGAAACAAAGATGGATCTCACTCTTATACTCAAGGGCCTTTTCACTCACACTAATAATAAAATAAAAGCGGATGGGACCCTCAGCTTCTACTAGATACATTTATAGCAATCACCAGCAACAAAAGTTTAGAGTTTAACAGCAAGAAGAAAGAAGTGATGTTTATATTTGTCGTGAGGTGGTTGAAGAAGATGACAGAGCAATTAAATATCGAGTGAGATGCTTGACAGTAGACAGATATAGTTTCACCAATGTGAATAAAGGTTGTTCATGAGAGAATATATATTAAATCTCTCAAATCCTGCCTCGCAGTCTTCTATATGTCATACATACAATCCTTCTCTCCGATACATAGTGACAATCCCCAAACCAGTGACAATCGGGAAAAGACCGATGTACTTCTGGAAAGACAGATGACACTGGGAAAGACTAGAAACCGGCTGACCGGGTTAGCACCCCGTAAGCTGTATTCAATTGCTACAGGACCCAAAAATGATAGATGCCCCCAGGATTCACAGAAAAATGGGGGGGGGGGGGAGAAATGATGAATCCACAGGCGCCTCATTGGAATCGACCAGACCCGTTACACGGACTTCGAGCTCTGAACAACGGCTGGAATTTCCATGTGCCTGTGGTAGGAAATTCTCTACGCAGAGAGGAATGAAAATCCACAGAACGAAAAAGGGGTGTGAGAGCTCATCAGGGGGAGATCAACAGCGCTCTGTCTCGACGGGTAAGACGTTAGAAGAACGCAGCCAGGAGTCAATCCACAGTGCTGAGTACATTCAAGTTGATCTGCCTGATGATGATCTCACACACGTCTTGGACGGGAAGAGAGATGCAATCAAGTTTCCACCTGCCAATGCAAAAGGGTTTTGGGAACAGCTGGACGAAGCCTTGGCAAAAGAGTTGGATAACAACCTGAAGCAGATAACTTTGGAGAAGAAGCTGCAAATCTTCGGCGACATAATATATCTTCACTGTGGCAAAGTGTTCGGAGTCAGGGAGGCAAGGGAAAGTAACCCACCGCGAAAAAGTAGAAGACAAATTAAAATAGAAGAAATCAGGAAACAGAAGAAGCATGCCCGAAAACTGTTCATGAACGCAGTTGCCACAGAGAAGGAAGGGTTACGACAGGTTTGGGAGCACCTGAAAGGCCAACATAATGCCCTTTTTGTAGAGCAGAAAGTTTGTGCAGGAAGAGAAGGAAGACTCGGAGGGATATGGAAAGATTCTTCAGGGAGCCCTTCAAGTTTGCCAAAGAACTGTTTGAGCAGCCACGGTCGGGTACGCTAAACATCAGGAAAGAAGACCTGGAATAACACTTTAGAATGACATATTCAGATGGTCGCAAAGATGAGCCGCTCAGCAGCATGGCAGGCCTTAAATGGCCGAGTAAGCCAGGAGCTGAATTTAACACCAAGCCCCCAACGATGCAAGAGGTAGAAAGCATTGCCCAGAAAGCTCGGTGCAAGTCAGCTCCAGGTCCTAATGGTGTTCCATATGTTGTGTATAAGAGATGCCCTGAGGTGCTCAAATGACTGCTCCGTTTACTGAAGAATGCGTGGAAAACCCAACTTGTAAGCAAGGAATGGAGAAAGGCGAACGGAGTCTACATCCCGAAGGAACAAAATTCCACAGACATCAGTCAGTTCAGGCCAATCTCACTACTTAATGTGGAAGGGAAGATATTCCTCTCAGTGATGGCGAAAAGGCTCACTACATACCTCCTGGAAAATGGGTACATTGACACTACCATTCAGAAAGGATGTATCCCAGGTACACCAGGATGTCTAGAGCATGTCACAATGATCTGGGAAGCAATTCAAAAGGCAAAGTCTGACAGAACAAACCTCCATGTAATCTGGTTGGATCTACTTACTTACTTACTTAGTCGTTCCCATTCTACCCTGAGGTGTAGAGGTAAGGTTGGATCTAACAAATGCTTATGGATCCGTTCCACAACAGATGTTGTGGCAGGCCCTAGAAATGTATCATGTTCCACAAAAGATTGCAGCAATGCTGAAGCTGTATTTCGCAGGGTTCTCTGTCAGATTTTTAACCAGAGAGTACACAACGAAGTAGATTGGCCTTGAAGTTGGAATTGCGATGGGATGTACCATCTCTCCGATACTATTCGTGATGGCTATGCAGGTAATCCTCGATGCGGCTGAAGGAATGGCTATAGGTCCAATGCTCGGTGGAATGTGTCACATGCCACAGCTCAAAGCATTCATGGATGACACAACAATTCTGACATCAGATGAACATCAGGCCCGGAGGATGTTAGCACGCCTGGATGAACTAGTCAGCTGGTGCAGAATGAGCTTCAAACCCAAGAAGTCGAGAAGCCTATCAGTCAGGAAAGGGAAGATAGCAGAGGTCATATTCATGGTTTCCAACCAAAAAATTCCTACTGTCATTGAGGAACCTGTTACAAGTCTTGGCAGGGTGTAAAATGCCTCATTAAAAGACTCGAAGGCAGTGCAACAGACAATAGAAATGGCAGGCAGAGGGCTACAGATCATAGACCAAAGCAGACTCCTAGGAAAATTCAAACTGTGGTGCCTCCAGTTCATGTTGATACCTAAGTTGCTGTGGCCACTGCTTATAAATGAAATAAGCACAAGTACAGTGGAAGCTATAGAGCAGAAGATCAACACGTTCATGAGAAAATGGCTAGGGGTACCACCAGGTCTGTCAGATGTAGCACTGTACTGCAAAAAGTCAAAACTTCTGCTTCCTTTCAAGTCAGTTGTTGAAGAGTACAAAGTTGGAAAGGCAAGGCTTGCAATGATGCTACGCGAGTCAGCAGATGACGTGGTTAAGTCCATTCAGCCCACACTGAAAACGGGAAGGGAGTGGAGAGTGGAAGAAGCTGTTGATGCTGCCCAAGCGTTGCTCAAACTGAGGGAGGTAATCGGATACACACATGTAGCAAGTTTAATTTGCTGGGGAGGTTAAGATGTTACCTGAAAGGAAAGAAAGCTGTGTCTGTGCCAACCGTGTGAGGTCAAGCAAATGTAGGCTCCTGATTCTAAAAGATAATGATGATGATGTATTATCGGGGGACCTAACGCTACCTCCCTAGATCTCACACGGTCCGTATTTTGATTCTAGTGGCTGGTGTCTGATGTGATTAGTGTCTAGGGGTGAAATGACAATGGTGGTACATCAACACAATAAACTTTAGCTCACTATAAGGAAATGAATAACACGGTGGTTAAAGTTTTCTTTAAAATTGAATGCTTTTTTCTTTGTGCAATTTAATCTGCCTGTCCTGCCATCTCTTTTGGACAGGTCTTTGAAAATGAGGAAAATATATGTTACATATACTGATTAACTAAAATGTTTGGACTCTTTGTCCTATAAGTATAATGTCACTATATTATTCCTGTAGGTGTATTCACAGACTAAAACTTTAATAGCTACTAGTGTTAGTCATTTGTTAGGAGGAGCTGTTGTTTCATCACGCCCCATATAATTCTGTTTATACTTGGAAATAACAATGTTTATTTGAATGAAGTGTCAGATGTCCCAGATGTTAACACATCACCTGGGATTCTTGGTATGAAGATAACAAGTCAGTATGTCGCTGCAGAGAATATATAGATCAGCACACACAAGCTCCTTCAGGCTATCTGCTGACAGCGTAAACTTTTGAAAAGGAGACTTTTGTCTTTACAATCACTCATCAGGTTTCCTGTCACCGGCTGGTAACAGGAAATAAAAACCCTGCAATAAAAGACACCCTGGCCTTTTCACATCTGATCACAATTTCTTATCACTAATGTACACATGATGGTATGGGGTCAGCCTCGTGTGCATACAGGTGCACTAGCCCCCAATTTATATGACTCACACCTTTCTGTGACCACACCTCAGGTCCCTATGGTAGATACGCCACTGTACTTTTCCATAGTTTTCTTCAATACGATAACGTGGAGTAACAACATCTCCTTTTGTATGATTTTTCTTTTCTTTTCTTAATTATAAACGCTCTAGGCATGTTGAAGAGTGTTCATGGAACACTGAGGCTTACTAACATCTTCTAATACAATAATATTAATACATAATCATAACAATATGCAACAGTCAAATACAGTTCAATGTGAGGACTCAATAATTGTTACGCACAGAATTTTTTCTAAAGACATTGTATAATCATTTTTTCTAAAGACATTGTATAATCATTTTTCTAAAGACATTGTATAATTAGCTTGTCTGAATTGTACACTTTAATTTTTTTCGGTCAAAGCTAGATAACTCTAGTTTGACTGAAATTACCATTTTCAATTATGGTTACCTTTTCTTGTGACGGGACACGTCGGTCCATATTTTTTGAACGATGTGTGACCATTCTCCTTATATGTCAGTATCGGTCAACTGTTTCTTGGTATGATTGAAACCAGTGTTGAGGTCTTTATTTCTGTCCATATAAGGCGCGATCTATTACAAATCTTTATCTGGAATGTTCCTTACATCGTCTCGTTTGATTCTTGCTCAGGTGTATGCGTTCTGCGCATGTCCGGACGTTAGGTGTGTCTGGGAAGCTTTTCCTGTCGGGGAGTCGATGAAAGTTGTGAAGCAGTTAAGACGCTTTTGCGTCTCTGTGATTTTGATAGGGAATTAGGAGCCTTATTGTGAGTTAGTTAGCTTACAAGGTCCTTCCCTTGATTATTCAAAACGCCTGGAGGCGTGTGTTTTTGTGGTGTTGATTTCGAAACAAGGTAATACCTCATTTACGTATCAAAATCTGTAATCTAACTTTATGTTTGACAATGGTCGATTTCTGCTCACTTACGAATTACAGAAATAGAGGTTCTTTTACTAGAAGTCACGCCCCAGGTATCTTCATACCTGAGATTAATATGTACACGGGTCATGCTTAGCCGAAGGACAGTTCTATGTTCTACGAACGTCGCTGTGTCAGCGATTGCACCTACGTCGAGGTCAGACTTAGGAATGCCTGTAAAGGTCAGCTTGACCTACACTCCTGGAACACCATCCTCGTGCAATTTATGATTAGACTCATTTAGCACATCTGAACAGTGAGAGGAGTATTTGATGCACTTTTGTAATATTGGAGCCAACAGTGTAATCCCTTGGCGCCATATCATTATTTGAGTATATGCCAAATGCATTGATGAACATAACTTATGCTAATTTTCGTGAACTGTAATGTGAAATGGATGTACCGTTAACTGTCCTGTGGAGTCAGATAATAAACATTGGAAACGTCAACAGCAGTTGCACTTTATATGACTTTTCCCATGTCATGCTCATATGTTATGAACTTATGAACGACATCATCCACACTCACAGCAACCAACAACAGACCAGACACCTCACACTGCAACCTATTACATCCCTGGTGGCCTGTGTGGCCTTATCATTCTGGTGTGTGTAAGGGTGGTACTCTACTGGGCTGCTGACTATCATCGTAGTGGCGCATTGGCCCACCTTTATCATTGTAGTGGCCAGTAGTCAGCCTAAAATCCACCCTTATCATTTGGTGGCCAGATTTGTGGCTTATCATTTGGTGGCCAATGACTGGTTCGTCTGTTACCAGCACTCACGGGGGTCAACAAACCCATTCATTCTACAAGATGCAAGTTTGTGAACGATACTTCCTGCAAGATACAACATCTACAATCACGTATAGCATGTCCGCTATATTGTGAAAGTACCCGGCGCTGCTCGACAGTTTATCTATTTCATAGCTTTCAGAAGGTCAAGTGCCGATTGAAGCGATTTACTCATACTGCAGTTAGAAGGTCAAGTGCCGAGCATTGTAAGGAAGAAGGACAAGAGCCGAAACAACATTTTCAGTATCAGAAGCTCATTTCCTGCGTCATGGCTGTTCATGGGAGCAGTTGTCGATCAACGTTGGATCATTTATCCTCAGAATGCTGATCGCAACCTGTTCTGCACCGTGCTGACGTGTGGATATATAGAAGTTAAGTGGCCTGTTTTGTTTGTGAACTGCGCCCTTATGTTCTAACTGAGCCTTCTATACTTTCACACTTTTTGCTATATGTTTACATGTTACATGTTTATATGTTATATGTTATTTGTATATTTATATGTTTATATTTCAGCAGGCTGGTTGGGAAGGTGACTATCATAAGAAATACCACGTCATAGAGGTCTTATGATAGCGTTCTGGTAGGAGCAATTTCCTTAATTGGAAATTGTTAGCAATATTTATTGCTATTTTTGTTAGGTGTGACGACATGTGCAGTTTTGTTTTCGGTATTTTTTCGCATTCTTTAGTTTTGTTTTGATTTGTTTGTATTTGTAGGTCTCCTCTTTTCTATTATTCAGTTCTTTACACCATTTTTGTTTATACATTGTGACGTCATTTGTTTGTTTACATTCTTCGCATTTTGTCATCACATTCTTTGTGATATTTTCTTTTAGTTTTCGCTGTTTATTTAGTTGACTTTTGCGAATGTTTTCGTATTATCTTTGATCCTTGTTATTGTTTACATTGTCTTTGATCTTTGTTATTGTTTACATTGTCTTTGATCTTTGTTATTGTTTACATTGTCTTTGTTCTTTGTTATTGTTTACATAGTTCTTGCGTAATTAGCATTCACTATTGTTTATATAGTGCACTTATAATAACTAACTGGTGGTTTTTTGCTTATGCACTATTGTGTAGTGCAGTTATGATAAATAACTGATGGATATATGGTTATGCACTAATTTGTGTAGTGCCCTGATGATTAAGAAGTGACTTGTGATATTATTATACATTTGATAATACAAGTTTTTTGTCAAAGACTTGTTTCCCACAGAGATTGGGATAAACATTGGGATTATACAAGTACTTTATTTAAGTCTTGTTACTATTAAGGTTGAAATAAGATAATTAATTATTTCAGGTTTTGGACTCATAATATTAGACATCATGTCTACACTTGAGTACTTTATTGAGCAAGGGAAATCCCTTGGTAAGACTGGTGATAAATTGGAAGAATATGCGACTACTCAATATGATAAAGCATTAAAGGTGGAAGAGAAGAAATTGCAGATGCAAGTGGATGAAAGGAGGTTCCAAATGGAAATGGAAAAACAGAAAAGAGAAGCTGAAGCTGAGGAAAGAAAAATTCAGCTACAATTGGATGCTGAAAATAAAAGACTTGAAAAAGAGGCTGAAAATAAAAGACTTGAGAAAGAGGCTGAAAATAAGAGACTAGAGATAGAGGCTGAAGAGAAAAAGTTACAAAGAGAGGCTGATGAGAGAAAAGCAAAAATGGAACATGAAGAAAAACTCTTAGCTTTGGAGTTAGAAAAGTTGAAATTGTTGAACACTGGTAATGCTAATGATGCAAATAAGGTGTCAAATAAGTTCAATGCAAGTACTTTTAAGATTAAGCTACCTGTATTCAATGCTTCCAGTGACGATATAACGTTTTATCTGGATAGATTTGAACGGGCATGTAAAACACATAACATAGATAAATCACTGTATGTTTATCAGTTGTCCAATTTACTTAGAGGTGATACTTTGAGTATGTTAAGTATGGTAGATGAACCTGACAAGAACAATTATGAGGTTATCAGAGCAGTCTTGTTAAAGAAGTACCAACTTAACGAAGACGGCTATCGTCTTCAATTTAAAAATATGTTGTCAGATACTGGAGTTGAATTCTCTGAATTCATTTCAAAGATACGTCTTACTTTTTCACGATGGGTTGAGCTGTCTAAGACAGAACATACATATGAAGCACTTATGGACTTACTACTTAGAGACAAGGTTATGTCTTCTGTCAATGAATCTTTTCTTTCTTTTCTTCATGAGCGTAAGCCTAAAAACATAAAAGAAATGGAAGAATACTGTTGCTAGTATGTCACTGCGCATCCTCACGTGTCACAGTGGTGGTGCTCTGCGAACTGAGAACTGGTCCAAAGGCACCAAATTAACGTTTTGTAGCAGCGTGGGTGTTTCTTTTATTATCTATTTTAACTAGGTGACTGAGGCAGGCCTAGTTATCTATCATTCACTTTCTTTTTTATCTTTCCTCCAAGTGAGACTATTTCTCCTACTGGCCCCCTTGTTCCGCCAGAGATGTTGATTCCTGGATGATATAAGGTTCGTCTTTTGTTCAACCCAGACCACGTTCTTCCCTCCTTGGTGGTGAACAGCGACTGATGCGTATAGGGTGTTCTATTATTTCTATCTCTCCTATTACTCACTTCTAATAACTCTCCATTCCTTAATCTCTTCACACCTCAAAGCAACCGGAGTGATGTGGTTCAATTTCGAAAACAACTTTTATTTACATAAGATGATCCAAGATCAACCAACAAAATTCATCAGATACAGTTCTCAATTACAATGACCTCAAGTCTTCCACTTGATTCAATCAAATATCTCAAAGCATAATTATATATATTGTTTTCTCCTGTAGCCTCTTGCATATTTCGTTGTATACCTAGCCTACTAAAGTTCCTTCTCATGTTACACGATTTTTCTCCTATTTTCTACAACAGTTCTAAATCCTTGGAGTCATGTTCTCACCCAAATCTCAACCTAGTTAGGTTTAACTCCTTTAAATGCAGCATGTAAGGTTTCAATAGCTACACCTGAAATAATCAAACAATGTCCAACGCCAAAATGGCCTCCACCATACTTACTCTAATATGAGAGAGCGCATAAGTTGTTTCATGAATATCAGATTCACTTGTGGTGGCGTCTTCATACTTACTCTTATATGAGAGAGCGCATGATATGTTTCATGAATGTCAGTGCTGTAAACCCTTTGTTTAATACCATCTCGTTTAATGGCAATGCCTCATCTTCTTGGTATGACAGCCCATCCTGGCTATCTGATAATAAAAATTATCCACTTTAAGCTTTAATTATGCCTTTGCTTCAATATTCTCTTCTGTAGCTCGCTCCCTTAAATAGGTGCGTCATTAGCCTGTGACAAAGTTGCTGAAAGTCAAAAAAAATAGTTCAAACTTCTTCTTACCGTTTTAAATCGAAGTCCGACACCTATCACAATCCCTACTGTTCACCCTTATTCTATTCCTAATATGTTCATCTCAGTATTTAACCACAGATAATCTATTCTCCTGAATTCCTATCGCTAAGAAATTCTAAATCTAGCTATCAGTTTCTGGATACGAACAACTGTTGACCACAAGTTCGTTTCTTGAGAGCCCTGGGCGGCACTTCTTGCTTCCGCAAAGTTTCTGATGGGACTGATCTCTTTTCGTCCTTCAATTTCCTATCTGATGATCCACAGTTGTTTTTGAGTGAATGTGATTGGTCCGTTATTCAGTTCACTCACCTATCGCCAGCTACACGCTTAATTCTATGCTGTCCAACTCCGTGAACTGTGCTACATAACTGTTTATTTCTAGTCACTATTTTCACGTGCGTTTTACTCGGCACTCCGTTCTCTTAACTGTAAAGGGCGCTAATAATATTGTTATTCCCCTTAGTACTTTTTAACTTAGTTTCATTAATCCTTCTATATCTCTATTAAAACTGGTCTGATATGCAAATTTGGTAAACTCTAATGATATATACTTAGATTACTTTAAAGTCTAAAAAGGTTCCCTCCCTTACAAAAAACACTACATTTTCATTCTTTTATCTCCCATGTCAAGAACAAATAACTTATCACTTAAATTATTCTGATTTTCTAACCCATTTTTATATACTCTTTCCTCTTGTTAACCCCAAATAACTGTTCGACTGACTTTAACTGCAGCGTATTTTACGCTGTACAACCAAACGGTGACATGCGTCCCGGGAACGTTCAAATGTATCCCGCAGGGAGACATTTGTGTTCTATCAAAAAAACTATTATCTATTTACCCCACTAACATCTCTAATACTATTACCATAGACGACTCGAAATACAAGCAAATTAAATCGTAATAGTGAGACTACATTATAAACCTAATATCAGTGCTACAACTAGAGCATCTCCTTAATTACTACTTCAACATAAAATATCATTACATGAATATATAAAAGGCATAAATGAACATTGTATTTACTTAATTCATTACCATCATCTCTCAAACAAGTAGTACCAATAATGCAACCAAGTGTTATCCCTTGTATCTCTACATAACCAGTGCTATAAAATATATATATATAGGGACGTTCATCCTCAGTGTAATCTTTGCCTATGTCCATGAATAAGACTCCATATGGCTAAGTCTGGATCATTGCTCATCTCTTTTCTCTTTTTTTTTCACTAGTCCTGAACACCTCTATGCCTGAGATAGGTACATTATAGCAATTAACATGCACTTAACCCTCTATTGGGCCTTGTTGCCATTTGGCAACATACCGTTTAAAGTCATCTATTTCACTATCCGGCGTTCAAATTAATAATTTTTTTGTTTTTATTGTGTTCTAGAAACATTCCCAATTTTAAATTACCGGGTAACTCATTTGTCGGAGAAATACTTTTTTTTCACGCACTCTTTTGTCAAGGCATGGTAGCTGGTTTGCAAGATCGAATTGAGAGGTGAGTTTACTTCACATTATTTTTTAAAATTCCTTATGAAAACGGTGTATAAAAAATATGTTGAGTAACTTAAACCACTTATCTTTGTAACAAATGCTTTAATAGTTATAAATAAATAAAATAAGTTACTCTTATTTTACATTTTAGGTATGTTGCCATTTGGCAACAAAAGTCGATTAAGGAATAAAAACCACTTCATGTTGCCAATTGGCAACAGTTGCTTTTTACCTAATAAATGATATTTAATGTTGTATTTCTCTGTAATCAACAACATTAGTATTTTATTCTCATTATAATTGATTAAACTTCATCATTTAAAAAAAAGTTGTTATTTGCAATTTTATGTATCCTAAAAAGGTCAATGTAAATAGTAGAATTTGTAAATGAATAAAACATATTTACTTCATCTAGACTTGACTTTTAGAACTAAACTACACATGATAACCACTAAAATTGCCAGTAATCACAAAACATAATGTATCATCAGATGAGATTAAACAATTTTGTGATGAAAAACTTTTGAATTACAAAATGTATATGTTGTCATTTTTTTTTAAATTTTTTTTTACAGTTAAACACAATGGATCCTCAAAAGTTTTACAGCCAAAAGACTACAATCTATAGACCAATACCTGAGGCTTCTAGCGATAGTGAGCTGTCAGACAGTGAGGCTGAAGACATCCTGGATAACACGTGGCAACCCGGCCCTTCCTCGGACACAACCGATTCAGGTTTGTTGAATTTAATTGATGTTTTTTTTTTTAATGTGGCCACTTTATTTCAGACTGCAGTTGTAGCCTTGTCCATCAGTGTACAACCTATGTACAGTTTCAGCCTAGTCCATCAGGTACTAAATATCGGCTGACGGAGACTTACTTGTGGAACGCTTTATACCATAATGTGGATTAGAATAATTTTTATCATTATTACTATTATCAGAATAATAACATGTACACCAGTATACCAATAAATGATTGTTTATGTTGCCAGATAATTAATATCTTTGTTTTCTTTTTTTTCAGAATCATCTGCATCAGAGCTGGAGGACACAGATGTAACCTTTGATCGTCGTCGGATGCTATGGAGACACCGTGAAGCCTCAGATGTATCTTCTGAAGCTCCGCCCTTCTCTGGTGATTCGGCACACGTATCAGTTACCTCAGAACCAATAGAATACTTCCGCAGATTCATTGATGATGATACAATGGCACATATGGTCACTGAATCAAACAAGTACAGCATCCAGAAAAAAACATCATGAAGCCTCTCAGATTGAGCCAGCCAGAACTGGAACAGTTTTTTGGAATTGCGTTTATGATGAGTATTGTTAGAATGCCCAGTTGTAAATTGTACTGGGACTCTACAACGCGCTATGGACTTGTTGCTGATACTATGACGAACAAGAGGTTTAAAGAAATCAAAAGTAACATTCACTGCAATGACAACAACAAGCAGCAAGACAATGAAGGCGACAAATTGTTCAAATTAAGACCTTTAGTTGACGCTCTGAAAGTGAAATTCAATTCAATCAAACCAGCAGAAAGGCTGAGCATTGATGAGCAAGTTATCCCATTCAAAGGTCAATCATCTCTGCGTCAGTACAACCCAAAGAAACCCAAAAAGTGGGGCTATAAAGTCTTCGTTTGTTCAAGCATTTCTGGTTTGATTCATGATTTTGAAATTTACACTGGAAAAATTGACGTGTGTCCTGGCCAACCTGATTTAGGAGCATCAGCTAATATCGTGCTGAGACTTCTTCAACGTATCCCTAAAAATGTGTGGCATAAAGTATATTTTGACAACTGGTTTAATTCGCCAGCATTGCAGGCATGCCTCTGGAAACAAGGCATTGCATGTCTTGGCACTGTCCGCGCAAACCGGCTGAAAGGGTGTAATCTGTGTTCCGATAAGGAACTGAAAACGAAAGGAAGAGGGTCATCTGTTGTTTGTACTGCAGCAACAAACGGAGCCACATTGAAAGCTATCAAATGGTATGACAATAAAGCAGTCACACTGCTAAGCACCTATGCAGCAGTTGAACCAGAATGTGTAGTCAGAAGATGGGACAGAAAAGCCAAGAAGGAAATACACATTTCTTGCCCTGCAGCTGTGAAAGAATATAACATGTTCATGGGAGGGGTAGATTTGCTGGACTCCTTGCTGGCACTCTATCGTATACCTATTAGATCCAAGAAATGGTACCACAGAATATTGTTTCATTTCCTGGATGTTTCTGTGGTGCAAGCTTGGCTAACTTATTGTTCAGATGTGTGTAAGGATGGTATGGAAAAAAAGGACAGACTACCATTAGTTGATTTCAAGTTGCAGATTGCTTTGTGTCTCCTAAAAGCAGGAAAAAGTGAAAATAATAAAAGGGGAAGGCCATCAGGAAGCACTGAGACACAGCTGGTGGCTAAAAAGATGAGAGGGCAAACAGCAAATGTACCTCCTTTTCATGTCAGAACTGACAATGTTGGCCACAGCCCCAATTCCGTCACCAACAAAGGGAGATGCAAACTTCCTGGATGCAAGGGGTACTCCAGAACTGTCTGTGAGAAGTGTAACCTACACTTGTGCCTCAATAAACATTCAAACTGTTTCAAAGTATTTCATGAAACATGAGTGTGGAGCTGTGATTGAGTCACGAGACAGAAGATTTTTTTTTTTTTTTCAGTAACTATATGTTTCATTGTATGTGTGGCATTTTCTGTATAAATTACACTTAACTTCATGAAGTTTCACAAATTTTGTTGTCTGCTATTTACTGTTTAAATATTAAATGTAGGTAGGGAGTAAAAAAAGGTGAAATAGATGTTGTTAGACATAAAAACATAGTTAAAAGATATATGTTGCCAAATGGCAACAATAAATGTTCCCAACCTTAATGGTGATTTGTTGCCAATTGGCAACATACCCATAAAACACTAACTAAACATTTTTTTGCCCAAAATTAACCTTCACACCACTTTTCAGACATGGGACAGCCACAAAAACCACTCCAAGAATTTTTTTTCCAACTATTTCATAAATGGCCCAATAGAGGGTTAAGGTACTATACATTTTTTCAATGTCAGTGTTGATCATGTAGTATGCCATATCTTGTACCTTGGGAAGAAGTCTATTAAGTTTCCCAAGACTATGTGTAGTTATTGTAGTTTGTCACACTCTTAAGATTATATATGTCTATTCTAGCATCTCAATAACATCGTACTAAAAAACAAGTAAACATTGTACTTAATACTTCTCAAACATTATCATTATACATTCTATTTATATACATATATATATGGGCGACATGGTACTGCCTCTGGAAACAGAGGTTTGTCAGTCCTTAATATGTCTATAGTATCTGCCGTCAATGTCAGTATTCATTGCAACGGTCAGATAGGCAGAGTAGTAGAAATATAATATATAGCGTCACCAAGCATGCATTTAACTAAACATCCCCAAAGTGACAGCAAGAAATGTGTTACTACGTCAGGATGTGATGTGCTCGGCTGATGCTAGCCTTTGATGCACCAGTCGAATTACCAGTCATGTATGCAACTAATCACGCGAAATCCTACCATCTGTCTTGGGGCAATAGCGAAAGACCTATGTCACTATTGTCAGAACAGGATGTGCTCGGCTGATGCTAGCCTTTGATGCATCTGTCGAAACCGTAAGCTCAGTCTGTTACTATATACATGTACCCCTGTATGTCGGAGTTAACCAAAATTCAAGACCAAAATGCCTCAACTCAGTGCGGACATGGCCATGTAAGGGTCATCTGTGTTGTATCTTACCTGACTAGTAATTAATATCAATTGTGGAAACATCTCTCGAAGTCACCTGTATAAACACTGTCATATGGAATAAGGTCCTTTATCTACCTTCTAATATGCGCAACTCTGAGGGAGTAGGTTATTTTCTCTTTTTTTTTTTTTTTTTTCTTCCACTGCTGCAACACCCTGGCTTGGACTGTGACATTTCTTTTTTTTTCTTGTTGCCCTCTATGCCTGGTGGTGGAGAAAGTATACCTCTGAAAAACATGGACATTGCAAATTAACATGAAAACTTTTAACCTAAGTCTTGGTAAGTCTCATCTTGTGAAGAAACGTATTATTGTCTCTTTTAGAAATCTGTATCTTTCTTGAAATATTGTTCAATTGTTTTATGAAATAATTCATTGTTTAATCTAACTTCTCAGTTACGTTGGTCTCTTGTATAAACTATTTCACTATCACTCTGAATATCGCGAGAGTACAGTAGCTATCACTCATGTGCATGTGATCAAAGTCTTATCACTACATATAATGTTTCCTGTTTATGTGATTACTGTAGTTGATTACTATCTATGCTGTTGCTCACCATTAAGTTTCTTCTAACTTTTTTCACAAAGTTAGTGTATAATATAAATGTGTAAGTGTACTGAGATGTCAACAACTACTTGAGTTTACCACTGAGACCTAATGAACTAACTAACCGTTGGATACCGTTGATTGGGGTACCTTGATTAAGCACTATAGCTGGGGAAGTGCTGTGAATTAGTACTATATGCTGGGGAAGTACCTTACGGCGATTACACTGTTTGTATGAGTTTGGAGATCTCTTTTGCAAGCTCCATCAGTGTAAATTTCTCTACTGTAGAGACGACTGTCGTACTACGATGAAATTGGTATCAGTTGTGATGTTATTTATAGTCGCTCTGCAGGAGGATGAGGACGAACGAATTTCTGTTGTTTTTGAAAGTATGACAATAGCTTGTTTACTTGATGTTTACATTCTGAGTTTGGTGTTGGTAACGTCGTCCATTCTTTCAATGTTATTTTCTTTGCTTTATGTTGATAAGTCTGACTATATAGGAACTATCATCTTGTCAGCAATATTGTTGCTAAAGTTTATAAGCTGTGCTGTAGAGCTTCACTTCTGACAAGTTTTGTTATGTTTCAGTGCTCATAAGGCATCTGATCTTCTTCTTCCCAACCGCAATGTCTTTGCTAGTGGTTGTAGTTGTGGCTGGTAGTTGTTGTTGATCTAAGTTTTCCTTCTGTAAGGCTCCGTTTCTGCAACCTGTTTCTTCTCATGGGTTGTAGATGTCTGGTCTTCATCTTGATACATCTGAGCTTGCTTGGCATTTCTTCTGTCATCACATGTTCGCTTCACATGATCACTGGGGATGCGACAGGTGTCACAGGGAATATTTTATGGCTGACGTAGGGATGGGGAACGATGGTTGTGACCATGTGATAACATTGCAAACACTGATGCGTTGTCTCTGTGTAGTGTGTCCAGACTTCTTATGTGATTCTTGCTTCTTTGTTTCTTCTGTAAGGTTTCGACTCCGCTGTAGTATGTCATTTCCCGTTGACTGCAAAAGTCTCCCATCTTAAATGTCCCGACTTGATCGTCTAGGCTGATGTTAACTTGTGGCTGGTAGTCATGGTTGGCTTCTGTTTCCTTCTGTAAAGTTCCAATTCGGCTGATACTTCTGAAGGTGTGAGTGATCGTCTTCTGTCATCACATGTTCGCTTCACATGATCACTGGGGTTGCAACAGGTGTTGCAGGGAGTATGTTGGGATTAACGAAGGAATAGGGAATGATGGTTGTGACCATGTGAATAACATTGCGAACATTGATGTGTTGTCTTTGTATTGCAGGTAGACTCATGTGCTTCTTGCTTCTTTGTTTCATCTGTAAGGCTTGGACTCCGTTGTACTGTTTCTTCTTGTTGATTGTAAAGGTCTATTATCTTCCATGTCCCGACTTGATCGTATAAGGTAGGATTAACTTGTAGTTGATAGTTGTAGTTGATACTTTATTTCATCCCATAATTGCTGTCTTCTTGTGGTGCTTCATCAAAAATCTAAGTCTGTAGTATTTCTGCCGTCGTCACCACGACTTACTATTTCCGTCGTCACCACGACTTTTCACAAAAATTTTCTTGCCGGACCACCGCGGCCTCAAATGTACGTCTTACATCTCCTTCACTCTTTTCCCCTACTGCAGTATCCTATTGGTCAGGTGTACTCAGTTGTCTGTTGTGTGCGGTACAGACCAATTATACTTAGGCTTCTCAAGACTAAGTTGCCGCCGCCATTTTGTTTACCTCTCATAATATGCTATGCCATTGCTCACATAGCTTGTTGCTGCTATCTCCCATTCTCCTTACTTATTCACCATGTCTAAAAACTTCATCATCATGGCCTCTCTACTTTTAAGCGCCTCCAACGCTATCAGTTTATTCATGTCTTGAGTCCCTTCTACTATTCTGACTTCATTAACACTTTGCTTCCTCTCTACCTCTCTATCTCGTATCTCTCCCGAGTTTCTCTCAACCTCTCCATTTCTTACCTCATCAACCGTTTGCCTCGGTTTCTCTCTATCTACCATTTCTTCCTTTCTCGCACTCCCTGAGTTCCTCTCAGGTTCTATGTCGCTACCGCGACCTCTAAGTTTCTACTACTGTTTCTATAAGCTTCTCGGCTCTTGGATCGGTAACCTCGTCGATCCGTATCTCTCCTTCTACTATCACTTTTATGTCTCAGCCTGTCTCGGCTCTTAGATCGGAAATCCCCTCGATCTGTATCTCTTAATATGCTATGTCTGTACTCTCATAGCTTCCTCCTATGTTAACTTATTCATCAACTTCAGCATCTCCAATGCTAACTGTTGTTTGTTAACTCCTTGTCTCCCTTATTTCTCCCTTATTTGCTCATAAGTTCCATCAACATCAACACCATTGTCTCTTTACTTATTCACCATGTCTAAAAACTTCATCATTATGGCCTCTCTCGCCTTAAGCGCCTCTAACGCTATCATCTTATCAATATCTATATCTGCCTCTTCCTCTATTTCTCCTCTGAATTCTATTCCGATTTGCTTGCTCTCTCCATCTCTTCTCGTTTCTGTCATCTAACATTTTTGTTATATCCATATCTAATTCATTTCTTATCTCTAGAAACTGTGTCCGATACTTTTGTTCTAGCAATGTCCATACTGTTCTTCTTGACCCGTCAAATTCAGGCTGTGCTATAATGACTTCTATTTCCTTCTTCAACTGCTCTATGTTTGGTCCAACCACTTTGACCATTTTCTTAGTCATGTCATTCTTGTGCTGAAGTTCTTCTACAAGTCGTCTTTGTTTCTTCTTAACTGCGTCTTCACACTCCTCTTGGATTACATCTCTCACAAGCTGTCTTACTTCATTTATTCTTTGTGATAAGTCCATATCAAACTCGAATTCTAACACTCTGTGCACCGACTTTATTGACAAGATGTTGGGGTCGCTTCCTCTTATGTTGCGTCTTATTGTTTCTTTTAACTCATTTACACTTGGTTGGGACTTCTTACTAGTTTTCTTCATCTGACTTGTACATCCAGGGTAACTTTTCTTATTTATCGGCCCATAATATCTATGGCCTTCTTCGTCCGTTGCATACCCAAACTCGACCGACGAGTATCCTTCTGCATTTTCGTCGGAGTCTATAATTCTATCTTCTTCATCTGACGATACAATGTCTGAGTAACTTGATGACGAATCTGAGAACTCTTCATCCACTATCTCGACATCCCTGCAACCAAGTTCCTCTTGCATCACATCTTTCACAAGTTGACTTACTTCTTTTATTCTTGTTGATAAGTCTATGTCAAATTTTATTTCTAGCAATTTGTGCACCTTCTTTATTGACAAAGTGTTAAGATCGCCTTCTCTTAGGATACATTTTATTTCTTTCTTCAATTCCTGTTCACTTGGGTTAGCTACCTTGATAATTTTCTTCTCCTTCAGACCACTGTTAACATTCTGTACTCTCTTATCTACTTCCCGCTTTCTAATTGTTGAGTTTGTATCTTGTACTTCTTGTGGACCTATTTTGACTGAACTCCTTCCCACTGCTGTTCCCACATGCCTGCTAGATGCGTCAGCGTTAAGGTCAACATCTATTTGTTTTGCTGAACTTGCAACTCTGTTCTCTGTTTGTTTTGCTGAGTCCATCTGTGCGGCTGCTGTAACTTGCTTCAGCTGTTTTTGATTCTTTTGTGGATTAGGACTGTTATTTCTTGAATATCCATTATCGAAGGAAACTTCGCTTAACTCTGGAGCTGGTACCTGACTTTGCACATTCAGGTCAGTTCTTCCTGGATTTTTGCACGTGACAGCTTCTTGTTTCTCATCTTGCTCTTGATCTTCAATGTTACTGTGTTCTACGTTATCTATAAAATTCTTGTTACTTTGACTTGACTGTCCTTTCTGAAGAAGTAATGTCTTTATGTCTTCTAGAACACCTATTCCTTTTGACACTAAACTGGTCAGTATACCATCAACAGTCTCTTGCTCTGAAATATTAGTAATTGTTTGCTGGACTTTTCTGCACCGTTTATCTTTCTTCATCTGTGCTTGACTCCATAGCATCGACAAGAATGTACTTGGCTTCATGATGTCGCTGTTACTCTTCATATCTCTTTCTTTGGATGTCAGCTTTTGTAACTTATCGACCATTTCAGTACTGTATAAATCAGGTAAGTCATCTGTAACTTTTCTTGACTTTACTCTGACTGGGATTAAACTCTTCTTACATCTGTCATCTGTTTGTACTGCGACATTTGTAACTGGTCTTGACTTTATCCTGACTGGGATTAAACTCTTCTTACATCTGTCCTCCGTTTGCACTGCGACATTCTCTGTCTGAGGCTCTATTCTAGGAACTGCTGGTTCAGTTCGTCTTTTCAAGTTTAATATTGGTCTTCCTTCTTTGACTTTGAATGTTTGTAGCTTGATTTCAACAATCTCCTTTATTTCAATCTTATATACTTTTGCAACCAATCCATCCACTATTCTGATGCAAGGAAAATCGATTGCATAATTCCTACAACGCTTTAGCTCTGAAGCGAAGTCTCTCAGTGCTATTCTCTTCTTTCTGTTTTGTATGGTTCTTGCGCAACTCTCCATGTTTGAATATCTGTTCAAGTCAACTATTTATCCTTCTCTGTCTATGAGGCAGGCCTAGTTATCTATCATTCACTTTTTTTTTATCTTTCCTCCAAGTGAGACTATTTCTCCTACTGGCCCCCTTGTTCCGCCAGAGATGTTGATTCCTGGATGATATAAGGTTCGTCTTTTGTTCAACCCAGACCACGTTCTTCCCTCCTTGGTGGTGAGCAGTGACTGATGCGTATAGGGTGTTCTATTATTTCTATCTCTCCTATTACTCACTTCTAATAACTCTCCATTCCTTAATCTCTTCACACCTCAAAGCAACCGGGGTGATGTGGTTCAATTTCGAAAACAACTTTTATTTACATAAGATGATCCAAGATCAACCAACAAAATTCATCAGATACAGTTCTCAATTTTTTTTTTCCACCCGTGTGTTGCCGGGGCCCGAAAGGGGAGCAAAGAATAGTAACACTGCACCCTACCACGCATGTCGTAAAAAGCGACTAAGGAGGGTTGGGCATGGGGCTGTTTACCCCATCCCGTAAAAACTTCGCACAGCGGGCTGATCACCTGCTTGCCAACCAATCTGATTACGGAAACAACGATAGATTGTTTGGTCTGTTTTTGTTCCACAAAGACGCCACTAGGCGTGGTGGAAACAGCGATAGATTGATCAATTTGTTGTTGCCCTGAGACGCCACTAGGCGTACTGGCCACATACTGCTTTGCCGGTTGGTGGCTAAGGATGGAAGAAGAAGAAGAAAACAGTTCTCAATTACAATGACCTCAAGTCTTCCACTTGATTCAATCAAATATCTCAAAGCATAATTATATATATTGTTTTCTCCTGTAGCCTCTTGCATATTTCGTTGTATACCTAGCCTACTAAAGTTCACCAGGGACACAAATTATACACTTAACTTAGTAAACCCAGGCACAACAGCTCATAACCATCAATCACCGTCCTCAGCTGACAAGCAAGTATCTAGAAAAGCTACATTTAAGCCCACCTCCCACGCTAACCTTTATGACCAAATGTATCCGCCACTACCCACACAACAGTCCAGCCAGCTGCTAACTGCACAACAGACACCACTGGACAGATGGACAGATTGGACTACAAGTAACATCCATTCACTTAATCGCAACGCAGGAACTACAGCAAGAAAATGGGAGTTTTCTCACCCCGTCTCCACCCGCACAGAACGGAATTCTCACAATTCATCCGTTTTACGGCAACTGACTCAATATAGTCCAGAAATATTAATGCAGGCTCTTCAGATGTCTATAAACGGCTCTACAGAACAAGATTAAAACCAAGCAACTTAAAACTGTTTTTTTTTTTAAACAAGTTTGCAGTGTAACATTCGACCTGACGCGTTCTCTTCGGAAGCACTTTAGTGACCTTTGTCCTGAGATAAAAGAAATAGCTGAGTATCAGCGTTGAACTTTTAACTGTCACTTTTGGATGTTAATAATTTTTTTTTTTTTTTTTTTTTATTACATTGTCTGTTTAAACATTTCTTTCTGTTCGTCAGAGCAGGGCGTATCTAAATTTGTTTCCGATTTAGTAATAACTCTATCGTATTAATACTATTGTTTTCTTATTATTATTATCTCTGTGCTTATTCCTCTCATTCCTACGCTCACCATTCTCTTTTACATCTTTTATACATCTGCACCTTCGTTTTTTCATATTGAGGAAAATTAGGAAATCCTCACAAAACTAACTAACTAAGTCACAGCGTGGACCTTTAACTGTCCCGGGAGGATTAATTCTCTACATTGACTGTGGTTGAAGTAAAAATATTCCTTTTTGTTCGGAACAGACTGTATTTTAAGATAAAAACCACACTTTTTGCAGAGATTAAGATACTGTAAACAGTGTCCACGGACTCTAGCAGTGCATATTTTATTACTTGTCTACAATTTTGTATAAACCATTGTGTACCAATTTTATTGCTTCTTACTCATTCCTACTCCCCTCATTATTTCTTTCCTATTGACTATTATCATGTCCGAGTGCAAAAACTCTAATCAAAATATAGGCAATACCACTAATTCATGGCTTAAACTATCAGGGCTTAAAATTGGTCATTTAAACATTTACCACCTGCTAGGTAAGCTTTCTGAAGTCTCCACCTCCCTCCAACAAAACTTCCACATATTTGGTTTTTCTGAAACCCGTCTCAATGACAAAATTACAGATGACGAAATTAGGATTAATGGATTCACCACCATTCGCAGGGATCCTAACAGACAACATGAAACAGGGCTAGTCATATACATCTCAACATCTCTTCAGTACAGACGCCGTGATGATCTAGAACATACTGGCATTGAATGTTTTATGGCTGGAAATAAAACTCCCCAACCTGACCCCCGTTCTAATTGGTTACCTGTACCGAAACCCTAGCTCTTCTGCTGTATGGTTTGACACATTCTCACGAATGATGGACAACGTTTGGGCTTCTTCGAAGGAAATTATTCTACTGGGGGATTTCAATATTGACCTTCACAAACCGAACAACACGTGGAATGATATCACCATCTCATACAACCTCATACAGTTAATCAATCAACCCACGAGAGTAACAGACTCATCATCTACACTAATTGATCATATCTATACGACCTGCCCAGAAAACATTATAGAATGCATAGTCCCACAGACATCATTAAGTGACCACTATCCTATTTGCTGTACCTGGACGAGAAAGGGGTTTAAAGCACCTAAAACGGAACACATCACAGTCCATTACAGGAATTTCAAAAACTTTAACATTCAATTATTCCTACAAGACCTACAAATATCCCCTCTCTCATACGTGTACCAACTTCCGCATCCAGAAGAAGCCATAACATACTGGACACAAACTTTCAACAACGTATTCGACAAACATGTTCCTATAAAGCAGGTTCGGGTCAAAAACATCAGAAAGACCCCATGGATAACCAACGAAATACTATCAACAATGAGAGAGCGGGACGAAGCACATAAGCTCAAAGATTTCAGCAGGTATCGGATGCTTAGAAACAAAGTACAATATCTCATTCGTCAGGAAAAGAAACTACATTTCAGAAAGATGATTCAAGACAAAGCAAACAGCAAAGAAGTCTGGGCAGCCACTAGAACACTAACACACAAATCAAAGTCACTAAACTCTTTACCAAAAAGCTGCTCCCTCACGGCAACTCATTTTAGCAACCACTTCAAAACAGAAATTAGCCTTCTCAAGTCGACACTAAAGCCAATGGACTGCGATATTAGTAAATTGACAGCCTTCTGCAACACTGAACACACCACAACAGATCTAAGACATATTCCTTTTCTAACAGTACATGAAGTTCTCAAATATATCTTGGCATTAAAAAACAACAATTCATCTGGGCTTGATGGTATCAGCAATAAGATTCTACGTTACGCTGCGCCCATCATTTGCGACTCCTTAACCTATGTGTACAACCAATGTATTGCACACAACTACTTCCCCACAGCCTTTAAATCTGCCAAAGTGTACCCCCTCTATAAAATCTGGCTCACATAGCGATCCCAACAGCTACAGACCAATATCCCTTCTATCATCTCTTTCAAAACCACTAGAGAAACACATTTACAACACCACATTTCAACACTTAACAACAAACAAACTGCTCATTGATAGCCAGTCAGGTTTCAGACCCAAACATTCCTGTCACACAGCGCTCACCAAAATGGCAGACAACTGGCTGTCGAACATAAATGATGGAAAATTATGTGGTGCTGTTTTTGTCGACTTCAAGAAAGCATTTGACATGATTGACCACACTATCTTGGTTCAAAAGTTGGAAACCCTCAGAATAGGCTCTAATCCACTAAACATCATCAAATCATTCCTGGCAGATCGACAACAGTTAGTGCTTCACAACAACTTGGCATCAGATTTCTCGAAGGTAGTTACAGGAGTCCCGCAGGGCTCTATTCTTGGGCCCCTACTCTTCGCAATGTTCATCAACGACCTGCCACTACATCTAAAATATTCAACTTGTGACCTCTTTGCAGATGATTGTACTATCTACACTAGTGACAATGACTGCGTGGCACTTGAAATGACTCTTCAAAGCGATGTAGACAATCTAACAAAATGGAGTAATATGAATCGTATGCCAGTAAACACAACAAAAACGATATCTATGTTGATTACCACCAGACAGAAACTCCTAAGCTGCACCAAAAGATCGCTACAGCTACACGCGGAATCAATACAAATTGAACATGTAACAGAACACAAAGTTCTGGGGATCACGATTGACAAGCACTTAACGTGGAACTCCCATGTACGGAATTTAACCAAACACATAGCACAAAAGACGTACCAGCTAGCCAAAATAAAACACTTCTTAGACGCAGAAACTAGACTATTGTTCTACACCTCACATATACAGACACATCTAGATTACTGCTCTACACTATGGGATTGTTGCCCTGCTTCCACCTCGAAGAGACTGCACTCCCTGCAAAAGAGAGCAGTGCGTCTGATCACCGATAATCGCACGACACCACACACAAGGACAGGAAAAGAACCCAAAATACTGTCGCTAAAAAAACGTCTTCTCTACAACAAAGCCAAGCTGACTCACAAAATTCTATCTAACAATGCCCCGTCGTACCTAAGATCATTGTTTCAAACCAGTAGAAGGGAGGGACAACGATTACATCAGTTACGTCTGCCCAAACCTAGGATCGACCTGTTCAAAAAGAGTCTAGCCTACTCTGGTGCCTACTTATGGAACAGCCTTCCACACCACCTAAAAAGCCTACCTACACAATATTCTTTTAACAAAGCACTTTTCAAACACTTCCTCAACACTGATTATCTACCCCCATAGAAACAGTATTTGCCTGTCAACATCTCATCCATAGGTCAACATTTCTTTTCCTCTTCCGCTCATTTTTGTGTGTGAATAATTTGTTTTATATCCATGTAGTATCATTATTATATTCACTTTAAAATATTATTATATAATGTAATGTATGTGTGAATGTACCCACATAATACTGTACTTTAGAAATGTGAGTCGTGAGAATGTACCCGCATAACAAAAATACAGATTAATTGTAGACGGATTGACCGCATGAGTGAGTGTCGGTATACAGAATTTATTTATTTTTATTTATTGTTTTATTTATTTTATTTTATTATTACTTTTTTCCCCCATTTACTAGCTTGTTTGTTTCAAAAAAAAAACCCTACTCATTTTTTTATTATTATGCTTGCATACTGTAAATGAATGCTGTTATGGTAACTTTATAATGTTGCATGCCTTTAAATTAATGCTTAAAGCATCATGTGGGAATGAAAGGATATAGTATGCAAGATTAATGAGAGTGGAAGGGCAGAATGTTAGACGGGCCTGCGCGCCCAATTCTTTACCCTTCGAAAATAAAGTTAGTTCGTTCGTTCGTTCGTTCGTTCCTTCTCATGTTACACGATTTTTCTCCTATTTTCTACAACAGTTCTAAATCCTTGGAGTCATGTTCTCACCCAAATCTCAACCTAGTTAGGTTTAACTCCTTTAAATGCAGCATGTAAGGTTTCAATAGCTACACCTGAAATAATCAAACAATGTCCAACGCCAAAATGGCCTCCACCATACTTACTCTAATATGAGAGAGCGCATAAGTTGTTTCATGAATATCAGATTCACTTGTGGTGGCGTCTTCATACTTACTCTTATATGAGAGAGCGCATGATATGTTTCATGAATGTCAGTGCTGTAAACCCTTTGTTTAATACCATCTCGTTTAATGGCAATGCCTCATCTTCTTGGTATGACAGCCCATCCTGGCTATCTGATAATAAAAATTATCCACTTTAAGCTTTAATTATGCCTTTGCTTCAATATTCTCTTCTGTAGCTCGCTCCCTTAAATAGGTGCGTCATTAGCCTGTGACAAAGTTGCTGAAAGTCAAAAAAATGGTTCAAACCAATATATTACAAGTCAATAACAATTGAACATGGATGATGAAATGATTAATGGTACATCAACAAAAGGGGTGGTGACCCCCTACCATGAAATGATTAATGAGGACATGTTTTAAGGAGTATTTACATTTATAGTATTTACAACAAAGCTACAAACTTTGTGTGCTGACTAAAGAGTCAAATAATTATTTGTTTAAACAATCAACAAAAAAATTTCAAATTTGTTCCGTTATGTTATGTGTTATTTGTTCGTATATCTGTAAGAAAATTCTACTATTGTAATGTATGCCGTCATGTACTGCCCTATTCCTACATGTCCACACTAAATATCTAAATTCAGCTAATAGAGTTAACAATTTAAGTTCTGTCTGTCTCTGTAATGTAGGTAAAGTATTCAACATGACCGCTTGGTACATGTTGAGTGATCCTGGTGTTTTGGAAGCTATCAGTGTTCTTAGTTTGTTTAATGTAGGGACCACTGTCCTACATGTGTAGAACAAGTGGTCCTCTGTTTCTATTGCGTTGTTACTGCACAGTTTACACCTTGGTGGCGCCTTGCCTGCTTTCATTGCTGAATGCTTACTCATAGTAGGTGTTAAACCATACAGTAACCTAAATGTAACTTGTTTGGCTTGTGGCTTAACGTTTAATGCGTGAATGTTTGTGAAACTTTGCGTGTAGTCTGTTATGAAAAGATTGTACCCTCGTTTAATCCGTGTACCTAAATAGGGTTCCTGTGCTGCAACTAATAATTTGTATATGAGTTTGGTGTCTTGCTTTACTAACTGTTCGTTTCCTTTTAAATTTTGTAAGCATATCCTATAAAAGGGTGGTGGGGTCCCAAAGAAATGTGGTTGATTATTTTCTAACTTGTGTAATTTAACTAACCTAAGTCCAATGTAGTAGTGTGCTAATGGGTAAAGACCTGGATTTTTTATAATCTCCCCTATATATTTAACCCTTAAAGCTTTAATCTTAGTGTTAATGTCTTGTAAAGCTATCCCCCCTTTGTGCTTAGGTTGTATTAGAGTTACGTGTTTAATATTTTTAATGGTGCCTTTAAAAATGAAATTCCTAATTAGTACATTTATTTTAGTTACCACTGACTTTGGCATAATCTGGATATTTGCTGTATATATAATTTTTGGCATAATGAAACAGTTCACTATGATACTTCTCCCAAAAATAGTAGCTGTCTTGTATTTATATTTCTCTAACATGTTTTGAATTTTATCTACTAACTTTATCCATGTCTCTGTATTGGGGTCATGGGGGTTACAAGAGTAGCTTATCCCATAAATTTTGATTCTGTTAACTTGCGTTAACTGAAAGGGGAAATCTGTTCTATTTGCCCATTTACCTAAACCCATTAAACTAGATTTTTGAATATTTAGTTTGGATTCGTTAGCGTATCCAAACTCTGTAAAGGTTTCTAATATCTTTCTTATGGAATCTACAGTTGCTGGAAGGAATAAAGTATCATCAGCATACGCTAATGATTTTCTTTCTCCATGCCCGGGTACAAAGGTCCCCGTGATGTTTACATCTTGCCTAATTCTTTCCAGCACTGGTTCTAGTGTTAAAACGTATAACAGGGGAGACAAAGGGCAACCCTGTCTCACTGATCGCGTCAGCCTAACTGGTTCACTTAAACTGTGATTAATTAATATTTTACTATGGGTTTTTTTATATAAGATCTCTATCCATGTTCTAAAGTATGTACCTATGTTGTTTGCCTGTAAAGTTTTATGTAGGAAGGAATGTGATACTCTGTCAAAGGCTTTTTCCTGATCTAGTGATAGTATTGCACTTTGACACTGTCTATCATGCGTGTATGTAATGAAATCCCTTATGAAGTGTGTATGTCTACAAATGTTCCTACCATGTACACTACATTGTTGGTCAGGATGTACCAAATTCTTCATGAATAATTTAAGCTTCAGAGTGAGAGCTTTGGCCAAAATTTTATAATCAGTATTTAAAAGCGAAATAGGCCTGTAATTTTTGATTGACTTTCTGTCAGCATTATCTTTAGGTATTAAAGTAATAAAGGATTCATTTAAACTATTCGGAAGCTCTCCTTTCTGGAAGGCTTCCTCAAATACTTTAATTAAAAGGGGGCCTAAAAGTGGGAAAAAGAAGAAGTAAAATTCTGCCGTTAACCCATCTGGGCCGGGTGATTTATTTTTCTGGAAAGTACTAATCGCTTCCCTTAAGTTTCCTAAAGTTAAAGTTTCGTCTAATTTCTTGCTCTCATCATCACTTAAACGTTTTGTGTAGTGTAGAAATTTATCCTGTGTGTTTACATTAGTTGGTTCTTTAGTGTATAATTGTGTGTAGTATTCAAAAAAAGCGTGCCTAATGTTAGTGTCTTCTGTCTGATGCTTTCCATTCATGTCAAATATTTCGTGAATCTGTCTACTGTGTTGTACATTTTGCTCAATCGCTAAATATTGTCTACTGGGTGTTTCTTGTATAATAGTATTTAATTTTGACCTAAGGAGAGCTCCTTGGTATGTGTGTTGTTTGTACAGGTCTAACTGCTCTTCTAAAGAATGAATGTGTGGGTTAGATTTGTCTATCTGCTTTGTTAAACTTATTGCGTCTTCTAATATATTTTGTTCCCTCTTAAAAGCCCTGTGTATTGTTGTTGCTAAAATCTGTGTTCTATCCCTTATTGTGTTTTTTAACAGGTCCCAATATTCTGCAATGTTGTTATTGGGAATATCCTGTGTGTAACCCTGAATGAGTTGTGTTATTTTGTCTGTGAAGAAAGTATTTGTTAGCAAATTATTGTTGAATTTCCAATGTGGGGATCTCTTTAATTTTGTATATGTGTGCCCCGTACTTAAAACTGTGTATACTGCTTGATGGTCTGTAAATTTAAGCGTGTTTTTTATATGATAAGTTTTATGTATATTGTAACTATTGGATGCGTAAACCCTGTCCAGTCTTGAGGCCTGTCTAAGATATGGATTTCTTATGTCGTGAAATGTGAAGGCTTGTGTGTTCGGTTGTAGTTTTCTGTACACGTCTACTAGGTCATGTTTGTCAAGAATGGGTTGTAAGTGTCGTATTGATTGGGGTATTTGAATTTTCTTTATCTGGGATACGGGGCCCAAGGAACTACTGTCTAGACTAGCTAAAACACAGTTAAAATCTCCCCCTAACACTATTCTAGTTCCTTTGTAGTGCCTATCTATGGTGTCAAACAGTCCGTCGTAAAATTTGGGTTGGTCAGTGTATACTGCGGGTGCGTATATATTAATGAGTGTGTGTGTGTCGTGTTTATTGTGTTTGTTTTGTATTTGAGTTATGACAATTCTGCCACCATTGTCCGTTCTATGGTGTACTGCTTCCCAATCTTCATTAATTTGCAGAATGGCTGCACCCCTACCATGACTGGTGCCTAAGGCGAACCAACCATGCTTCAGTCCTAATCTAGTTACTATCTGGTCGGCATGATACCTAGAAGTAATCCCCGTTTGTTGCAAGAACAAAAAGTCGGGTTTCTCTTTTTTAATCAGTTTAATTACATGGTCCAGCTTATTTCTCAAACCATTGATATTGAGAGATATTATCACTAGACTGCATGTCGGAGTTGACAAAACGGGGGCTTGCGAACCGTCTGTAGAATTACAAAGCTGAGTAGTGGTCTGAGGCTGGCTACTCGCTACAGGTGGAGTACTCACACTAGTTGATGGTGTATGATGTATTCTAACAATTTTAGTAGGCAAAATGCTAAACTGGTCATTTATAACACATGGCTTGCACAGCATAGCGGTGCCTGTCGGCTGACCGCTTTCTGTCGTAACTAGGCCACTCGACACATGTATGTTGACATTGCTTGACGAGGCGGTGCATGAAGGCTGACCTGCTAACCTAGTTACATGACTGCCTGACGGAATAGTGATCTGGGGCTGACTATCCGTTCCGCTCTGATAATTTAGGCTGGGCGCAGATGAAACTGCGTCGCCTACCCCTCTCACCCCAACTGGGGGGAGAGTGGACTGCTTAAATGAAACTGTGCGCATGTTAACGTGTGTGTAATGTGGACTAACTAACTATCAAAAACTTATTTACATTAAAATAAAAACACAAAACTCTTAAATCATAACTAACACGTCCTAAACTATAGGTATTGGTACATTTTACTTTATATAAATACATTATTTTTATTTCTTTGAACTTGTAAGCTTGGGTCCACTGGAGGGGGGGGGGGGGGCACATCTTTCCACGCACTGGTAGTATAGTATTCTTCTCATCGGTAAGCTCACAGGGGGTGATGACAGCGAGGTGCGTCTTGGGAGTGCCTACACACGCACCATTCGTCATCTGACCTCCGGGACACACACCTCTTGCTTGCCTGACGCAGGACACCATCTGGTTGCACTCTTCAGTGCAGGAAAGGTAGGCTTGTAAGGGCTGACTCATTCGTCGCTTACATCTTCGAAGGGTTGCCCGTCAATATACAGGCTGGCCTGCGACATCATCGCCTCCATGTCTTCGTCTTGTTCTGTTTCCGCCGCCCAACTCATGCGTATTTGGGTGTTAGCTGGCGTCGGCGCCTCTGGAACTACAGATTTACTAGGTGATCCCCTCACAGGGGTATTTGGCCGAGATGCTTCCTGTGTATCAACAATGGGCATTGACTCATACCTTGGGGAAGGCTCTTGTGTAGTCGCCCTAGGCGATGACGGTAAACTTTGCTTACACGGGGATCGCTTGGTTGGAGACCTCTCAGGTTGGTGGCGTCTGCCTTCTTTGGTTTTCCCTGGCCCTGCTGCCAGGAGCATCTTCCTTTTCTTGTCGTTGATTACCTTTGTAAAGCCGTCAGCATCTATCAAGGACCGGGGGCTCTCTGGGGCAGGGAGCTCTTTTGCCCTGCACTCTTCCGCCGGTGTCTTGTCAATCTCTACTGCTTCTTCTTCTCTCGTCTTCTTGAGGGGGGCCCCTCGCTTCTTGGGGCATTGACTCACCCAGTGAGTATCTTCCCCACAAATGAGACATTGCATTCTCCTCCCTGGCAAGGCCACCCACACCCGTTGGAATTTATCAACTTGCTCGTCCATTTTTAAATTTATGAAGTGGGGTACCTGACGCTCAGAAGGCTTATACAAAAAGTTCCACTTGTCGTGGGCCGTTTTAATCCTAAAAACTTCTGCCTCTTTATCTCCCGGGACAGGGGGGGGGTAGGGGGAGTGGGGAGAGGGGAGGGGGGGGGGGGCAGGGAATTGGCTTGTGGAGCCCACGTGGAGACCTCGCGAATTTTACACCATCGGGTAGGGGGGCCGTATGTTTTCTGATTGAAATTTCTCCCTCCAATTCCAAATCTTCCTCCATTTAACATCATCAACACTGTGTACAATAGGAACAGGGGCATTATTATCGATCCGATCCCTCTTGGTTGTATAACCAATATTTGGAACAAAAAACTAAAGTCACACACTCAACGACAACAGTTAGTCCCTAGTTATAAACGAAGTCTAAGACGACAAAAAAATTCTCGGGAAAAACCAAAAAAAACTTGGACAACGTCAACTGGTCCCCCAAAATTGAAAAAAACTGTCGCTTTTTTTTTTTTTTTATAAATACCTTTATTATAGAGTGCCAGTATAACAACAATATATTTACAAAAAATTTTACCAAGAAGATCAGGCATAACTTTGAAAAAAAAAAAAAAAAAAAAAAAAAAAGAAAGAAAAAAAAAAAAAAAAAAAAAAAAATTTTTAAACAATAACACCAAGTAAACATACTCAGGATAAGACCCTCCTCCCCCCCCGTCAGGATAAGGACAAGACCACTCGCTCAATAACACCGCCCCACCCCCCCCCGCCCTCCCCGCCCCCCCGCCCAGTACCCTCCGGACCCCCCCCCCCCACCCCCCCGCCACCCCCCCCCCCCCCACCCCACCCCCCCGACCCGCCCCCCCCCCCCCCATATACTTGCAGAGTCAATATATATGTTGAACATGGGTGATGATTAATGGTACATCGACATAAGGGGTTGACCCCCTACTATGAAATGATTAAAGAGGACATGTTTTAAGGAGTATTTACATTTTATAGTATTTACAACAAAGCTGCCTGCTTTGTGTGATGACCAAAAGGTCAAATAATTATTTATTTAAACAAACAAGAAATTTAAATTTAAATTTGTTCCAT
>JAMPIV010010974.1:0-100000 GCA_024509875.1 Oreohelix idahoensis
AAAGGATAAAATGTAAGGATAAAACCATAATGCGTAAGCTGCTGATAGTACATGATCGCCCTGACCGCGGGTCATCACCCTCCATAAAAATTGACTTGCTAGACGGGAAATCAAAACGGTTACCATTTGAACGGGATGAGAACGGCGGATCAAAAGGGAAAAAAAAATATGACTGAAAAAATTGCGTGAGACTAGCAAGGCTAAGGAGACGCAATTGGGGGGGGCGGAGAAAAAGTCACGTTTCCCAAGTTGACATAAAGTAAGGAACTCGACAGAAGGGACCTTGGATATGATACGCCACAGTCATTTATTGGACGCTTTTGCGATACCAAGCCTTTTATTTGAATTCAGCGGCAAACGCAGATGCTTGAAATATTACAAAATTTAAAAAGTAACTTTTTCTTAATATTAATGTTAGGAATATAAAAATTAGCTGGCCGGATGGCCCATTCTGAGCAGTGAAATAATATGCTTTTATTTATACAGACGGATAGGTAATAATGAAGACGTTGACAAAAGACTGTGTTGTTCACATCAGCGAAAGACTGCATTGAATCAAACAAGTCACTATTTGCACAAAAATCGCGACCTTAAGACTCAAGTGTCCAAATCTAGTTAGAATGAAAGAGAAGGGGAATTGGTGGAAGCTGTGGCTAAAAATAACTTTACAGACAAAAAGTGTAGAGGGGACGAATAGGTTGGTTAAAAAAAAAAACAAGTACGTTTTGTGAAAACGCAAGTAGAGACGGACGGACTAACAGATAAAAATCCATACTTGACTGAAGCATGACTGAAATGACTTTAGTGTAGGAAATTTGAATTTAAACAAACCAAGGCATTGATTGGCCACAGACAATCATATTATCCGCGCTCAGACGAGCTTTTTTTGCCATTCCTCAATAGTTGTCCAGTGATAGACACAGTAAATTTCAAGTGTGGTGATTTCCAAATGAAATAAATTGAAATAAGTTCAGGGACGCCATACTATAGCCAGCAGCTCAGCTGAGTTTTGCTAGCATTTCTGTGTTCTTTATTCATAATCTGAGCTGTGAGTTTTTTTTATGTTGACACCAAAAGGTGGTGTCAAATGCTGGGTAGATAATTGACAGTGAGGACCCGTGCAGTGTCGCATCTCGGCAGAACAGCCTTGTATTGCCCCCAAGCCCGGAGAGGTGGGGCCACCCGATATATTGCCCCCAAGCACGGAGAGGTGGGGCCACCAGATTCCAGCACCAGCGCTACACCTTCAAAGTTACGTAAGCAGGCTGGTCTGCTGGATTTACACCAACTTCATAGACATAACACCCAAAGTGAATTACTACTAAAATATCCCATTTACTTCCATCATTAATGGACAATGTTTGGTAAACTTAGACAGGGAGGGATGAAGCCACCCCAACAGCACATCTATTCATCGTTCTCCCAGGGAAAATAAAATTTGAACTGTAGAAACCTTAACTACTCGTGAAAATTATATACGTACACACATTTTATTTATCATGTCATTTATTCATGCCATTCACTCATAAATTCCAAAATCTTTTCAAATGTTCTGGCCAAATAAAACCTTGGTTCAGAACAAATAAATTTAAAAAAAGATTTACTTTCTAAAATTTCACCAGCTGGATTTAGTTCATTGTGTTCTAAATTTTATTGATAATATATTATTTAATATCTGTGTGTGTGTGTGTGGTTGTATATGTCAATACAACACATTACATTCAGTACCCTAGATTATAACGTAGCCACATTCATTAGGAAAAAAGATAGGTGTGAGGTCGTAGTGGTAGCAAGAAAGGCCTTCTGAAAATTCACAACTACATTTTATCTCAGGAGCCTTCACAGCTGACCTCATACATTACACTTAGTAATATCACCATCATACAATACCATCAAAACCACTACAGAAATAAAGGCTAAACTGGGGCCATATTTCGGCAACCCACCTGACAGTATAGGTTCAGACTATTGTAGTTTTTCAAGGGATACCAACACCCGATTAGGTCAGCAAGAGTGTTTGTGGTCACATATGACAGAGTGAGAAATAGAGAGAGAATATTTTCCTTTGTCACAATCATTGTACTAATCACTTTCTTTATTTCACTAAACTGAGGACTTTACTGAGTAGAAATTTAGTGCGGGACTTGTTCTTCATAGTCTATTCTGTAATGTAGTGTTTATCTTTGACCTTTGGGTTATTAACTTCTTTTGGGATCTTTTCTCAACAAATGCTACACTTGAGGCACATATGATGTAGTCATAACTCATCACTGCTCCAATCGGAGTCTGGGGTCACCTCTGCTGTTGGGTTTTCCCGCACGACTAGCAAGAAACAATCACCAGCACTTGCTGTAGTGGTTCATGAATATACTCTTTTCATATGTTGAGGTTGCCAGCCTCATAAATAACCACTAAGCAAGAAACATGTCAAATTTCACATTTGTAAATAAATTGTTTATACTTACCCCAAAATATTTGGGAATACACAATCCCCTTGCACAGATTTAGACTAGACACAGCTCTGTATTAGATGCTCCGAATCACTTAGGTCTGAAATTAGAGTTTATTCCTCTGACGGCGGGTGTTCTGCGAAATCACTGGCCTGGGAAAACTTTTGTTTATTTCCTCTATGACTTGGTCTCGGAAATTAGAGTTAATTCCTCTGACGGCGGGTGTTCTGTGAAATCACTGGGCTGGGAAAACTTTTGTTAAATTCCTCTATGGCTTGTGATCCAATTCCTTAAGTTTTCAAGACTTTTTTTTTAGAAAATACGGGTTTACTTATAGTTGTAAGTTGCCCAAATACTGTTGTCTATCACTTTTAATAATGGAATTCTAAGTCCTATCCTTCGCTCTCTGGCAAGGGAGTCGCTATTATTACGATGCAGTCTCTCTGTGTGAGTGTGCTGTGAATCTGATTTTACGAGATTATATTTTTAGGTCTCAGGGCAAATCGCAGATTGCATTTCCGACTAGTGTGCCAATAGAATACATTGTTTATTCCGGCCTCTTTAATCAACCAATCCAATCGAATCTCGTTCAGCACTACGTGGTTTGGGGTGTTTAAATTCAAAATATCCCCCACGTGTTTAAAATATTAATTTTAATATCCAACGCGTGACCTCTTCATATCGTTGCGTCAGACTTCCGCCGGCATCTTCATACAAACAAATAAGTGACTCATCCCTCGATACCGATCATCCGCCCAGACGGGTTATCTGTAATCTTGATACAGACAGGGGCCAGCGGAAGCGAATTACGTATTTATCACCTGTGTGTTTCGTCTGTCCACCAGACAAGATCGCCGACAGACAATGTGGCTTTCTTTACGTTTATCGTGCACTCCCGTCTTGTGCAAACACAGGTATGGTCGCTATCCACCTGGCGTCAAATGTTGGACCGTCACGTTCAAATCGGTCAGCCGGCTTATGTGATAACGCATAATCAGCTTGCCAGTCTAATTACCTGGCGGAACGTGAACAAGTTTGAGATGGTAAACAAGATAAAGACAGTCCCATAGCTATACTTTCGTAGGGAAGTGGAGTGTTATAGACTTCACCCTACTAGATTCAGCATAGAGTAAAATAATGAATGAAAGGGCAAAAATTATGCCAAATAAAAGGACGATGAAAGAGAGAAATAAAGGAATGAAGCGATACTGCCGGAGTGAATGAGAGTTGTAAAAAAGCACGACTGATTTCGTCACACTGGGGGCGACCGAGCAAAGTGGAAGCAGTTTGTTGCCGACCTACAAGACGCCACCAGGCGTGATGGCCACTAACTGCTTTGACAGTCGGCGGCTAAGGATCAAAGAAGAAGAATATAGACAATGTTTCTGACAACCAAAAAGCTACAGAATGGGTACTTGCGTAGAATATAAAGATTGAGGGGGTATGACAAAATCACAAACGTGGAACTGCTCAAAAGAACCAGTATAGTGTCATTGAAAAAAAAGAGATGAGAAGAAGACGCTGGAGATGGAAAGGACACACGCTGACTAAACCTGTCGATAGCCCTATCAGGCAGTCCTTGTTCTGGAATCTTCTGGATAAGAGATGTTGAGAGCGACTAAGGTACACGTGGAGAAGAGAGCTGGAGACAGACATGAGAACATGGAAAGACCTTGAGCTGATGGCACGTGACAGGATGACCTAGCATAAGTTTGTTGAAGGACTACGCTCCTTGAGGAACTGAAGGGCAAATAATAAGTGCCAGTTCAACAAGAGATTTAGAAGAGTCGCTGGCAATTGATCGCACACTTTAAGGAAACCTGTGGTTAGCATTTTCATGCATTCCTTGTTCTGGAATCACCAAGGTAAAAGAAGCAGAGACAGACCGGCGAACACATGGTTAAAAGAATGTCACGAAATACGTTCGTTCTTTTTGTCTGGTCTTCACTTCTCTCCGGCATTATTATTCTGCTATATCTTTTACGTGCTTCCTCCAGTATTCGTTGTTTTCGTTTTCAATATTCAAGGTTTTCCTTTCACATCTTGCCACACCTCTCACCCCCACCTCTCTTTTTGTTATTTTCTTCTTTGTTATCGGCAACGCTTAGCAAAGGAGCGAACTTGTCACATTGATTTTTTTCGCTTATCGCTAGCTCCAGACAGAGTAAGAGTCTACACTGAGTGACATTTCTATTGTTAACACAAACTTTTTATCTGAGAAGATTCACGATACCATGTTGTCGCATGATAAGGGCTAGTTTGTAAACATGACGTGCCCAAATACACGGCCAATCTCACTGGAATGAAGGAGGATAACAATTTTATTAAAGATTAAGACACGGAAAGTGATGTAATACTTCCGGTAGATGGAATCTGATGCAATAATCAACTATCGGAAAGTAATATCTTGGAGGAGATTATAATGTTAGATCTATGAAGTAGTGAATTTGTAAACATGACAGGCGAAATGGAAGAAGCAAGACCATATATGGTTATGGAGTTTGAAAATCACATGAAAAGGGCAATATCTTATATGGCATGTAGTTCTGCATGAGGATAGTGGGGGGACCCTACCAAAATCAGACACTTATTCGCCATTGGTTTTGGCGTTTGATATGCTAAGATAGACTGCTCCTTATTGGACTTTCCCTCCAAGTATCAACCTGTGCAAAATGTTGCTTATATTCTACTTCACTGACTTTCAATTTCATCAAGAAGAAATCATAGACAGCCAGGAACACGGAATATTAGAACCCAAATAAAGACAGGCCATAGGACTGATTAGAAGAGAGTAGCACCAGAGACTTCATTTGCGCCTTAAGTTCTAGGATCCAACTTCAAGTGAACTCAGTTAGACACCTAACACACCTGAAAAGTACGGTATCTTAAACAGTTGCCCGACAATATTCGGACGTTTCCTGTGCAAAAAAATATGTGCTGGCCCAAAACAATTCGGAGTAAGTTGTAATATGTACATTTTCTCATTTTATATTTGAATTTTGACATGTATCTAATGCTTGTGGATGTACTGTAGCATATGAGGCTGGCAACTCATCACTGCAAATAACTGGACACATGAACCACCACTGCAAGAGCTGTTGTCTGCTTGATGCGGGTTCCCTCACAAGGAACCAACAGCAGAAAAGGTTGACGCAGACGCCAACCGATCCCACACAGGAAGCTAAGTACCATAAAAGTGCAACCAACGAACATTTCACAACTTTCCTAATTTTCAACTACAGTTTAAATAACCCGATGATAAATATCATCGCTTTTTGTTTGATAAATAACTTTATTTATTTTGCATTGTTAAACTATAAGTGATTATTACACTTGTTTATCTGTAACTGTAAAGCTTTAGTTGGTTTAATCACTTTTGAGTGAAGCGTATGTCTGCACACACGTATGACTGATATTGCTCTAAATACATAACCAGATAGAGCTATTAGATTAATAGTTACTGAATCACCTTCAGCTTGGGACTCAGAAATACGAGCGAAAATATATTACTTTACAGAAGGGGTGGGAGAATAATACATTCCTGACAGCTTAAATGATCTCAGTTGTTGTGCTTGCTTTTCTTTAAAATCCCGTGAGGCTCCCTGAAGTAGAAGCATCATCATTCTTCTATTTATATCTCAGCCAAGAGTAATCTTGAGCGAAGGTTGATACCTTTGAATACCCTCATCCTTATACTGTAAGCTTGGCCATTGTTTGACCACTACTATGAAGCAGGGGAGACAATCATTATACTCTAAGCTTGGCCATTGTTTGACCACTACTATGAAGCAGGGGAGACAATCATTATACTCTAAGCTTGGCCATTGTTTGACCACTACTATGAAGCAGGGGAGACAATCATTATACTCTAAGCTTGGCCATTGTTTGACCACTATTATGAAGCAGGGAAGATAATACCGTCACAGAGAACAAGAGACACAAATGAAAATGATGAGGAAGACATTGAAAGACCTCGAGCTGGTGGTGGGAGGCACAGAAGAGACTTGGCATGTATGTGTTGAAGATCTGTGCTCCATGGGCAGCTAAAGGGCATTGACTGACTCCAAGTCTGCACTGTTGCATGAGTTTTTTGCAGCCTGCTTATGCTAGACTTAGATTGTGGCCAACAGCAATTACTTTAGCTACTCCAATGAGGTTCTTATGAAGAATTTGCCCCAAAGTAGATGTCAGCAAATTTTTTCTCAGTTTCTTGTATTGCCCTAAATCCCAGTGTAATCACATATAGCATCAAATTCTTCTATTGTTTAATATGCTTTTCTTTTCAAAATTCTTAGTAATATGGCTATATATCTTTATACTGGATGTGTCAGGACCTGTTTTAAATGACATGCATGTGAAGAAAAACGTTCCTTTCGTTCATCTAATTTTTCTTTCTACACTCCTCTCCGTCAGTATTCATTCGATCACACCTTTTTTTCTCTTCATCCGGTCATTATCTTACTTTTCCGCCATCACCTACCAATGATTGGTAGTGTACACCTCGACAACCCTCACGTTTTAGGCTAGACTACACAGGTCATGTTTATCTATCTGAATGTTCCGAGGTTAGCTCCATAACACCATACATATCACGTAATGATTTCCAGCAGGTCTCTTAAGACGATTGCGGAATTAGGAGAAGGAATTTGACATAATGGTTCTCGTAAATGTAAAACTTAGTGCAATACCTTATATGATCATGTCAGTAGTTCATGGTGAGGGGTAGGTGGAGAATTTACTAAAATAAGACTCCTTACCTTACGAATGGCGTTAAAATTAGATAATGAACTGAACTAAACAGTGATCAAGTTTCACCCAAGAGAACTCGACAATGTTACATTTTGTGTGGGCAAAGTTTCAACTTTAAACACTAGAGCGCTTTGAAGTTTCTCCCCTGCATTTTCTATCTTCGTCAAGAAGACCAGACCAGGAGGGGACAGATAGAAGTTTTTATAGGAAGTTATTACGGCCAGAATAAGCACTAGCCAGTATGAAATTGCAGTACCATTATTCCATAAAGGCTTTTATAATTCCGACCCCTATAAATCCGCCCTGTTAAAAGCCAAGTGTAGCTGTAACAAAGCAATTAATATTAGCTCACGGGGAAAGACTGCTTCTTAAACAGCTGCAGAACATCCTGTAATGCAACCTCTACAACAAAGTCTGGAAAATTTAACCCAGTCATATTGGGGTGAGTTGTAACATGTTCATTTTATTATTTTATCTCTACGTTTAACATATGAATTGCTTATTGACGTACAGTTGCATATAGTGCTGGCAACCTCATCATATAAAATAACTTGCCACATTAACCGCCACTGCAAGAGCTAGTGACTGCTTCGTGCTAGTTTCCTCACAAGGAACCAATAGCAGAGGTAGCCCCAGGATCCATAGGGAGCAGAAAGGATGCTGATGACATCATGGTATATGAATATATTTTGTATGTCAACAATTTAGTGTCAGATTTGTTTTGTGTGTGTATATATATATATATATATATATATATATATATATATATATATATATATATATATATATATATATATATATATATATCAGGTAAAGGACCCAGTTACATGCCCATAGTGGCATATTGGGCATATAATGTTAGGCTCATATTTTCTTGACCTTACGGCATGCTAGATGCGAAGAGGTCAACATCACGCCGGTCGCCTTTAAATTCCCAGAGTTGCTCTGGTAGCCAATTCATGAGGCTGGGTATACCCCGGAGCCGTTTGCGGTCTAAAAAATCCCACCTCAACTGGGGATCGAACCATAGACCACCGAGCTAGTAAGCCAGTGCTCTAAGCACTGCACTACCACGGCTCTCATATTTTTTTTTTCTATAACCAGCGGCACTCGAGCTTTCCAGCTCTTTCGGCCCAATGACATGTCATTGCGAGGCTGGGGGGTCAGTGGACTTTCCTTCCAACCCGGTCAGGAGCTTCGCTCCTTCCCATCCACACGGGATTTATGTGCAGGAGCCGTTCAGGTTATTCAGTCAAATTTCTGGTCGTAAACATTTCTTCAAAGGCCGACGGCCGGGTTTGAACCATGAACACCTGGTCGCCAGTACAACGTCGTAGCCATTACACCAGCGCGGCTCCCAAACGGCTCTCATATAATTGTATATATATATATATATATATATATATATATATATATATATATATATATATATATATATATATATATATATATATATATATATATGTGTGTGTGTGTGTGTGTGTGAGAGAGAGAGAGAGAGAGAGAGAGAGAAATGATGCATTTGTCTTCTTCCGCTCTCCTGACGATCCTTCATATGTCTCGAAGGGCTGAGAATTCATTATCAGATATATCAGAAACATTCAGATGGAGATGAGATAGTTAGGCAAAGCAGAGGTCGTCTGATGTTTTCGTGAGGAGACATGATATTTACGAGAGGTATTATTTATTTATCTCTTAGTTCCTGTCACGGGTTCCCGGAATTCAGCGTTGGACACCATCTGTAACAGATGGGTCTAGAGAACAATCAAAGAGGCTAAATCTGAGGCGGTTACTCCTGCACAAAACTTCACTACAACACAATCTTTTCCGAGGAAGATACTAAATACATGAACTTTTTCTTGATAAATCAATTTTATTGATTTTATCTCTGTTGATCAGATATGTCATTAATAAATCTCTTGTTATCTATGTAAATATAAATCCATACTTGGAGTCTATCAGTAGACCGAAGGGATTTAGTTTCTTCACCCGTATGATTCATTTAAAAAATACATATAGATATACAGAGCTATTGAATTTATACTTACTTACTTAGTCGTTCCTCTTCTACTGTGAGGTGTAGAGGTTTTGAATTAATAATTTTCTGCATTACCTTCAGCTGGGGGCATATTTAATACGAGTAAAAACATATATTTCTCACAGAAGTGAGCGGAGAACACAGAGTTTATAACAAACTTAGATGACTCAGTTGTACTTGCCATTCTAAAAATCCATGTGACACGTCCTAAAATAGAAGCACCAATCTTCTATTTATATCTCTGCCAAGAGCAATCTTGAGTGAAGGTTGCTATCTTTGTAAAAACTCAGTCCTTTTACTAGAATTTTTGCCATTATTTGACCACTTCTGCAGGCCAGGGGAGACAACCCACGACATGTCATATATGACAGTGTATTACAACGCATAATGAAACACGTATTAATGCCCATCGGGTCATACATTAAACATTTTATTAGTAGGCGAACGTCATGCAAATATATCCAACGTTTCATTCTAAAATAAGCACTCCGTTTTACAAACATGAAGAAAGTGTACACTTTAGTGTTTAATTGTAATAACTAATAGGCATTATAGAGATGAGTGCTTCCTGATACGAGAAATGTCAGTTTTAATAGTGGTTGTGCTATTGTTATAACTTCAGCTGTCGTGGGTGAATAAATATTAATGTTCATAAGGATATGTAGCTGATGACTATTTCCTGTTGTGTATGGGTGGACAGTCGAAGGTAAACGGAGAAGAGGAAGGCAAAGAAAATCCTGGGCTGATAACATCAAAGAATGGGCAGGACACGGTTTTTCCACACTTGTACGCATTGCTGAGGATAGAGAGCAGTGGAGGACCCTGTCTGCTGATGCTTCCACCATGGCACCCCTACGACCCATGACGGGTTACGGGCTGAGATGATGATGATGGGTGGTTCAAGACTTCTTAAAAATGTTCTTCCCGTCATTACCTTCTGTATTATACCTGTCACTGACTGCCTGTCTTGTCCTGTGATGGTCTGAATGCTTTCCATGCTCACCTGGTGCTTCGATTATTTCGATGTAGAAGTCATTGACCAAATAATTATATTCGTCCTTTGTCTACAACATTCTCAATCTCTCTCTGTCTGTCTCTCTTTCTCTCTGTCTCTCTTTCTCTCTCTCTCTTTGTCTCTCTCCCCCTTTCTCTCTCTCTGTCTCTCTCTCTCTGTCTCTGTCTCGCTGTCTCTCTCTCTGTCTCTCTGTGTCTCTCTGTCTCTCTCTGTCTCTCTGTCTCTCTCTCTGTCTCTCTCTTGTACTCGAATTATTGTCTGATTTAATGTATGGATGTTTTGGATTTGTTTGTTTGATTGTTTATTTGTTTTTGTTTTTTTTTTGTATGTGCTTTTGTTGCTGTTTTTTTTCTTTTCATTACTTTCTTGTTCGTTTAAAAAAAAACATACTTAATTTTGATTATGATTGAATACTGTAAATTTATGCTATTATATTACGTTTAAAATGTGGCATGCCTTAATATTAATGCTTAAAGTAACATGTGGGAATGAAATGATATAGTATGCAAGATGTAGAAGAGTGGAAGAGCAGAATGTTAGACGGGCCTGCGCGCCTAATTCTTAACCCTTTGAAAATAAAGTTCGTTCGTTCTCTCTCTCTCTCTCTCTCTCTCTCTCTCTCTCTCTCTCTCTCTCTCTCTCTCTCTCTCTCTCTTTATTTTATTTTAAAAACACTTTAATTATGATGATTATTGCAAATGTAATATTACTTTTATAATGATAAATGCCTTAATAATGCTTAAAGTAAATGTGAGGATGAAAGGATATTAGTATACATGATGAAAGAGAGAGGAAGGGCAGAATGTCAGACGGGCCTGCGTGCCCAATTCTTAACCCTTTGAAAATAAAGTTCGTTCGTTCGTTCGTTCTCTCTCTCTCTCTTTCTCTCTCTCTCTCTCTCTCTCTCTCTCTCTCTCTCTCTCTCTCTCTCTCTCTCTCTCTCTCCAGGTGCATTCTTTTACATTTATTTGTGTCACAAAATGTTTTGTTACATGTATTCTCACTCCGCTCCGTCTTCTCTCTTCCATGAAAAGTCCACATTATTACCTGATGAGCTACTTCAAATAAAATTTGTCTCAGCTTAAGTCTAATCCATTCCCTTTAACGTTTTCTGTTTCTCGGCGGGTTCTTGTCAGAAACACCTTCATTTCCAGCTACCACCCGCCATAAACATCCAATATCCTTCTTTCACATCTGCTTACGTAAGTATATTTTATTTGTGCTGCTTTTGTCTGTGACACCTCAAAATGGAAGCGACCAAGTAAACAGAACGAGCCAGCAGACGGTGGATTTAGGCGTGACAGACGTCTTAAAGGTACACAGCAAACGAGCAAGTGAGGCAGCATTGTTGCTGTGGTGGGTTTTGATGTTACAAGAGATATTTATTACTTGTCTACAGAGTGAGGTCAGCTATGCAAGTCCCTGAGTCTAATAGTTGATGATGATGTTCTCAGGGTACCTGACTGCTACCACCCTACGACCTCAATCTGCGATATATTTTGAGTCTATTTTATATTCTGGTGTCTGTCTGTTTATATGGCTTGATGTCTAGGGTAATGCAATGGTGAGTGTATGACAACATACATCCTGCTTTGCTTCACATGTGACTGGACTTAATATTAAGGGAGTTTTTATCTCTTATTTTTATAGTTTCATGTTCTCTACTTAATTCTCATTTTCTTTCCCTCCTGTCTCTTGTTTGTCTGTCCCTGACGAAGGCCTTGTGGCCGCAACGTAGGTTTTTCTTGTCCTTCTCCTTGTTAGACGTATTACTATTTGTGTGGGTGTGTGTGTTTTTATTTTATTTTATTTTATTTTTTTTCAACTGTATGACAACAAACACAACTTAACTCAATGAAAAGGGATTAAACAAGTCAGTGGTTAAATTTAAAATAGTATGTTACAATTTTAATTTCCTGTACCTCAAATCTTTTTTGGTACAGGAATGTTTAAACTCAAAATGGAGTGGAAATATATTTACAGTTTAATTAAGTCTAACGGACAACTTGTCCTTAAATGTCAATCTGTAAATGTTTATAACATTGAATCCCCTGATGAAGCACTTGATACTATGACTGGTCACAATTATGAGGAACGACTTTTCTCATCACTTCCTAAAACTGTTTTATTGCAATAGTGGAGAGTTCATGTTAAATGAACAATCATTAAGCCCGTAGAAGGTTTGGCTTAACTGAATTTTCTTGAGCAATAGTTGATGACTTTCTCAACAACAGTACATTCGTCTCGACAGTGAGACTTGGAGACTGCTTCAGCACTCTTGCTTCTGAATATAGGCAAATAAACACTGTTGCCTCGAACAATGTAGCTCCAGTATTACTTTGTGGCACACTGAGTGTTATGGGATGCAACCTTGCAATAAGAGGATTAAGGCCTCCTAAGTACTTATACATAAATCTCTCCACATCTAACAATTTCACATTATTAAACAGTTTAAGATCAGCTTCCTGTGCTAAACAAATAGCTATCGTCCCTATTTTATTCTGTGACTGCTTCATATTCAGGTACTCTTCAATATCATCAGTTTGATACATTCCTTTCATAGGAAATTATATTTATTTTATCAAGTCATGTGAAACACTGTGACTTGCCGAAGACGGCCAGTGGTTTGCTGGTCTTACAGTCATAATAGTATATATATAAATTTTCAAACAATATGTACCTTCATTGGCTCCATAATTCTACTTAGGCATGCCTGGCTTTTACAAAGATTTTGCAAGCTTCCACAATGGCAAATGTCGCACCACTCCAATTTTTGCTTGGGCGCCTATCTATGTTAGCCTCTACACATCAATAGTACATATACATATCAATAATAATGTTTATCTTACCGCAATCAATGAAATATTACACAAATATAAGGTTAACCGGCGATCAATGGGTCAAGCTGAGATCGCCACTGGCCAGAACAGCAAAGGCAATGGGTCATGAAGTCCTTGTGTCTGATGATAACCTTACTTTTAAAATTTTATCTTCAAGTGGCAACTAAGCGTTAGAAACCGTTCGCTATATCCCCTCGTTAGTTATGCTCCCCTGAACCAATCAGATCAGGGTAAGCTGACTTGACTCTCTTTTCAAAAATACACGTTCAAAAAATGTAACATCCCCCGATTTTCAAAGTTGTGTGGGGATATCACTGTGTTTGTCTTTCTGTCTTTCATTTTTATTTTCTACGATATTTTTGTTAATATCTTAGCGATTTTAATGGGGAAAAGCAATTATTAACCAGATGACTGTCTGTCATCTAGCCCTTATGTTTTTATTTCTCTCTTTATCATAGTTTTCATCTTTGTAGTTATCCCCTTCAGTTTTTCAAATAACATACTTTTTCTCTACGGTAAGATACTATATCATAATGAGTAATATGATATTCCTAATAACCAAGTATTATCATTTCAGTTGTCAACTGTCCTTTCTTTTCTTTATTATTATTCAATTAGAATACGATACTGCCTCTATGTTTCTTTTGCCACCGTTTTCGCTACCCTTCCCAATTTGGTTAATCAGTTTCACTTTTACAATGCATACGCTAGCGTAGGTTTTCTTCCTTGTCAATAGAGACCGCAGTCAGCGACTCATAGCTTGACTGCCTGCGTCAGGACCAGTGAACCAGAGCTGGTCAAGACCGTGCTCCACCTCCACGTGGTGGTCCTGGAAACAGTCTGCAGCAGTGCAGTCTGGCTGAGCGAGCACGGATCGCAATGGGAAGGCAAACCCGGTCCTAAAAAATGCCGTGCAGAAGTCGGATGTGTCGACCGAAAGGTGCAGATATCATAGCTACGGCGTAAACAGACACAACGCAACCACCGTCATTTTCAGGGCGAACGAAGAAGAAGAAGAAGTAATCCCCCCTTTATTTTTCCTCTCTCTCGCTGGTTCTAAGAAAATAAACAAGCGTTTGGCAAGTTGCCAACCGTCTTTAGTGTTAGATTTAATTTTCAGGACGGAGAGGGACCAAGGCGGTTGGTCTTAACACGGGGTATCATCGCGTGCATTAGCAAAGTCAAATGTTTTATTCAAACCTTAACGTTAAGGGAAAAAAATGTGCCATAACAACCGTTTCTAAGGCACTAGTTGATTTTCAAAAGCTAGCCTCTCGTGTTCGTTTGGTGGTACCATAAGCAAGTCCTTAACGTCAACTATCGCATTGTGTGCTATTAATAGATTTTAAAAACGCTTTAGTCAAGGTTTTATTCCTTCCTCTCTCTTTCTTTTATCTATCGCTCTTTTTGGGAACGAAACACGTGTTATGTTATTTAAAGTCTTTGGACAGAGCAACGAAAAAGCTAGTGGTGTTGGTATCGTTCACTTTGGCGTTAATGCTTTTTTTTTCAAATCCAGCGCGAATCGCAGGCGTGGGCGATGACTTTGGGCAAACACGGGCGGGGTGGTAAATTTACTTGGCGTAGGGGTTAAATATTACTGTATTTGGCGATTGTATCACTGATCTCGCTACAGTTGCACCTGATGGGAAACCAGAATCAGCGACACGGTGACGCTAACAGGCATAGCCTTCAGAATGCTTTTTATACATGGTAAACATCCTCTGCTTCACAGACCTAGTCAATAATTTACCCAACCATGGTTCTTCTAAGATAAGAAAAGAAAAAGATACGTGGTCCTTATCTATTGCCATGTTGGTTTTATCCTAAGGTGCCAGTTATCGTGTTTGTTTTTGGTTTTAAGCTTCGTGTTTCTGTATTCTCATTATCTCGGTGTAACGGTGATTGTCTGTAGCTTTATTGGACAGGTTTACTAGCCTTTGTATTCACTACTATTATTGCTTCTCTTGATTTTTGTACCAGAGGCGACAAAACTTCGACAAAATTCTTACCTTGACACAAGCGAATACCAAAGAGTCCGTCCACGTTGATGGATGCATAATCTTCTTCGAAGAAAACCGTAGCTCTTTCTACCGCCGTCACAACATTGTGCAGTAGCTCTGTGTCCAGATTTTTCACATGTTTTATTGTCAGGAGTTCTGCACTGCCAAAGCAGTACAAAATCAGAGTAGCTAATTTTAGAACTGTGCTGTTTAAGCCATGCCTAGTTGGCTGAGCCCTCATTGCACGCTGTCTGTCGAGCAGCCCGGGGCTTGAGATGAATGCACCGTCAGGGTTTTAGCATCTGAAATATTTTATATTTAAAAAATCATTAATTTTCAATAAATATTATAGTCCACTTTAAAAAATAAAGATCGATCTTTCAGAAGTCAAACAAGTCTTCTCTAAAATAGGCTGTAGCTGGATCAACTGTCTTTTGTGATAAATTCCCTGAGCTCAGTCACTATTCCCTTGTTCACTGAGGCCTTTCTTGGTGTACCAATTGTGATTTCTATATATCCCGTTTTTCATCATCTGTATTTAACAATCTTCTCTGTTAAGTAGAGTCTATCTCTGAAACGGAGTCAGACGATGAGGTGGTTGAAGCAGTCTACTATATTTATTAAAGTATTATCTTCAAAATATTCTTTAGCAATTAATGTCTACATCTAACTATGACAAAATGCATATTCGCTCGTTCGTCTCATCAGGTTTTTTTTCCCGTCTTATGTTTTTTAAATCCATTCATTTTCCTGCTGTTTCCTCAACCCAATTTTCTTAGCATAATTCATTCCCCGAACCCCTAGGTTATTTCCTTTTCTTCAGACATAGATCAAGCTGTCAATTTCTTTATGCTAACGGTTTATGGTCATTGAAAACCTATCACATTGCGGATTATTTTTTTTTCATCTATCTAAAACCCCACCTAGTTCTATCCTTCTTGCTCGGATTAGCTATTTTTGTTCCACTTTGCTTTTACCACAGGCCGTGTCTAAATGTCTCGCCTCGGATGAGAGAGAACTGACATGTGAAACATTGAACACTTTGAAGACATAATTTATACTGGAGTGGTTTAACGCTCCAAATGTATAGAGTAGGCCACTATTTCTTGTTCCACAATTCTGCGCGATATCACGAAGTACATAAATCTGAATCTGTTTGGATAAACCTGTGTGTGAGTGACCAAAGATATAACCCCGCAATGTGTGGAAGGAAAACTCAATGAAACAACAAAAAAAAAAAAAACCAGGACAAAACCCATTTCTGCTTACCATGACCGAAATGATAGTTGTATTCAAGGAATAAAATGCTCATAATTGCAACGATAATTGCATTGGGAAATATATGGAGATCAAGAGAAATCGGATCCAACACGAAAATAAGAATCTTCAACTCAAATGTGAAGTCAGTTCTATTGTATGGCTCTGAGACATGGAGAACAACAAAGACAACTACCAAAGAGCTACAGACTTTCATAAATAATTGCTTGCGTAGAACAGACGGATTAAAATGGTATGACAAGGTTACCAACGTGGAACTGATGACAAGAACTAGACAAGTGCCAGTGGAACAAGAGATGAGAAGAAGACGATGGCGATGGATAGGACACACACTGAGGAAACCTGTTGATAGCATTACAAGGCAGTCCTTGTTCTGGTATCCCCAGGGCAAGAGAAGCAGAGGTAGACCAAGAAGCACATGGAGAAGAGAGCTGGAAACAGAGGTGAAAATGATAAGGAGAACGTGGAAAGAACTTGAGATGATGGCACGTGACAAGAGGACTTGGCATGCGTTTGTTGAAGGCCTATGCTCCTTTGGGAGTGGAGGGTTATGAATGAATGAATGAATTGCAACGATGACGAGGTGTTCTATTTAACTCTTTCTAGACTATGAGCCGCATGGCGCGCCGCGATAATGTTGCCAGAATAATGTCGAATCAACATTAGACTGTATTGAATTATTGATGTACATTATTATCATAGAAGTACTGGTGTACATTATTATCATAGAAGTATTGGTGTACATTATTATAAGTGAAGTATTGGTGTACATTATTATAAGTGAAGTATTGGTGTGAATTATTATAAGTGAAGTATTGGTGTACATTATTATAAGTGAAGTATTGTAGTACATTATTTTAAGTGAAGTATTGGTGTACATTATTTTAAGTGAAGTATTGGTGTACATTATTATAAGTGAAGTATTGGTGTACATTATTATAAGTGAAGTATTGGTGTACATTATTATAAGACAAAGATACTATAAATGCTAGCGTATCATTGCTCAAATGGAAGCAATCTTATTACTCACTATACTTACTTTTGTATGTCCAGACTTGATTAATGTGAGTGTGGTAAAGTGGGATGTTATAAATAGTTATAGGGGACTTAGTGTACTGACTGAGATCAGCTGTGAAGGTATCTGTATCTAATAGGTGTAGTGTTTTACAGATAACCTTACTTGCTACCACATTTATACCTCAGTCAGAATTATTCTGGAATATTGTGATGACTACGTTGAATGTCTAGGGTTATGAAAATGATGAAGTGTAAGTCACAACAACAACAGACAGATAAACAATTTAATTTATTCCACAACACTTTTACACCACATATAACACTTTAGTCAAGTGTAAAAGTTTCAAATAATTAATAATGTAATAATATAATTCTTAAGCATACATATAAGGCAGAAACCAGTGCTCTCCAGGTTGTTCTATCTTGCACATTATTTAGGCCCAACGTTCTTCCTTCTCTTATTATTGTTCTTCTGAGTGTTTCTTTTGGTCTTCCTTTTTTCCGCTTACCCTCAGGATCCCAAGTGAGCGCCTGTAGTGGTATTCTGTTGTTTTGCATTCGTAGGACATGACCGATATATGACCATCGTCTTTTCCTTATATAGTCGGAGACATATTTCTGCCTAGAGACTTCTCTTATTTGTCGATTAGTCTTGAATTCTTTCCAACTGATGTTCATGAGTTTTCTAAGACATTTGTTCTCGAATGAATCAGCACTCCAAATGCCTATGTTTCCAATCACAGTATGTTAACACTGAGATAACATTTGAATTAAACAGACGAAGCTTGGTATGTATATTCAATGATCGTAATTTCCAAATGTTAGATAATCTATTGAAGGCGCAAGTTTCAAATCCATGGTATTAATTCAAATATTTGAAAAATCTTTGGAGAATCACACTCAATATGTTTTATTAGTTATTATCCAATGTATAAATGAACTTTTGTGAAGTAGTACTATGAGGTAATACTGGTAATACTGGTTTTGTTTTTCAAGCTACGTTGTTGTTTGTCATCATGACTTCAAGTGTTTGATTATCGTGGAAATAGTATTGGGAAAAGTTCACAGTTCCTGTCCTTTGAAACAATTTATTGTCCCTCTGTGTTTAATATAATGTCAATTTTAGAGGGGGGGGGGGGGGGGCACATAATGTTGAGCTGCTCTGGCCACAGAAGCTTATCTTTCGTGATGGCGGCAGGAAAAGGTCTCCTCTGCTCGATTGCTTCACTGCGTTCTTGAGACACCTCACTGGTCGCTATCTGGACCAAGGAGTATGCTGTCAGCCTCTGGATTCAGCAAAACTCAGAGCAGGTGCTGCTTCAATAACTTAGGACCACGGTCCCTGAAACAAGAAGGTTGTACCTCCTACTTCAGAACTAATTTATAATCTATTTCCACACTGAGCACAATACATAACAAACACTGAGTTCAGAGCGGTAGGCCAACTGCTAGCCTCTCATGTAATAATATTCACCAGTATTCCTCTCCCTAATGGTTACTACGCCTCTGCAATTTCAGCTGTAAGTCCTTCTATACAATAAGATAGGTGTCAGTGTACTATTTGGCGATCCCATGTAGTCCTAGGCAGTTAAACTCCTCTCCGACAAGTTTTGTTCAGGTTGGAGCAATATCTATGCTTGGCCTCATGGTTGCTACTGAACCACACACTTATACAGACACAAATTATCAATTCACATTCAATTTTCATCAAAAAGATATCAAATATGTCAAGCTTACCACAATTCATGGAAATAATAAACAATTACGTTGACTGGCGATGAATATTAGCACAATTTCGATCTGCCTATGTCCCAGGCTTTTATTTAGAAAAATATGAGCTGGATCTCAACGCACTGTTTCTTTAGTAAGTTTATTTGACAATGTGGCACTGAACTGACGCTCCTAATTGAATATATTGGCGGGTCTAACCAATCGGGCCATGTTTACACCGCTTTTCAAAAAAAGTACCCCCACTACCGTTTCCCCTAACAACAAAAAATTAGTATTTGTGGTCCGACTAATCGTGTTTCGCCTTACATTTACTTCTATCCAATCAAATAGGATTTAACATGGTGGCCTATTTCCCGTAAAATGGTGGTTTCAAAACATGTCACTGTGCAATTCTGATTTGGTGCTGTCAGACAACCTCACTATTTTCTTTTGGCTATAATTTGTTAATTCCTAGACTATTATCGTAACACTTAACACATTCTTTGTCAGCAAGTCCTAAGGAACCCAAATATATAAATTTAATGGAGCTAAGTGGCTGCGTTCAAAATATGCATTTTCTTCTACCTCCCGTTCACTTCGATACGATGTGGTGTCTGGGTACTGTCAGGTTTTCAGACTGTCATAAAATTAACAAGTGATACAACGTAAAAATATCTCCAAAGGATAAAATGTAAGGATAAAAACATAATGCGTAAGCTGCTGATAGTACATGATCGCCCTGACCGCGGGTCATCACCCTCCATAAAAATTGACTTGCTAGACGGGAAATCAAAACGGTTACCATTTGAACGGGATGAGAACGGCGGATCAAAAGGAAAAAAATATGACTGAAAAAATTGCGTGAGACTAGCAAGGTTAAGGAGACGCAATTGGGGGGGGGGAGGCGGGGGGTGGGAGGGGGGGGAGGGGGGGGAACGGAGAAAAAGTCACGTTTCCCAAGTTGACATAAAGTAAGGAACTCGACAGAAGGGACCTTGGATATGATACGCCACAGTCATTTATTGGACGCTTTTGCGATACCAAGCCTTTTATTTGAATTCAGCGGCAAACGCAGATGCTTGAAATATTACAAAATTTAAAAAGTAACTTTTTTCTTAATATTAATGTTAGGAATATAAAAATTAGCTGGCCGGATGGCCCATTCTGAGCAGTGAAATAATATGCTTTTATTTATACAGACGGATAGATAATAATGAAGATAATGACAAAAGACAGTGTTGTTCACATCAGCGAAAGACTGCATTGAATCTAACATGTCACTATTTGCACAAAAATCGCGACCTTGAAGACTCAAGTGTCCAAATCTAGTTAGAATGAAAGAGAAGGGGAATTGGTGGAAGCTGTGGCTAAAAATAACTTTACAGACAAAAAGTGTAGAGGGGACGAATAGGTTGGTTCAAAAAAACAAGTACGTTTTTGTGAAAACGCAAGTAGAGACGGACGGACTAACAGATAAAAATCCATACTTGACTGAAGCATGACTGAAATGACTTTAGTGTAGGAAATTTGAATTTAAAAAAACCAAGGCATTGATTGGCCACAGACAATCATATTATCGGCGCTCAGACGCGCATTTGGGGCATTCCTCAATATTTGGGGCCATTCAAGCCCCCTATACTCCAGCAATGATTAGGAAGGACAGATCAAGTGTTGAGATCAGTGGAACATATCACCTATCATATCCTAGGGCAAGAAGCTAATAAACATATTTCTGAATATGTAGTCTGGGAGAACTTATCCTATGGGAAACCAACTTGGTAAGATGTGTTGTATGGTCAGAGAGATCTGACCCTGTCTAAATGGTGTTATTGTAAATTGTTACGTGTAGAAGTGGCTCCTTAGGTAAGGTTCTGAACCCAAACCAATACTTTATTTCAGAGCTGTGAGTTTTTATGTTGACACCAAAAGGTGGTGTCAAATGCTGGGTAGATAATTGACAGTGAGGACCCGTGCAGTGTCGCATCTCGGCAGAACAGCCTTGTATTGCTCCCAAGCCCGGAGAGGTGGGGCCACCCGATATATTGCCCCCAAGCACGGAGAGGTGGGACCACCAGATTCCAGCACCAGCGCTACACCTTCAAAGTTACGTAAGCAGGCTGGTCTGCTGGATTTACACCAACTTCATAGACATAACACCCAAAGTGAATTCCTACTAAAACATCCCATTTACTTCCATCATTAATGGACAATGTTTGGTAAACTTAGACAGGGAGGGATGAAGCCACCCCAACAGCACATCTATTCATCGTTCTCCCAGGGAAAATAAAATTATAAACTGTAGAAATACTAACTAATCTTAAAATTTGTATACGTACACACATTTTATTTATCATGTCATTTATTCATGCCATTCACTCATAAATTCCAAAATCTTTTCATATGTTCTGGCCAAATAAAACCTTGGTTCAGAACAAATAAATTTAAAAAAAGATTTACTTTCTAAAATTTCACCAGCTGGATTTAGTTCATTGTGTTCTAAATTTTATTGATAATATATTATTTAATATCTCTGTGTGTGTGTTTGTATATGTCAATACAACACATTACATTCAGTACCCTAGATTATAACGTAGCCACATTCATTAGGAAAAAAGATAGGTGTGAGGTCTTAGTGGTAGCAAGAAAGGCCTTCTGAAAATTCACAACTACATTTTATCCCAGGAGCCTTCACAGCTGACCTCATACATTACACTTAGTAATATCACCATCATACAATACCATCAAAACCACTACACAGACATAAAACAGTATAATGTCATGTTTACCAATAAGCATTTAACAGGTTTTTAAACCTAACTCTCGTATGGGTAGTGTTTTTATTACTGTTTATTTGAAAAAAAGTTAGTGCTTCCTGCCTTTCGCGTTGGGGGTGGCATTAATTTTATATCGCGAGACGCGTGTTAGTGTTGCATGCGTCCCTTCGTACATCGCTCTCTCTCTCTTTCTATCCTAAGTCCATCTGTCTTTTCATTACGCAGTGTATAAAATGAAATTAATGGAATATTAAACTAGGTCATTAATCAGCTTGCGTATCTCAAGGTTTTCTAAGAAATACAGTACACGTTGTATTGTTTTTTTGAAACGCGTGTATGCTGCTGTAGGCTTTACTATCAAACGTGAAAGCGTTACAATTTTGCAGACGGAGCATAAAAAGGGGGATCCCGAGTACAGTCATTGTGACAGCACTGGTCTTTTACCATTCTTCTTTCCTTTGATTGAATTTATTCGTTAGGCTTTTACCTTTACTTTTTAATTTATATATGTGGATTTAGAATGTTTCACGACAGGTTTGTGCAGTTGTTCAACATTAAGAAAATGGCCACTTGGAAACTAAATCTTGTCATTACAACAAAGCTAATGGAAGATCTATTTATTGTGTTTTTATTGGCTAAAGTAAGAGCACTCTCCGCATGACATTTCAAATTGTTGGGTTTGAGGGAACATCTCCAAGATACGTCGTTTTGTGTGTGGATGAGATTCTACGTTTGTACACTATGTTAAAAGACATTGACTTGTAAAACGAAGGCATAGACTTCTCTGTGTGTGTGTGTGTATGTTCTTTGTGCATCTTGTAATTATGTGTGAGATTACATGTGTGTTAATTCATATATACTGTCCTGAAGGAGGAGCCTGTCCTCCTGCCAGATTACCAGTGAATACTGAATAAATAGCCGTGGACCGAAATAGGTAGTTGTCAGTGAGGACGAGGTTGGGTAGCTGTGGTGTGCAACTATCTGTACAAAAGACACCGAAAGTTTTATGCCTCGACAGCCTGCGAGACGGGGAGACCTAAACTTCTCCACTCCTCACTGCCTTGTTGGTTCTAATTTTTAGTCAAATTCTAACGGGGGTTCTAGTATACAAAGCTACGTAAGGCAATGGAAAACCACTGTTATAGTGTCTTTTGTACTGTCATGAATCAAAGCAGCTGCACGGAAAAGAGAAGGACGTTAATAGTAGCCCCAGAGGAACCACCTCGTCCGGTTTAAAGCATTATGTGCAACAGGTGATTCCCGATCGTCATCAAACTAGTGTAAGAAAATTTAAACTTAATGATACCTTAACCATATGAACATGCCATTAAGTTTTGCACACGTTGGAAAAGTAGAAAACATCAATAGGGAAAACGAAAGAATGAATGTAAATTTATTTTATTAAGTGAACTGCGATATATCGGAACCAATGAAATAAATTCTAACAACTTTAAAATATATTTTTTAATGAAATTTTTTTTAAATGGATGAAGCATACTTTTAGACGCAGAAAGATCAACAACAGCAAACGAATTTTGGCAATATTAGTTTAAGTAATTGGCAGACTACTGGAGGTTAATAGTGCAGAAATATGCGTACCGACAGCGGATAGTTCAGAAGAAGTAACAGACACTGTCTACGATGAGCAAAGCATGACAAAAGCACAGTGCAAATCTCATGAAATAACTGGCACTTAGGAGCTTCAGTGCAAAAGTTGGTAATGAAAAAGTTAAAGATGTGACTGGTGATTAGGGGCTAGAAGAGAGAGAAATGGGAAAGGTGACAAACTGACATAGAGTGAATAAGAACACATGGTATGATAATAGAAAACGCCAGTTTAGAAACAACCCTGGGTGCCTTAGAACGCAGAAATGCCCAGGGGGATTGCTGGTGATCAGATTTACTAGTAACACCAGACGGTAGAACAAGCAAAGACATGAAGAACAGAATGAATAAGACGAGAACATTTTTTTCTAGTCTTAATAACATCTGAAAGTCTTCCCAGTACAGCAGAAACACCAAATCAAAATTACATGAGAGTTGTGTGCTTCTCTATGGTGCGGAATGATGTAGAGTAACAGAGAAATAAATGTCCAAACTGTCCTAGCTTCCACACAATCTGCCTAAGGAAAATTCTCCGAATCTTTTGGCCGAATACTATCACTAACCAAGAACTACATACTCTGAGTAACCAAGAGGACATGCACACCATCATAGCTGGCAGACGCTAGAGTTGGGTTGGCCACGTCCTCAGAAAAGACCCTGATGCCATCACAAGAACAGCATTGCTATGGACCCCCGAAGGAAATCGAAAGAGGGGCCGACCAAAAACAACTTGGCAGAGAACTGTGGAGGCCTAGATGCAAAAAACGAACCAGAGCTGGGGCACTATACGAAGAATGGACGCCGACTGAACAAAGTGGAAGCAGTATGTTACAAGACGCCATCAGGCGTGATGGCTACTGACTGCTTTGACAGTCGGCGGCTAAGGATCAAAGACAGGAGAAGACATTTACTAGGTACTGATATGTATGACGTTTAGAAACAGTTTAAAATTTGTGAAAAATAGGCAAGGATCAGAATGCATCACGGCCTTACACAGGTAATAAGAAAACTTAGAATACACCTGATGAAAGTAAAACTAGCTATAAAAATTATGAAGCGAAATTTAACATTAATTTAAACAGAAAAATGAAATGAGTGATAGTTATAACATTACAATATAAAATAGGCACAATGCCCAAGAGACAATGCAGAATGGGGGTAAACAAGAGAACAAGCTGAATGAATCAATACACCAAAAGAAAAAAAAATGCCTGAAAAAAAAAGAACTGCAAAGCAGAAATAGATGACAGACTAATTTTTACAATTGATGGATACAAAAAGAAAGTAGAGACAAGACAAACAGAATATGAGACACTAAATAAAGAAATAGTAAAGACGAATAAGTGTTAGAATGAAAAAGAGGCCTGCAGGACAATATCCTGAGTATTCCATTCTGTACTACCTCATTGTAAAATGTAACTTTCGCTGCATGACAGTGCCATCTGTTGTCTTCTGTGTGTGAGAAAGAATCAACAAGGATAAACTGAAACATGGTTTTAGAGTTGTCGCTTATAAGACATAAACTAGCTGTTAAAAAAGGCTGTCACATACACCTCTGCGACTGTTTAATAAGACTTAACAAAAGACAGCTGGAATGTTATGCTCTGGTCTGTGTGTAATTTGAAGAAAAAAATGCCTAAGTAACTTTTACTTAGAGCTATGTCTATTTGTCGTGTTCTTCTACTTCTTCAAGACGTTGTTAATGGTATAACTTACTGCTTAGTGAAGTGAAGTGTTCTTCTACTTGTTCAAGACCTTGTTAATGGTATAACTTACTGCTTAGTGAAGTGAAGTGTTCTTCTACTTGTTCAAGACCTTGTTAATGGTATAACTTACTGCTTAGTGAAGTGAAGTGTTCTTCTACTTGTTCAAGACCTTGTTAATGGTATAACTTACTGCTTAGTGAAGTGAAGTGTTCTTCTACTTCTTCAAGACCTTGTTAATGGTATAACTTACTGCTTAGTGAAGTGAAGTGTTCTTCTACTTGTTCAAGACCTTGTTAATGGTATAACTTACTGCTTAGTGAAGTGAAGTGTTCTTCTACTTCTTCAAGACGTTGTTAATGGTATAACTTACTGCTTAGTGAAGTGAAGTGTTCTTCTACTTGTTCAAGACCTTGTTAATGGTATAACTTACTGCTTAGTGAAGTGAAGTGTTCTTCTACTTGTTCAAGACCTTGTTAATGGTATAACTTACTGCTTAGTGAAGTGAAGTGTTCTTCTACTTCTTCAAGACGTTGTTAATGGTATAACTTACTGCTTAGTGAAGTGAAGTGTTCTTCTACTTGTTCAAGACCTTGTTAATGGTATAACTTACTGCTTAGTGAAGTGAAGTGTTCTTCTACTTGTTCAAGACCTTGTTAATGGTATAACTTACTGCTTAGTGAAGTGAAATGTTCTTCTACTTGTTCAAGACCTTGTTAATGGTATAACTTACTGCTTAGTGAAGTGAAGTGTTCTTCTACTTCTTCAAGACCTTGTTAATGTTATAACTTACTGCTTAGTGAAGTGAAGTGTTCTTCTACTTGTTCAAGACCTTGTTAATGGTATAACTTACTGCTTAGTGAAGTGAAGTGTTCTTCTACTTCTTCAAGACGTTGTTAATGGTATAACTTACTGCTTAGTGAAGTGAAGTGTTCTTCTACTTGTTCAAGACCTTGTTAATGGTATAACTTACTGCTTAGTGAAGTTTTTTTTTTTTTTTTTTTTTGCGTACGCCCGCTAATACTCGAGGCGAAATCTCAGGTTATTATTTTATGTCTAACCTGACATTGATTTTACGTGAGTATCCCTTTATTTCTTGTACAGAGACAGGTGTCCCTCGCCATTCAGGCAAATACTCGCCGATTTCGGAGGTACCCATTGCAGCTGGGTCGGCTCAGGAGCCGCCAGTCCCTGGTCGACGACACTCCTTCAAATGTCCTCGCCAGGTCTCGAGTTAATCCAGTCCAAATCCCGGTCGACGAAAAATCCTCAAATGCCGTCGCCCGGGTTTGATCCTGTATCACCCGGTCGCCAGAGCGGTGTTGTAACCACTACGCTAGCGCGGCTCCCGCTTAGTGAAGTGAAGTGTTCTTCTACTTCTTCAAGACCTTGTTAATAGTATAACTTACTGCTTAGTGAAGTGAAGTGTTCTTCTACTTCTTCAAGACCTTGTTAATGGTATAACTTACTGCTTAGAGAAGTGAAGTGTTCTTCTACTTCTTCAAGACCTTGTTAATAGTATAACTTACTGCTCAGTGAAGTGAAGTGTTCTTCTACTTGTTCAAGACCTTGTTAATGGTATAACTTACTGCTTAGTGAAGTGAAGTGTTCTTCTACTTCTTCAAGACCTTGTTAATAGTATAACTTACTGTTTAGTGAAGTGAAGTGTTCTTCTACTTGTTCAAGACCTTGTTAATGGTATAACTTACTGCTTAGTGAAATGAAGTGTTCTTCTACTTCTTCAAGACCTTGTTAATAGTATAACTTACTGCTTAGTGAAGTGAAGTGTTCTTCTACTTCTTCAAGACCTTGTTAATGTTATAACTTACTGCTTAGTGAAGTGAAGTGTTCTTCTACTTCTTCAAGACCTTGTTAATAGTATAACTTACTGCTTAGTGAAGTGAAGTGTTCTTCTACTTGTTCAAGACCTTGTTAATAGTATAACTTACTGCTTAGTGAAGTGAAGTGTTCTTCTACTTCTTCAAGACCTTGTTAATGGTATAACTTACTGCTTAGTGAAGTGAAGTGTTCGAGACTTCTTCAAGACCTTGTTAATGTTATAACTTACTGCTTAGTGAAGTGAAGTGTTCGAGACTTCACTACAATGTAAAAACTTTTTAAGGTGGAGTGACAAGCTCCCTTCCATGCTGCCTTCGCTTCCTTAACTCAAGATTAGAGTCATCTATCCATTTACGCTGGGCTAAATGAAACGTGACGCTACCAGGTTTACTTCCCCCCGGAATTCCAAGAGGTACCGGGTTTTCTCCTTCCCCCCGGTCTCCTGGTTAGTGAGATCGGATGCCTAGCCTTCTCGGATAAGGGCGGAAAATTAGGAGGCCCCGTGTGCAAGTTGCGCACGTTAAAAATCCCACGGCAGTTGGAAATCGTAAAGATTAGGCCTATCAGGCCGCTGACCTGGCAAAATTGGAAACCTGCCCAGCACAAAAAGATTTATACAGAAAGTGTGATTCTTATACATACATATTGGTATTATCACCGGTGTTAAGGAGGTCGTGTACTGTGCTGAGATCCTCCTTGTGTGATCTAAGGGAGGAGATCGGAGCACTGATGGGGTTGTCCGTGTGAAGTGAAGATAGTCCTTAAAACCAAACCAAACCATAATCAATACAAACTGTACACTGAACTAAGTGTGAATATATGTATTCAAATACCAGTTTTACTGAAGTGTTTTGTTACTATTTCCAGTGTTACTGAAGCATCTTGTTTTATTTTCAGTTTTGCTGAAGGTATTAAAAAAATATTTTTTCGTTCACATTCTCCACATGGACAGGGTACACTAATTGTTGAATGTTCCATTCGTGAATGCAGGCATTGTCTCATTGTTTGATATGCTCTTGCGACTAATTTGATTTTTAGAGATGTTACGTCACAGCGTTTTGCCTTTGGAGTGAGTACATTGCTACATTTTTTTAAACAATACTGCGCATAGTAGTTTGTTGCGGATGGAATGATCATTGGTGCTAGTTGATGAGCATCTATGCTAGGCAACATATACATCTAAACTAATTTAACACAAGAGTCGCTTCTAATAGCAATCTTGAGAACGCGAAACTTTATGCACGATTTTTCTTTGCCAAGTGGACACAGTACATTGTTCACCCTAGGTTAGTAACTTAAATATAACTTCTAGATCAGAGAAGCAGTAAGGACTTACGGCATAATAAGAAACAGAATGGAGTCACTCCTTTGTTGAGGGGTGCGTTGCTCTCGGGCGAGAGTTGCCTGAATTAATATTGCAAGAGGTATTAACCTTGGTAGATCGTTATCATGGGTGCCGAGCCCGAGTGCCAAATGGATTTATTTTATACCTCGACTAACACCAACAATTTCCTCTAAATTGTATCTGCAAATTTGTAGTTTTATAGAATTGGATGCCGGTGTCCCTGATTGTATTTGTGACGTATAATGGAAATTTAGCCTTCAGTATCTGACAGCCCTGTAATCGCGTTAATGATCTAGGATTTGCTAGTAAAAGTCAAACATTTTTCTGCCTGCATTACTCACTTTTAATGCCCGCCTCTTTTTCCCGAAAACGTAAACAAACGAAGTTGTTTGCCAACTTTGCGACCTGCCAGTCAAAACAGAGAGTGAACCTGGTTTGTTTACCTGAGTTTCTCACGCGAGCTGATCTGTCAATCATTGGATATCAGGCAGACGGACGTGGAAATTTCCCGAGGACCTTTTGATGTTCGTATATACAGGGAGAGATAACTCTGTAATCTCCAGAAGCGGATGAAATCTAAAGAAACCCGTTACACGGTTTAAGTCTCTGTTGTCGATTAGCAAACGCCGACAGAGCAACCGTGAAAACCTTTTATCTTGGGAACTCTGCTCTGATTTTCTCTACTGTGCACGGTGGTGTGAAAATTAGCATCCTCTGGAGAGCAGATAACAATAATGTATATAAACTGTGGCTTCCCAAACCCGTGATCAGTTGTCGCTCAGAATTTTGGATAGTCTAAACACGTTATTCTAGAACCATTGTGGAAGATGTGTTAATAGCATTTCATGGGGATAGTTTCATTTCTGATTTTTGGTAATAGAAATTAGCATTTACGTGATTTAATGTGTTAAGTTACCATTATAATTCACTGTGATTTTCTAGCTGTTAAAATTAGTGAAATAAATAACGCGTAGATATTTCTTAACAGTTATGCAGTTTAATGTAATTCCATCACCCGCTTTCTCACATAAGAAGATACGGTTTAGCTCACTGAATTAACATGCTAGGCGCGGCTGATAGTGGACCATAGAATTCACGTTATATTTCATTTGTGTAATTATATAAGTGACTAGTGTTAATATCATACGACTAAACAAACCGACGCCGACAATCTAATAGCTATTAATGACAGGCGATAACTGTTAAGTGCGCGAAGGGATAATTAAATAATAATTGACATTGTGCGCTGATTGTTAGCGCGCGCAGAAGGAGCGAGGAGGGCGCATACCTTCACCTGACGCCGCGCTAGCGAAAGCTGACCGGATAGGATAGGCTAAAGACACCGTGTGCCTTTTAACTTTAATCAGGACTGACGGAGAGGATAAGAGATCGTCTTGTCCCCTTCCGTGTATATATATGTAGAGATATAATAGTCGCATTTTTTCATAATGTTTCTCTATTCTTAAGCAGACCTGATCAAGGGCGACCAGCGGTCTATTTTGGTCCTTTTTCTGCATTTACTGATTGATTAATGTGGTCGTCTTCTTGGCTTACGCGCCCCAAGTTCAGTTGTGAACAGGATTGGCCAAAGAGACCAATTAACATTTTAAATAGTAAATTTAACTGGACTACAAAACCAGAAATAGTTGTTCCAATTTATCAGCCCACTGGGTTGTGAACGATATAACAGTTCTCCCGACTTTTGACAGTCGTATCAGCGGATTTATCCAGCATGTTACGCTGTTTCAAAATCGGCACTCACCACAGAGACAGCCGATAGGATTTACCATCATCATTTATAACTTGTAACCGTCTTAGCAACCATATGTTTCCAATTACTGGAAGTATTCTCTACTGTTTACTGTGAACACAGATCTCGTTGTTTTTTTTTTTTACACTAACTCTTCGAGGTGACATTTGTCCGTCCAGGAATCAATTACCAAATTTGGCGTCCCCCTCATAAAATCTTTGTTGGTATAGAGGAAGGACTGGGGCCAACTTGGAAGATAAAAACACTGGAAGTTTATATTCAGGATACGTGTATGTCCAAGGGATATATCACCCAGATTAGGTACGCGTGATTGAGTGGCCACTGTATGTCAAACAGAGAGAGTGAATATTTTCTCAGTTTCGGAAACTGTATCATCTATGGTTTTGCTTAACTATTGTTTACTTACTGAGTAGCATTTAGTAGGAACTTGTTTTTTCTTTACTGTCTATTCTGTAACATAGTGCTAACCTTTGACCTTTTGGGGTTATTAACTTGTTGGGTTCTGTTTCGCAATAAGGGGGAGGGCACATGTACTCTGTTCTTTTCCTATAAATGTAATTCTGATTTTATTTGATCTTTCTTAGATATTTGATGTTGTCAAGTTTAATGAAAATAAACAATAAAGAACTTAACTTTGTGTGTTGGTCAGACCCATACCCAATTTACCATAGTTTTTCACGTTTGTGTGTCTTGTTATCACATAGCTGTGTGTGTATGTAGTTAAACTTATATTTATATATATAGGGAGGTGTAAGATTGTCATGTACTAAATTATAGTCGTATAGATAGGCTGGACTAGAGAAACTACTCATTCCAGAGACAGAACTTCTCCTTAAACTATTCACTCGTGAAATCTATTCTCACACCTTTATTTCTCACGTACTCATATTACCATCCACCCTACTCAGGCGGGACCATAACTATCTTTTAAACCTATCTAAAATCACGACAGTATTAATGGACTAAAAGTGTCTCAATAAACATCTGAAGGCAACTACAATCATTTAGTTGCTGAATTTTAAAAACTATTTAAATAATTACTGAGCTGTATGCAACAGTTGCTAAATGATGTCAACAGGTGTTAAATGACTTCGTTAAAATCTCAAGTTGGTTTTATGGATTTTTTTCATTGATCGAAACGTTGGTTCTACAACCTTGTTGACCACAGTTTGTGGAGTTTAACCCATCTCAACAACTTCTGAACGATTATTAAGAATGTTACACAAGTGCGGATGATTTCTGATGTACTACAGCCACAAGAAAAGCATCACAGCTCTACTTTGGGGGAGGGGAGGTCACGCCGTTACACGTACACCAAAACGTTTTCGCTGTCGGCACAACATAAACATAGAAACAAGTAATAAACGAGAATGTCTAACGATTTTAAAAGCAAATACTTGCAGCTCTCGAATAAATGTAGGATAATTATTTTAATAACGACAAAAGACATTAGGGCGTTAATTTTTTTAGACAGAAGATTATGTCATTATTTAGGATTTGTTGAATATGAAAGAAAGTTTAATATGTAGGCCGTACAAAATTATAGTTCACTTAGTTCGTCATTTTAATGCCTGGGAATGAAAAATTTCTTCAGCTGCCCTCATTTACTTAATTCGTAAAGTTTTATTACTGTACTGTATGTGCAATTTTTTTTCCTTGGGTCAATGAGTCCAAATAAGTTGACAGACTACTTCATGATGGTACTACATGTAAATTGTATGAGGCCAGCTGTGAAGGCTCCTGAGATAAAATGTAATTGAGAATTGTCAGAAGGCCTTTCTTGCTACCACTACGACCTCACACTTAATTTTTTTTTTTTTTTTTAATGAATGTAGCTGCGTAAAGTGTCTAGGGTTATGATGTGTACTGTGGTGTGATAGTTATAAATATACCCATAGATATTTAACAAGACTAATAAGATTAACAAGTGTTACAATACACTGAACTAACTCACGTGTGTAAAGTTTTTGATATAATTATATTACATTTATTTGTTCTGGATCAAGTTTTATTTTGACCAGAACTTGTTTTAAAAGAAGGATTTAAAATTTATAAAAATTATGCATGGAATGTTACATAATAAATGCAAAAGTGAACATATTTAAGTACTAGAATAGTTAGTTTTATTAAAATGTTCTGGTAGTCAGCTACTAGGGAGGATATTTATTGTCTGTGCTGTTGGGGTGGTCTCATCACACCTGTCTATATTGACTACACAGTGTCCAGAAAATGGTGGGAATTTTTATGGGGTATCTGCAACTAAATGGGGTTGGTGAATATCCAGCAGACCAGAGGCTCACTCATCTGGTATTTGTAGCTCTGGTGCTGAAATCAGGCGGTCCCACCTCTCCGTGCTGGCGGGCAATAATGGTGGTCTCTGTCACAAGGACTGCACAGATACACTTGTGTAAATCACCACCCGAATAGATACTTCTTCGTTGACGACAGAAACTCGCAGCTCTGCAATCAAAGTATGGGCCATGTGTCAAAATCTATTCTCTACCCACGTCTGGACACCACACTGACACAACAACCACATTATACAGACAGGTCAGATCTCTCTGACCAAACAGCACAGTTACCATGGTGGGTTTACATCCGATAGATCCTCCCAGACTATAGATTCTGAAAAATAATTATTAGTTTTCTACCCTAAAAGAGGATAGGTAATATGTTTCCTTATTCTCAACTCTTGATCTGTCTTGCATAATCCTTGCTGGTGTTTAGGTACATTGTTAGTCCCTAGACCCTGACTTGGGCGGGGGGTCTAGAGCAAAATCCCTACTTGTTTGTAAGGCTAGATTATGATATGGCAGTATCAAATCACTCGAACATGAAACAATATTCAAAATATATAAAGAAATAATTTCAATCTTACCAGATTATGAATAATTAACACAGAAGTGCTAGCAAAACTCAGCTGAGCTGCTGGCTATAGGATGGCGTCCCTAAATTTAACTCACTGTCTTTCATATGGGAAAACACCACACTTTAAAATCTGTATCTAACACTGAACAATTATTGAAGAATGACCCCAAATGCGCTCTGAGCGCTAATGATATGATTGTCTGTGGCCAATCACTGCCGAGGTTTATTTTTAATTTCAAATTTCCTCACTAAAGTCATTTCAGTCAAGCTTCAGTCACGTATGGATGGTTATCTGTTAGTCTGTCCGTCTCTACTTGTGTTTCTACAAAATTGTGCTCGATTTTTGACCCAACCGTTCTCTCCCCTTCAAATTTTTGTTGTAAAAAGTTATTTTTAGACACAGCTACCACCAATGTCCCTTCACTTCTATGCCAAGTAAATTTGAACACCTGCGTCCCCAAGGTCGTGTTTTTGTGTGCAAATAACGATATGTTAGATTCAATGCAGTCTGTGGCTGATGTAAACTACACTGTCTTTTGTCATTATTTTCAATATTATCTATCCGTCTGTAAAATTAAGACCATATTCGTTCACTGCTCAGAATAGGCCATCTGGCCAGCTAATTTTTATATTCCTAACATTAATATTAAGAAAAATTTACTTTTTAATTTTTTGTAATTTTTTTCAGACATCTGCGTTCTTCCGCTCAAATTCAAATCAAGCGCTTGGTATCGTAAAACGTCCAATTCCGTACCTCGTGTCAATTTGGGGAACTTGAATTTTTTTTTTACTTTCATCCATTTCCCCCCCCCCCCCCCCAATTGCGTCTCTTTAGCCTTTCCAGTCATATTTTTTTCCTTTTTGATCCTCCGTTCCCCTCCGGTCTAGCAAGTCAATTTTTATGGGGATGATGACCCGCGGTCTAGGCGATCATGTACATCAGCAGCCTACGCATTATGTTTTTATCCTTAAATGTTATCCTTGGGAGGAATTTTACCGTTGTATCTCTAACTGGAGATAATCTTATCATCGGATACACACACAGAGAAGTCTATGTCTTTCTTACTGTCTAACAAGTCCATGTCTTTTAACATAGTATACAAACGACGAATCTCATCCACACACAAAACAACGTATCTCGGAAATGTTCCCTCAAACCCAACAACTTAAAATGTCATGCGGAAAGTGCTCTCACTTTAGCCAATAAAAAACACAACAAATAGATCTTCCATTAGGCTTGTTGTAATGACAAGATTTAGTTTCCAAGTGGCCATTTTCTAAATGTTGAAGAACTGGGCTCACATTAATCAAGTGTGTGAATTTTCAAAGACCACATTTTTCTTTCATTTGTTCTCATCAGGAATGACGTTAATTCGGGAAATATTTTTCTGTTCATGTATAGAATTTAATAAATGGATTATTATGCTGATTCCTCGGCATAATATCTGCCTCATCTAAACTCGCGTTAAATGGCACAATGACCTTGTTGAGAATGTTATACTGCGTGTGTGGAGTCGAGGTCTGATCGGGGCTAAGAGGTAAGGCGTCCGACCTGCTCCGATTCCCAGGAGAGGGAATATATACTACTGGACAAACGTTAAGGGCCGCCATTCAGTTTAGACAAGGTTTATATAGTTCTTCGTGAGCAGGGTCGATTTTCCAAATGTCCGGTAGCTTGAAATCTCTCAAGAAGTCTCTGAATGGTAGAGTGGGACACTGCTAAACGTCTTGCAGCATGACGAACAGATTGACCATCCTGAATCCATGCCATGGCTCGACCACGGTCTACAGTGCTGAGACTTCTCCTTGGTTGCATGGCTAATGCAGTGATCATTTCGTCCACTTGTCATACTGATTTATTGCATACCAACGGTGAACACTCTTTACCGATGATCATTTTCCACGTGCATTAAAATTCAACTCACTTTTTCACCCTTTCAAGTAGTGGGGCGTGTTGCAAAAACCACGAGTTTTTGCAGCAACAATGGCAATTTTCACGTGCGGGTTACGTGACCCAGTTTTTGGACATTTAAAAAAAATTAACCTAGTGCACACAGAAATGTATACACATTTCTCTGAGCTCAGTTTTAATGACATTTTCACTTGTCTTTACAGTTTCCCAATCAATTATATAAACCTTGTCTAAACTGAATGGCGGCCCTTAACTTTTGTCCAGTAGTATAATTTAGGGAATATTTTGTTTTTAACAACTAGTGGACGCGCAGGCGAACTGTCTTGACCGACTGTGTGTGGTGCACCATTTTGGTGCCTTCCCAATATTTATAAACCAGACAGATTGCTGTGTCCGTTTTCAGATTTTCCTCATTGACTCTCGTTTTCTCCTCAGACCTTCGGGTCCTGAGTGTTCCTCTATAAATGCCTTCGGGCAGATGAGGATGTGACATTCCTCGACACCTTCGGGTATATGAGGCTCTGTCCATTTCGGCTGGACGTCTGCAAGGCTTAGCGGTTTTATAGCGTTTGAGAGTACACTTGAGGGCAAGTTCGGGCACAATGGGCTAATCACCTGTTTGCCAGAAACTTTGATTACATGTTTTGCCCTGGAGCCTTGTGCTCTTTGGGTCCCCTCTACACCTCGTTTTACGGGGTAGAAGAGGTTCCGATTATGAGATGAGATTAGACAACTAGTGGTCATAATGATGCCATACTCCCCCCGTTCTGCTGGGTAGTGAGATCGGATGCCTAACCTTCTCGGCTAAAGGGTGAAAAAAATAAGAGGTCCCATGTGCAAGTTGCGCACGATAAAAATCCCACGGCAGGTGAAAATCGAAAAGAATAGGCCATAAGGCCGCTGTCCTGGCAAAATTTGAAAATTAGAAACCTACCCACAACAAAAATATTTATAGAATGTGTGATTCTTATATACACACATTGGGATTCTCGCTGATGTTACGGAGTTCGTGCACTGTGCTGAGATCTATTTTGTGGGTTATAAGAGAGGAGATCGGAGCACTGATGGAGTTGTCCGTGTACAATGAAGATAGTCTTTCAAACCAAAACCAGACCAAAACCGAGGTCAAACCATAGTGAGGTCATTCACAACTGTAAACGTTTCCCAAACTTCTTCACTTTCAATTTAAAGGTGTCAGTGGAGAATAATACAATATATATATATATATATATATATATATATATATATATATACAATATAAATAATATATATATATATATATATATATATATATATATATATATATATATATATATATATATATATATATATACATAGCTGGAAAAAAAAGTGTGGGAATGGATTTTCCCCGTGTTTGTCATGAGGTAGAGAGCGAATGGCTGCTGGAATGGAAAGTGCATGATTCAACCCACGGGTTTGTGTACAGACTACATGAAAACAATGAAAGTTACACGTGCAACACGATTCCCAACAGCTATGACCCTGAAAATGTGTACGCGTTGTGGCAGTATACTCGGTATAAAAAGGCCGTTGAGACAAAACACACAGTACATGTGCTTGAAATGCCACGACTATCTGAAAACGACCGCCAACGAGCCATTGGTATGTTGGAGACCGGAATGAGCTCGCGGGCCATTGCCAGAAGGATGAATTGCCACCACAGCACTATTGTACGTCTCAATGAACGTTACGGAATCACTGGCAGTGCCCGGGATAGACTTCGGAGTGGCCAACCACGAGTTACTACCCCTGCGCAAGATCGTCATATTGTGCTTAGTCACTTAAGGAATCGTTCTCTCCCGGCAAGTCAAACAGCAAGAGCAATAGTGGGTAGACGTGGGCAAGTCTCTCGAATGACAGTCATACGACGACTCAGAGATACAGGCTTACTGCAAGACGACCTTATGTTGGGCCAAACTTGACTCACAGACATCGTCAGCAGCGCCTGCAATGGGCAGAGCAACATGTCAGATGGACTAGACTGCAGTGGAATGCTGTCCTATTCACAGACGAGAGCAGATTCAACATATCCTTTGCTGATGGACGTATGCAGATTTGGCGACGGTGTGGAGAGCGCTTTGCAGATTGCTGTGTTCGTCAGCACAACCGATTTGGAGGTGGCAGTATTCACATTTGGGGAGGATTCAGTTTTCACCATCGCTTGCCTCTTCACGTCTTCCGTGGAAATGTTAATGCTGTGACATATCGAGATGAGGTTCTGGATGCATTGGTTGCTCCTGCGCTCACAAATTATACAGACTTGCAGCTTCTCTAGCACAATAACGCACGTGCGCATACCGCATGCATTACGCAGCAATATCTACAGCAGCAGAACATTGTGACGATTGATTGGCCTGCCCAGTCACCAGACATGTCCCCTATAGAACATCTGTGGGACGAGCTTGGACGCAGAGTCTACAGGCAAGGTTCTCCAGCTCATCTGCAACAGCTCGAAGCTGCTCTTACACGTGAATGGGACTTGATTCCCCGGAATTTCCTTCAGAGACTTGTGCGTTCCATGCGGAGCCGCTGCCAAGCTTGTTTGCAAGCACACGGTGGACATACCAGATACTGAGGATAGTGTGAATGAATTTTTTTATTGGTTGCATTTTTGGTTTTCTCCCTTGCCTGCACAGAATGCAATGAATTTCATAACAATCAAATGTACAAATTAATGACTAGCATGGATTCATAGGAAAATGAATAAAGATTCCAAATATGTAAACTTGTAAACACTTATATTTACATTTCACACTCTGTTCCTGGATTATACAGGTGGTGCGTTTTTAATGTGCTTCAGTATATATATATATATATATATATATATATATATATATATATATATATATATATATATATATATATATAATATATATATATATATATATATATATATATATATATATATATATATATATATATATATATATATGTAACGGCAGGTTATATAAGATTATTTATTTAGGTAAGATTCCAGGTATCTCATATGCTACCCGGATAGTATGCCAGTAAGAGTTCTGGTCTTACAAGTAATACCCCAGTCTTAGAAATAAGCACTGGTGTATCGATATCATAGAAATAGTCAGACTGTGAAAACCCTGGCCCAGTTGGTAAGAAGTAGTACCAGGATTTAAGGTGTCTCCTCCCTGTGACTATCTTATGATTACTTTATTCTAGGGGATAAGTAAAATGTACATTCACTGAACCCACAAAATGGAAGAAGTGAATAAATCCTCAGGTACAGTTAAAACAGTTTAATAATTACACTAATATTCTATTTCTGCTAGTTGGAAAAGAGCATACACATATATATATATATCATCATCATCATGTGACGTATTCTTTCCAGAACGTTGTCTCCATTACAGCTGCTCTGAACGCATCACGATTCTGGGCAAGTCGACCTGCATCAGCCAAAGACAAGTTCAGACTCTCTGTGATGTCCTGGGTCCACCGTCGTCTAGGTCGACCCCTTCCCCTTTTTCCAGGGACCATGCCTTCCATCACTGTTTTTTCCAGACTATTATGTCTTTTTATATGACCGAAAAATTTCAGCTTCCTTATTGCGATGGTATTTAGGAGCCAATGTTCCTGTACATTTAGTGAGTGCAGTACTTCTCTGTTGGTCTTTTTTTCTGTCCAGGGTATTCTCAACATCCTTCTGTAGCATTTCATTTCGAATGATGTAATCTTTTTTGCAACTGTTTTATTGAGTGTCCAAGTCTCGCAGCCGTATGTTGCTACTGGGAATATACATGCTCTGATCAGTTGTAACTTTGTTTCTTTGCTTGTGCCTTGCCATAGGTTTTTCATCTGTATTAGCTTATGTGAAGCAATTGCAAGTCTTCTTTTAATTTCTACTGCACAGTCGCCAGAGCTGTTAATGATTGATCCTAAGTATTCGAATTCATTGACACTTTCCAGTTCTTCGTTATCAATTTCAATTTCTGGTTTGGTCTTTACTTTGTCTGTTGTCAATACTTTGGTCTTCTTGGTGTTTAGGTATAGATTCTGGGCCTCGCTGTGTTTTTTTGGTGGACAGAAGTAATTGTTCAAGTCCTTCTGGGTTGGTCGATAGGAGGACTGTGTCGTCAGCATATCTGATTCCGGGATCTGGTACCCGCCGATGTTAAATGAGTCAAACTCTGTGTGTTCTTGGTCATCTCTTACGTTTCTCATGATATTCTCGGCATAAATGTTAAACAGGTAAGGGGAAAGGGTACAGCCTTGTCTTACTCCTTTCTGTACTTCAAACATATATATATATATATATATATATATATAAGTATTCACACAATTACTATTATTGTCTGTTTAGACTTCATTCATTTTAAATATATCACGGTTTTTAGTCCTCTGATAAATGTCATCACTTGACTATTTATTGTGTTTCATATATTGTGGTAGTCAGTGTCCTAAGTGACACTTATCTGTTCAACTTGATACTGCTGACACGGAACTGTCCTGTGCTGATATCAGACTTGGTAGGCCCAACAGTAGGGATGCCAATGACCAGTTGAAGTTCACTCTTTGGGGTCCTGCACTTTTGCGGATTGCCTCTGATGAACTACACCGGCTTCTAATACTGGACAGTCTGGTTTGAGTTATTTCATGGAACCTGCAACATATTAGCCTTGGCTAGTATCTGGCTAGACTTGTAGTTGACTAGCACAGATGTCAGACCAGTCAGTCATCAGATGTCACCGTTATACAATCATAGTAAGTAAGGACATCATTTCAGTGATATAGCATTAATATTAACATTTCAATTAAGTGTAACTGACTAGCACATAAGTCAGACAAGTCAGTCATCAGGTGTCAAAGTTATACAGTCATAGCAAGTAACATCAGTTCAATGATATAGAATTAATATTAACATATCAGTAATAAACATCATCTGGTTTATTCCGCTCCTATACATCCCTTCATATGCTATAACTTGATCCTTCCAAATCATTCATATCAAGTACAAATTCAAATACTGATGCTATCTTAGCAACTACCCAAAATTAATACATAATTTAAATAAAGTGAGTGACCATGTGATCAGGTTGCTTTCTACTGAAACTGGCAGTAGAACCCTCCAGTTTACCAGCTGTAAATGGGTACAAAGTTGTGCGCTCGAACTAGGGAAGGCAAAGGCAGCGAGGAAGGGGACTAGTCACCTTAACCTCGTAAACTGGGATCTTCCATGATGAAGTTTCTAACACTTCATTTCCCTATGACAATCTCTGCCATGGGACTGCCTTTATCTTCGTAAGCGATAAAGCAATATGATAAATATAACTTCATTAGGCCGTGGGGCTATTTGTGATTACTTTTTGTACAAGCAACACTCATCCATAATGCACATGAATAAATCATATTAAAATAATAATACGTTATATCAATGAATATTATACAGGCATATTTTGTGAATTCTGTATGAACCTGAAATAACAAATATTATACACGGTAGTTATCATAATTTCGCTTACCCTCAGACTTCAGATACTGGACTTAAAAATGTTTCTGGCGATCCGCTCACAATTCATGGTCGTGGCGAAACTCTGCCTCCAGTCTGTCTGAACCCTCTTTCGTTGTCTGTAGCTCAGTTTACCGATACGCTTTAAATACGTATAGCGCGGACGTATCGGAGAGTACCGACGTCACAGCTTAAACCTAAGCCTGAAAAATCCTTCCCGAACAGTGATTTCGGCCGAACTGTGCGTCGACTGAAATTTTGCCTTTATCATTCTCGGCATATATAACATCCATATAGTTCCATCTTATCTAGTTTTATACAGCTGATAAAACTCTATCTTCCTATCCATGTAATTTCCCAAACTGTTATTTGTTGATTTTAATATTTAGAACAGAAGTGGGTTTACATGCTTTTAGCGTAACTGTGGGCAGCCGAAATACGCATATATCTCCGTAAATGAGAACTTCCTACCGTTCCATCTTATATGCAGTTATACACCATCCTTCCCTGTACTGAAAGGTAAAATCCGTTTCATACGTATTCCCTGCTGTTTGTATGTATCGTTGGGGATTTCCTCTGTCCGATATACATTTCGCTGATAACGCCGCCGTTTTGACAGCGGTCGCTCGATCATAGATGGGTTTATAAATCTAACTGAACCCATTTGCAATGACTTGAAACCAATTTTGCGACTATATATATATATATATATATATATATATATATTATATATATATATATATATATATATATTATATATATATATATATATATATATATATATATAAAGGAGCCGCGCTGGTGTAATGGCTTCGGCGTTGTACTGGCGACCAGGTGTTCATGGTTCAAACCCGGGCGTCGGCGTTTGAAGAAATGTTTACGGCCGGAAATTTGACTGAATAGCCTGAACGGCTCCTGTGATAAACCCTCTGTGGATGGGAAGGAGCGAAGCTCCTGACCGGGTTGGAAGGAAAGTCCTCAGGTTCCCCAGCCTCGCAATGACATGTCATTGGGCCGAAGGGCTGAAAGCCTAAGTGCCGCTGGTTAAGAAAAAAAAAAAAATATATATATATATATATATATATATATATAAGAGAGTAGGAGGCCATCAGTAGAGTGGAAAAAAGAGCAAAGTTCAAGGAATAAGTCTACATCATCGTCATTCATCATTACCTTTTCACCTGCCGTGGAGAATATGCCTTCAAAGTAAAATACTTCAAGCGTACATGTCCTGTGCCATCTGTTCAATATCATTCTATTTCGTCTTTATCCCTTTCATATCGTATGTCTCCAGCTCTCGTCTTCGTATGTTTTTGGTCACCCTTCATTTCTCTTACTCTGGGGGATTCCGGAACGGGGACTACCCCTTAAAGTTATCAAATGGTTTTTCTCATTGTTTGCTCTATCTTAACGACAACGTCCTCCCCTCGATCATATTCCACTATATGATTATTTCCAATAGTTACACATTGGTGAGCTAGTCATAAAATGTAAATCCTTCTACTCAGTCTACATACATAAGCATAAATCAGCAACTCTAAAACACATTGGTGAGCTAGTCATAAAATGTAAATCCTTCTACTCAGTCTACATACATAAGCATAAATCAGCAACTCTAAAACACATTGGTGAGCTAGTCATAAAATGTAAATCCTTCTACTCAGTCTACATACATAAGCATAAATCAGCAACTCTAAAACAACATTGGTGAGCTAGTCATAAAATGTAAATCCTTCTACTCAGTCTACATACATAAGCATAAATCAGCAACTCTAAAACACATTGGTGAGCTAGTCATAAAATGTAAATCCTTCTACTCAGTCTACATACATAAGCATAAATCAGCAACTCTAAAACACATTGGTGAGCTAGTCATAAAATTTAAATCCTTCTATTCTGTCTACAATCAGCAACTCTAAAACCGATACTTAAAAACGAAATGAAAGATAAAGATTAAGAATGACAGGTGATTTATTTCTGACAAGCATATTTTTTTCTGACGTGAAATCTGCGTTCACGTCTGAACATTTCTTTGCGTGTTTTACGTTTGCACCATTGACTTGCATATATCATTTATATTGCTTCTTGTTTGACCATTGCTTATAATGGGCTGGATACTTTCCTGATACCTTCCACGCATTGAAATATATTATCCTTAACCTTTATCCTGGTATTAACTGTACTGTTGTAGTTTTATTATCTAGTTAGTTTCATTTATTGCGGGTTTATTTCATTGCTCCAGTAATGATTCTCTCAGCCTGATTTATTTTATTCTGTAGGACTACAGTAGGCAAAAACAAATAAAAGACTTACTAGCCATCCAGTGAATGGATAAAGGAAAGGATGAGACCGAGGTAGAATCCATAGAAGCTGTTTAGCACATATGGAGAATAACAATATTACGAGACTTGATTGCCAACGGATGAGAAGGGATGAAAAAAAAGGAAGCGATATTGATGTAGAGATGGAACACACTGAAAAAACATACCAAACTGCAAAACAGAACGACATTTAAAAAGACAGATCGGTACTAAGAGCTATAAAGTTATTACTTACACTATAAAGAATGGAAGTGGGAGCGTATACATAAGATTAAAGAACGGACAGAAAATGCATATTCAGTGGTGATTGGACATTTTCAAACGACTTCAAAGCTGAGGCAGAATCACTAAAAACATTCACAATAACCATTGTGAAAAAGGGGCGTAATTGGCACAGATTGGCTCATCATTATTTTGTCAATTTTGCTCATAAGTCTACGTCCATTTCTTTTCCCTAGGTTAAGTACCCCCCTCTCTTTACCTAGACCTCACTCTGTTGTATAAACTCTGGTTTTTCAGTTTCCAGTATTATGAGCGACATTGCGGCCATTTTATTTGTCTATAATTCCATCCATGATTTCAGTAACGCCTGTGGTCGTATTTCTCTTTATCGTTTCTGTGCTCATCCCCATAGTCCTTCGTTTGTGACAAAGTCTAGGTCATCAGCAACACCCTGGACTCAGCCCGTGTCGCAACACTTCTGGTTCACGGGAGTTAAGTAAGCCTAGCATAATGTAACCAACAACCTTCATGCACGAAATTAGATTTGTGTCTCCTTTCTTTTCGTTTTATCTGCATAAGTCATGGCATCTTGACAGGGAAACTAATTCTGTCATCTCCCCTGCCCAGGGGAAATAGTCCTTTTTCTGTTCGATCTTAATTCTTTGTCTACGGTAAGAAATACCGCTCTTTCGCGCAGGTGTGCGAGCGGACCCAATGACCAGGTGGTGTCATGTCAAAAGAAAGTTAAGCTATAAAAGCAACTGTCTCAGACTATTTGCCAAAAACTCGCAGACTAGAGAACAAGTGCGGAAACTTCCTATCTACTTGCGGAAACAACATTATTGTAGTGAATTGTAGGATTTGGACTCCCGTTTTTTTCATTGCGGGGTAAGCAAAAGCACCGCGGATATAGAAAACTTGACTAGTTATTAGCCTACACATAATTGCTAGCTATAATTTAATTTTCCTTTAAACTTAACCAGTGTATGTTAATGGTTAAGTATCATGTCGTGTTGTTTACTTAGGTAAATCCCTTCATAAGAATAAGACACTTTGCATAACTACTTATTGTTCGGGGAAAACCAATTAATATCATTTATGTACGTAAGATATTTTACAACTCATTTCACGTTTTGCACCCACCAAAAAAGGGGCAAAAGTATTTATAACACGTAAAACAACTATAAATGTATTGAAGGAGCGTGTACGAATATATGTACGAATTATGGGTTCCTTTTGTAATGGCACAGACCCCGTGGGGTGCGTATAATCTTATTTTTGTGGTGTATTAGTTGCTAAGTTTGAATGTACTGAAATCAATATACATGTCAGTATTATTATATATAGTGCATCCTCAAAAAAGTGCCTGTATTTTGTAAACTATATGTTTTATTTTATGGGGCTCCACTACAATGAAAACTGGATTTTACGTACAAAATATCGATTTTTTACTTTTGAGCTTATTTTATTAAATAATCATCGAGGAATCGATTGAGCAAGGTTTTAAAACATAAAAAATGCATTTGATGTCTCAAAAAGCATATTGTAGGCACTACCCCCATGCTATGATTTTCAAATTTGTGCCGAAAATGCACGATTTCTCTCTAAAACTATCTAACAGAGGAGTCTCAAATTTGGCATGCATGTAGTACACATCTATATCTTTAAAGTAACACATCTGCATTTTTGATATTTTGGTAATTTTCTTTTATAAATTTTAAAAAAATATTTTTAAAAATATTTTTTCACACAAATATTTTTTTTTTAAATCATTAAAAATAGAATTTTAAACTTATCAAAATAATCATGAGTAGTACACATTTATATCTTTAAAGTAACACATCTGCATTTTTGATATTTTGGTAATTTTCTTTTATAAATTTTAAAAAAATATTTTAAAAAATTATTTTTTCATACAAATATAGTTTTTTTTTTTTAAATCATTAAAAATAGAATTTTAAACTTATCAAAATAATCATGAGTAAAATTGTTTTAATTGTCAGTCACAACATGTGGGTGCAATTTGATAAAGTTTGGTCAATGGGAAACAAGATTTTTGCTCTTGAAAATTGGTGAAAAACCCAATATAGCGGTTGTTTTTTTGGTTACCATGGTAGAAGGACAGAAGAAAAGTTAGGCAAGACAAAGGCGAGAGGAGGAGCTGCAGGAAGCTGAAGGAGGTGCAGCATATAGTGCTGGACAAATTTAAACACATTCAGCCCCCCAGAATGGAGTATATTGGACAAGACAAGTCACTCGGTGACTAAAATGCATTTTTCTCAAAACTAACATTTTATTAACAAAAAATGTTATTTTTTACAAACTATCTAATAGAACAATCTGAAATTTGGCATGCATGTAGGACACATATATACCTTTAAATTGACAAGGGCTTTTTTTAATATTTTGGTAATTTGCTTTGATATATTTTTTTAAATATTTTTTTCATTGTTTTTCATACAAATATAGTGTATTTAAAAAAAAAACACATTAAAAATAGAATTTTAATTTTATCACAAAAAGCCTATGACAAATTGTTTTAATTGTCAGTCACAGCATGTGTGTGCAATTTGATAAAGTTTGGTCAATGGTAAACATAAGATTTTTGGTCTTGAAAATTGGTGAAAAACACAATATTAGGCAAGATAACGGCAAGAGGAGGAGCTGCAGGAAGCTGAAGGAGGTGCAGCATATAGTGCTGGACAATTTTAAACACATTCAGCCTCCCAGAATGGAGTATATTGGACAAGACAAGTCATTCGGTGACTAAAATGCATTTTTCTCAAAACTAACATTTTATTAACAAAAAATGTTATTCTTTACAAACTATCAAATAGATCAGTCTAAAATTTGGCATGCATGTAGAATGCATATATACCTTTAAATTGACAGGGGCTTTTTTTGATATTTTGGTAATTTGCTTTGATATAATTTTTTTAATATTTTTTTTCATTGTTTTTCATACAAATATAGTGTATTTTAAAAAAAAAATCATTAAAAATAGAATTTTAAACTTATCAAAAAAATCCCCTGATAAATTGTTTTAATTGTCAGTCACAACATGTGTGTGCAATTTGGTAAAGTTTGGTCAATGGGAAACATATGTTTTTAGCTCTCGAAAATTTGTGAAAATCCAAAATGGCGGATGTTTTATTTTTGGTTACCATGGTAACCACATGCTTTTTAACAAAATAAACTGTAGAATTTGGTTCATGGCATACACTGTGTCTATTGAGCACATAAAAAGTTTGAAAATATTATTAGAACAAAAGTTAGTTTTCACTGTAGTCCAGCCCCTTATGAGGGCACTACTCAATATAACTATAAAGGTTAACATTTCATCGAATGTGTGTGTGTTTATATATATATATATATGTGTGTGTGTGTGTGTGCGAGTGTGTGTGCGAGTGTGTGTGCGCGTATGTGTGTGTATTCTTTTCCTATGTAAACAGCATGTTAGATTATTTGTAAAAATAACAGAAGTTTCAATGTTGACGAAAGTGTTTGGATACTGGACTGGACTGGCAGCCAATCAGGAATCACTAGCAAAACGGCATTCACGGACTGAGCGAGCGAGGGGAACGATAGAAAATATCGGGGAAATTAGTTAACAAGCTAATGCTAATATAAATGCTCATGGCTGCTAAACCCAAGTTTATCCTAGGCTTTGTAATTACAGAAAATTAATAGTTGTGTTGTCATCTCAATTTCAGGGCAGCATCTGCTATGTACATTAAAACAGAAAATTGTTTCTATGAGAGTGAGGAAACAAGAAGATACCGGGAGATCTACATAGTCTCTCATTAAATTCCAGACTGCAGTGTACCCAGCGAAAGTCAATAGCACGTCTACCTGTTACTAACCTCATTAACCCACGCTAACTAGTGGTCATCGCCAGAAACCCAGCCACCCGAAGTGATAACCCATTAGAAGCAGCCTGTCGAATACATAGTCCAACGCACTAGTGGTTCATTAACCACATGTTCAGTCTCAGGCAAATTCCAACACTTTGTGGCAAGTAATATCTCATTGGAAAATCTACAACAGCACTATAAAATTCAGGTATCCGTGTTTTCCATGGATTCTCTAGTCGCTACACAGAAACGGAAAGAGTATAGGAGTATAAAAGAGTCCCCACTTAGGATTAGGCGTTTTATGAATTTCGGGTTTTTTTTTTTTTTTTGCATGCTCACGGATAAAGCGCAGTATTTATTGGATTCATTAAATTCAACTAACAGATGAGAGAAGAATAACGCACACGCTGTCTTCCGTGTATTAGGTGGATTATCCATTTACGCCATGTGGCATCTTGTCTGTGGTAGGCTGTGTAATTTTGTTATGTATGCATTATGACTTATTGATGTATTAATTTGATTTCTGTTGATGTTCATTTGAGATTGATTTTTTTATAACTAATTATTCACATTTAAAATAAATCTTAAGCATTTGGTGAAGTTGCTGTTTCATACTCCTCCCTCTTCCTATTATTCAGTCCCATCTGACTCATTCACTCCTACAGTGGAGGGGAGACTGCGAGAGAGGGTGCTGAGTGCGTGAGTGGACCAGGAGAGAGATATTATAAATAAATCTCACAGTCTTTTTTGGCTGTCATAAGACACTCAACATCATACTTAGTGATACCATCTTCCTCTTACTATTCGTGCACTACATCAGAGTTCTCTAACTCAGTCAGTATTTCCACTGCACGACAATAATACAGGATGAAAGATAGTGCTCCATTACATATTCCTTATGAGCTATAACCACGCACAGGAACCAAAGAACCAACATATTAGACGGTCTCTTAGAAGCACTAAACGAACCCAGCTTTAATTTCAACGCCTCGAAAATGCGATGGTTACTATCCACGACAAGATACATACGCATACGAGAAGACAGGTAGACGTACCAAAGATGGAAGACACAAAATTAAAACTAATGACGGGGGAACATATGATGAGTGTCGTGCTTAGATAGGTTTTAAAGTTATGTAAGGTCCCGCCTGAGTTTTGGGATGGTAAATAGTACGTGAGAAGTAAAGGTGTATGAAAATAGATTTTCACGAGTGGATAGTTTAAGGAGAAGATCTGTCTCTGGACTGAGTAGTTTCTCTAGTCCAGCCTATCTATACGACTATAATTTAGTATAAGACAATTTTGCACCTCCCTATATCTTGAAAAATAAGTTACACTAAACACACACACAGCTATGTGACGACAAGACACACAAACGTGAAAACTATGGTTAATTTGGGTATGGGTCTGACCAACACACAAAGTTTAGTTCTTTTGTTGTTTATTATCATTAAACTTTACAATATCGAATATCTATAAGAGAAAGATCAAATACATCAGAATTACATATAAAGAAAAAATAACAGAATAACTGCGCCCTCCCCTCTTTGAGGAGATAAGAAACCAACAAGTTAATAACCCCAAAGGTTAAAAGTTTTAGCAATAGGTTACAGTATAGACAGTAAAGAAAGAACACAGTTCCCCCTAAACGTTATCCAATAAAATTAAACAATAGTCAAACAGAGTGCAGATGATACAATGTTTCCTGTACTAAAGAAAATATTTCACTCTCTCTCTCTGTCATACGTGGCCACAAAATCTCACTTTTTACCCTATTCTTGATGAAACAATCTGTTGGACGTAAAATCCATGAATATGTATATAAGGTCCAGAGTATTTATCTTCCGAATTGGGACCCAGTCCCTCCACTAATAATTAAATTTTATAAGGGGGGACGCCTAATTTGGTGGTTGATTCCTGGATAAACAATGTCACCTTGAATAGTTAATGCCGAGACTCTCTGAGATCTGGTGTTCACAGTAAACAGTAGGAAAACATCTGATTGCTAAAAAACTGTTAATTATTGTTAATTGATGATGGTGGTAAATCCTATCGGCTGTCTCTGTGGTGAGTGCCGATTTTGAAACATCGTAACTTGCTGGATAAATGCGATGAAAAAGACTGTCAAAAGTCGGGAGAAATGTTATATCTTTCACACCCCAGTGGGCTGATAAAATTGCATAAATAATTTCTGGTGTTTATAGTCCAGTTAAATTTACTATTAAAATGTCAGTTAGTCTCTGTGGCCGGTCCTGTTCACAACTGAACTTGGAGACGCGTAAGCCAAAAGAAGACAACTTTAATCCAATCAGTAAATGGAGAAAAGGCCAACATAGACCACAATGGACCAAAATATAGACCAAAATAAAGCCAAATAAAAAAAATACCGCTGGTCGCCGTTTATCAGGTCATGCCAGAAATCCAGAATGAAATCACCGCGAAACTATTGACACATCTATTCCCAATGGTTTAAATACCGTGTTTAGACTCTCCGAAAAATTATGAGCGACACTGATAACAGATTTTGGAAATACGCAGTTTATATACATCATGTTATTTTGATCTCTAGAGGATGTTAATTTTCACACTCTGTTTCCTAGCAGAGAAATCTGAAACTACGTTTCCCAGATGAAAGGTCCTTTGAGCCGGCCACCGTTTCTCTCGTCGAGCGATGGTTGACCAACATCAAAAGGCTCTCGTTACGATAACAGGGTTTCTTTCAAAATCGCTCGCGTCTCGAGATGAAATGCTAATCGACGTCAGCGACTCCCACGTATCTGAAGATCAAAGGGTTAAGTGTTTATCCCACGTGCGGTCTGTCCGATGCCCGATGATTGACAGATCAGCTCGCGTATAAAACCTAGGTAAACAAACAAGACTAGCTCCTCGTTAGGACTGGCAAGTCGCGGAAGTTGGTAATTTGTCTGTTTGTTTACATCTCAAGAAAAAAGAGGCGTGGATTTAAGGTGAGTAATGCAGGCTGTCAAATGCTCGACTTTGCTAACGAATCCTAGAACGCCACGAGGTCACGAAAGGCTGTCGGATACTGTAGGCTATATTTCCATTATACGTCACAATGAGATACAACAATGAAGTACAATTTCAAATTTAAAAAAATAACATAGGGAACATCCACAGTCAGATGTAACAAATACATACTACTTATAATCAGGAAAAGACAATTGCAGATTCAAATACTTCATATGCTACAATTTAAAAGTCTGGCAAACAGGCATGTCTCCATATGGGGAGCAAAGCAAACAGTAGCACATGTCCTCCAAGGCTTAGGCTCCAGGAGAGGAAAACTATTATCGCGATGAGATAAATTTGGGACAGACCACAAACTAGATATCGCCAAATAGATCAACACCCCGTGTAGTTTCCGATATCTATGAGGAAACAAAGAGGAGTATAGGATTATTGCTTGGCTAAGCACGTTGTAATGGCAACTAACATGAGGTTGTGTTAACCTGGAAGCCTCATCAAGTAAAACAGCTTTACTGCGGAAACCAACACTTCAAGAGCACATAAATTCTTTGGTTCAGGCTTGCAGGAGACCAGCTGTAGTGGTAGCTTCATATAGAGCCAACATGAAAATGATAATGATGATAATGGCGATGATGATGGTGATGATGCTGATGATGATGTCGAGAGCGACCGACAAAGAAGAAGAGGTTTGGTTTGGTATGGTTTTGGTTTTAAGGACTATCTTTAGTGGCCACAGACAACTTCATCAGAGCTTCAATATCCCCCTTAGATCACACAATGAGGATCTCAGCACAGTGCACGAACTTATTAGCACCGGCGAGAATCACAATGTGTGTATATAGGAATCACGCATTCTATAAATGTTTTTGTGGCGGGAAGGTTTCTAATTTTTAAATTTTGCCAGGGCGGCGGCCTTTATGGCCTACTTTTTACGATTTCCAACTGCCGTGGGATGTTTAACGTGCGCAACTTGTACACGGGACCTCCTATATTTTAGCCCTTTTCCATGAAGGCTAGGTATCCAATCTCACTACCCAGGAGAGGGTGGGGGGGGGGGGGATATGACATCATTAGAACACCTGGTTCTGAAAAAAATGTCCATAAATTATATGGGAATCGAACCTGGTATCTTTAGAATTGGAGGCGGACGCCATACCCCTTAGCCACTCCGACCCCCCCAAAAAGGGAAGAAGAAGATGTTGTAATGTAATAAACGTTACACTCTTTCACGCATTCAATGATAATAACAACGATAGAGTTATATATATGTGTGTGTGTGTATACATATGACAGAAATTAATGAATAAAACGATAATTAAGCCAGTATTTACCACCAGCGCCCCCTGTTGTTCCCGGAATAGGCGAATAAAGAATACGACTACTCCACCCACCTATATGAGGTTGTGCGTGAGCCAGGCAACCTCATCCTGTACCAAAAAATTGCTACAGAGACCACTGCTGCATTCTTCCAGCAAGGGGCCCAGCTGTAGTGGTAGCCCCAATGCTCCACAAGGAGCGATACAGAAATATGATCACTATTTACCATGAGAGCGGTACGAAAAAGATTAATGAGGTTGTCCTGAAAGAAGTCAGCGTAAGCTTATTCCTCATTTTTGAAGGAAACAACCCGCTTTCTTTGGACGTGAGAACAATTGGAGTATACTGTGACAACAGTGAAGCTTACTTACCTACTTATTAAGTTATTCACTTATTTCCGTACTTATTTAGTTATTTACTTACTTACTTACTTATTTAGTTATTTATTTACTTGCTTACTTATTTAGTTATTTACTTATTTGCCTGTTTACTTACTTATTTAATTATTTGTTTATTTGCCTACTTACTTACTTAAGTATCCCATTTTACTTATTTAGTTATTTACTTATTTATTTAGTTATTTAGTTATTTGCTTGCTTACGTATTTACTTACTTACTTATTTAGTTATTTACTTATTTCCTCGCTTAAATACTTTCTTTTTTAGTTAATTACTTATTTGCTTACTTACTTATTTACTTTTTTAGTTATTTACTTATGTGCTTACTTACTTACTTACTTGCTTATTTACTTTTTTTTAGTTATTTACTTAATTGCTTACTTTCTTACTTACTTTTTTAGTTATTTACTTATTTGTTTGCTTACTTACTTACTTATTTACTTACTTACTTACTTTTTTAGTTATTTACTTATTAGCTTACTTACTTACTTACTTACTTTTTTAGTTATTTACTTATTTGCTTACTTACTTACTTATTTACTTTCTTACTTACATTTTTTTTTATTTACTTATTTGCTTACTTACTTACTTTTTTAGTTATTTACTTATTTGTTAGCTTGCTTACTTACTTATTTGCTTACTTACTTATTTAGTTATTTACTTATTTACTCACGTACTTATTTAGTTATTTGCTTACTTACTTACAATATAATGAAATATCAGACCTAGAGACCTTTTATATTTGGACATGCGCCCTAATATAACCGAACTATGTTGAACGGGACACGCCTTTTTATATTTAAAAAAACTTACTTACTTATTTGCTTACTCTTTTACTTACTTACTTTCTTACTTAGTCGTTCCTCTACTACCGTAGGGTGTAGAGGCTGACAAAAAGAAAGATTAATGGAAATAAAAGAAGTAATAGGCGACAAATAGAGAAGATGCTTTAAACTGTAACATCGTGGAAGGGAAAGAAGTCAACAGCAGAATTGGTCAATAGTAAAGGTGACAAGAAGTTGTGGAGAGACAAGATCGCCCACACCATCTGGCATTGCGCTCATACAAGATACTATTAAGGTACAAGATTCAACAAGATACCATTAAGGTACAAGATTCAAACAAGATACTGTCAAGATACTAATAAGATACAAACAAGATGACATTAAGATACAAGATACACATAAGATACTGTCAAGATAATATTAAGATACATACAAGATACAAGATAATACAAGATACTGTCAAGATAATATTAAGATACAAGATACACATTGATGAGATAGTATTACTTTACAAGGTACACACAAGATACTGTCAAGATAATATTAAGATACAAACAAGATACAAGATACATACAAGATACTGTCAAGATAATATTAAGATACAAGATACACAAAAGATACTGTCAAGATAATATTAAGATACAAACAAGATACTATCAAGATACACACAAGATATTGTCAAGATAATATTAAAGTACAAGACAGACATGAGATAGTATTAAGAAAGAAGATACACACAAGATTCTGTCAAGATAATATTAAGATACCAACAAGATACTCTTAAGATACACACAAGATACTGTCAAGATAATATTAAGATAGAAGATACACATGAGCTAGTATTAAGATCCAAGATACACACAAGATACTGTCAAGATAATATTAATATACAAACAAAATACAACATACACACGATACTGTCAAGATAATATTAAGATACAAGATACACACAAGATACTGCCAAGATAATATTAAGATACAAAATACACCTGAGATAGTATTAAGATAAAAGATGCACACAAGATACTGTCAAGATAATATTAAGATACAAAAAAGATACTCTTAAGATACACACAAGATACTGTCAAGATAATATGAAGATAGAAGATACACATGAGATATTATTAAGATACAAGATACACACAAGATACTGTCAAGATAATATTAATATACATACAAAATACAAGATACACGCAAGATACTGTCCAGATTATATTAAGATACAAGATATACACAAGTAAGATACAAACAAGATACTCTTAAGATACACACAAGATACTGTCAAGATAATATTAAGATACAAACAAGATACAAGATACACACAAGATACTGTCAAGATAATATTAAGATTCAAACAAGATACTCTTAAGATACACACAAGATACTGTCAAGATAATATTAAGATACAAGATACAGATGAGATAGTATAAGATACAAGATACACACAAGATACTGTCAAGATAATATTAAAATACAAACAAGATACTCTTAAGATCCACACAAAATACTGCCAGGATAATATTAAGATAGAAGATACACATGAGATAGTATTAAGATGCAAGATACACACAAGGTACTGTCAAGATAATATTAAGATACAAACAAGATACAAGATACACACAAGATACTGTCAAGATAATATTAAGATACAAGATACAACAAGATACTGTCAATATAATATTAAGATACAAACAAGATACTCTCAAGATACTGTCAAGATAATATTAAAATACAAGATACACATGAGATGGTATTAAGATACAAGTTACATACAAGATAAGGTCAAGATAATATTAATATACAAATAAGATACTCTTAAGATACACACAAGGTACTGTCAAGATAATATTAAGATACAAACAAGATACTCTTAAGATACACACAAGATACTGACAAGATAATATTAAGATACATGATACAAACAAGGTACATTTAAGATAATATTAAGATACAAACAAGATACTCTTAAGATACACACAAGATACTGTCAAGATAATATTAAGATACAAACAAGATACTCTTAAGATACACATAAGATACTGTCAATATAATATTAAGATACAAGATACACAAGGTACTGTCAAAATAATATTAAGATACAAACAAGATACTCTTAAGATACACACAACATACTGTCAAGATAATATTAAGATACAAACAAGATACTGTCAAGATAATATTAAGATACAAACAAGATACTGTCAAGATAATATTAACATACAAACAAGATACTGTCATGATAATATTAAGATACAAACAAGGTACTGTCAAGATAATATTAAGATACAAACAAAGTACTGTCAAGATAATATTAAGATACAAACAAGGTACTGTCAAGATAATATTTAGATACAAATAAGATACTCTTAAGATACACACAAGGTACTGTCAAGATAATATTAAGATACAAACAAGATACTCTTAAGATGCACACAAGATACTGTCAAGATAATATTAAGATACATGATACAAACAAGGTACTGTCAAGATAATATTAAGATACAAACAAGATACTCTTAAGATACACACAAGATACTGTCAAGATAATATTAAGATACAAACAAGATACTATTAGAGTACTGGTAGCCCCCATAACAGATAATGTGGTAGTGGAGTGAAGCATTAGAGTTTAATATTCTAGGACTCAGCTTTATGAGATGAGGGGACCGGCTCCCTTCCACCCTGTCTTTACCACCCCTAACTCAAGAGCAGCATTAGTTACCCATTTACAGCTGGTATACCGGAGCGCTTGACGCTACCTAGTTTCGAATCTGGATCTTTGCCTCGAGAACCAAGCACTCTAATCACTGTGCCACTCGACGGTCGAACTATGATAGCATGAACTATTAAACAATAGACAACAAATCCTTTTACCACTGTATTTTAAAGATTGTATGGTCGTCGTTCAATTTTCGAACAATGCCACAAACAAAATGCGCCGGCATGAAGCCTTGTAACAACTTCCTTTGAAGTTAAATAAAACACACAGCTTACGAGCAGACAACTTTCCATAATTATTAAGGCTGTACGGCTGACTCAGTCTGGGTCCCTGGATATCAATTTTAATTAAATCTTGCGATGTATTTCATCCCTAGAGACAAGGTTATTGATGAAGGACAAATCAATGCAGTTTGCTCAGCACGTTTCAGTTACAAAGAATTCAGAACTATTTGATGATGCTTGTTTTAAACGAATAACCTCCCCTTCTGTGTTTCAAACTTCCATCCCCACAGTTATGTTTCCTTCCGGTAGAGCCTTTCATATATAAAAACATCCGCGTGCGAAGACACAAAGCACACACCCACTTAAAAATAGATATACCAACAAATACACTCACAAATACTTCAATAAAAATGCATGATTTCACCGCCCCCCCCCCCCCCCCCCTAAAAAAAAAAACACTTCATACAGCCACTTATTACATACAAATTTGTGATTAATTACACTTAGAGATAATGTTAACGAGCGAGTATACCCATCACAACAATGACGGGAGAAGAATTAACTTTCTGCATCTGTGGTACATTTAGAAAACTGTGAAGTGTGAATAGATAAAAAGAGCGTAATTTGACTAATTACTGAATCGCAACGTTCTTTCTTTGTTTGGTGTGTAAATGTATGACTATCTTTAAAATGTTGGCCTTGACTTGTGACCTGAATACATACTTTACGATTGGCTGGGTTCCGCCCTCGCCTTTCATAAAGTTGTCCATTAGCAAATACAGCTTCTTGTTTGGGGACGAACAGATGCATGAGCATTTCATTCCTAGCTAATTCTTATTATTACTACAGCTCACATACAGACACAATGTTAATTACACATATGCATGTGTGAGTGTGTGCATGTGTTTTTTGGTACTGCCTAGAATAACACGTCTATCAAAGAATTATAACTCATGGAAATAAATAGTCCTGTTATTACTCTCCTCAAAGTTATGGGCATTCACTGTACTTCTTTGGTGGTCGTTGAAGTCGCTGTGACAGTTGCACCAGTACTTGCGCATTTGACGCAAGTGTGCTGATGCACTCATTTCACTGAGGTTGTTCATGAACATACAACTGGTCATGTGAAACTTCAATAGGCACAGACATGTTCAAAATAGGCTCCGCTTGACTGAGCTTCTCGCACATTATTAGGTAGAAATCATATGCATCTGGACTCGGAGCAGTTGTTCTATTTAAGAACCATATAATTAAAATATCTGGACTCGGATACTTGTTCCTTAAAATGCTTCGTGGGCTCATTTGCTTCTGAGGTCTTCGTACAGCCTGATCATTGTCATGTCGAAAAAGCAAGAATAAAGAGGAGGATGTGATGGATGGCGCAGGCTGAGTCAACTATTTGACAGGTGAGCACAGCTGAAAATATATTCAAGGGGGAAGAGTGGAGTAAGTTAGGTGAGAACCTGACGACCTACCAACAAGTCATTATCAGCCTTGGCAGAGAATGCAGAGCTTGGAGCAATGGGAAAGCAGAACTGGAAATAGATCAACCGATAAATGATGACGGGGATGATGACGCCATTGTGTACACTGATGAGTCTGTGGTTCGTGGTGAGAAATCAGGATGAGGCTTCTTGGCTAGAGTTACGGGCAGGATCGTCGCGAAACATAGCGGGGCTTACATGACAACAATTTCCAGTGTTAGAATGGAGGTCGAGGCAGCTACTGCGGCTTTAAGGTGGTTGTCTGAAACTTCATTAACAAGGGCAGTTATTGCATCAGACCCTCAGTTCATACATCGGAAGATACAAAATGGATGGCTACGGCATGAATGGAAAACCTCAATATAAGCCTTGAATCTTCAATAACTGGTTTGGATCTACTGTCCTGATCTTGCAAGGGTACGCGGCAATGAAAGAGCTGATAGACTAGATTCAAGAGCACCTATAGTAGGTGCACTGGATATGGACAAGAAAGAGATAATGAAGACAATTTAATGATCGCCTGTTAGAGATTGACACTGCAATAGATGAATCATCAAGGCTAAGATTGCTGGAAGTTTGGCAATAGGCGTAAGACTGGCAGGGATGAACGTATGAGAGGATGCATCCACCGCATATACAACCAGCACGCAACAGGAACAATTAGCATTCATACCCTTCGACGTTTGCTGAGGCAGACTGAGCACCTATGGGTTTGCCCGGAGTGCAGTGATGTCGATTCTGAACAACAACAAAAATGACAAGCCGGAGGAAGTAAAACTAGGAAACATACGAGGTTTACATGGTGTCGTATATTTTCGATAGGAGGATTAAGACATAGTTTGGTCCCTTCTGAGTAGAACTAGACAGGTGGTGACTCAGTGAGAGATAAGATAAGAAATAGATTTTCACGAGTGAAAATGGTGGAAAAATAAGTAGAGTCTGTCCCTGGACTCGAGAAGATCCTCTCGTTCAGCCTATCTCTACAAAAGAACTTTGTTAGTCAGACAGTACACCTACATATATATATATATATATATATATATATATATATATATATATATATATATATATATATATATATATATATATATATATATATATATATAAGGTAAAGGAACCCGTTACACGCCCATTCAGGCATATTGGGAATATGGTGTTAGGCCCATATTATCTTGACCGTCGGCACACGAGGGGTGATGTGGTCGGCATCACGCCGGCCGCCTTAACCTTCCCAGAGTTGCTCTGGTACCCATTTGGGGCTGGGTCGACCCAGGAGCCGTTTGTGGCCTAAAAAATTCCCGCCTCATCTGGGGATCGAACCATAGACCACTGCGCTAGGAAGCCAGTGCACTAACCACTCACATACACACACACATTAGGGACAACAGTTAGACGCACAGACGTGACAAATTATATTTATGGAATAGGGATATTTTGGGACGAGCTGACCAACACATGTAAATAAAGTTTTTATGTAAATTTTATTTACTATAAAGAAACTCTCTACAATAGCAATATTATGAATATCACTCAAACATAAATAAACATAGGTTAATGAAATTAATAAAGAAATAGACTTATAGGTGTAATCCTCCCTCCCTCTGTTGAGACAAGATCCCGTTAGAAGAAAGTTATTAACCCCCAACGAGTCAAAGATTTATACGCTATGGTCTAGAATTTCCCTCTACAGTAAAGAACAGAGTTTATACGTTAATCTATTCTGAAAGGGACAGTATTAGCAAAACTTACTAAAAGAAATCAACAACGTGAGAACATGTATTCTACAAGATATATAAATGGGAATTAGTCATTCATCCTTCCTCTCTTCTCAGACAACCGTGGCCACGTGCATTCGTTCTTACCTAATACTTGGTTTGCAGCTTCTGGAACAATCTTTAGGACACACGCACACAGCAAATCCAGTGTTATTTTGGCAAAGAAAACCCCAGCTCCTCAAAGACAGATTAAATCCACTTCTCCGGGGAACGTTCACTTTGTTACTTTTATTTATGATTACTGTTTATGTCACATTAATTAGACCAGGTAAGAAATTTAACAGTGCTCACAGTGTCAATAGCTTGAGATTTCCAGTACATAGGAATGTCAGGTCGGTAACTTCTCTCAGTATAAAAATGCATTGTCACACCACAAATGGTCGATAGTCGGAAAATGTCACAAGTTTGATTATGTCAAATGTTTGATCTTGTTGCCACCACGGGCTGAATGTATATGATAAATTGGAAAAAGAAATCTGGATCTATAGGCCCAGTTACAAAATTTATTCTTAATGTTCTTTGGGTTGGTACTCTGTCTCTTTCTGGGTGTAAACAGGAAGCCAGACAGGTTCACCTTTGAAGACCCGGATACTAAGTAAAAAATGTTCTTTTGTATGGTTATTCTCAGATTTATATGGAAGCCGCTGGTAGATTTTGGGTTTGACCCAATATTGTGTAAAGGAGAAAAAAATACAAATACTTAACCATAATACTTATGTCAACGCCATTCTCTCTAACGGGAAACTAAGCTCACGCAGTGTGCAACGAGCCAACGCTAAATCTGAAATCATCAGCTTAGGCGTAAACAGACACAACGCAACCACCGTCCTTTTCAGGGCGAACGAGGAAGAAGAGGAAGAAGAAGAAGAAGTATTCTCAATCCTATCCTTAACCCGAATAAAATATAATATATTCATACACTCAGTTATTTAACTATGAATAGAACTACACGCGTATCTCATATTGAATCGTTTAATAAAAGTCTCCGTAAAATAAGCGCTAGTCATTTATATTTTTAATCATCATGAATTAGAAATAAATATATTTCGTCAGTACTCATAATGAATAGTGCATTTACTAGACGATTAAAATAACTCTTACTGGTTAATATCAGTTAGTTAGATTTACGCTACAGCCGGAACAATTTAGCTATAGATTATATTAATTCGCTAGTCACTTTGCACAAAACTCCTAGTGAAATAAAAATGACAATTAAATCACTCTACACAGAAAAATCTCAGTGAATAAAATAATTACCGCGAACACAGAATTAGAACTACTCCAAATCGAAAATACTAAGAAATCCACTATAACAATGGTCTAGAAATCGAAGCTAGTTGTTCTCTGAAATTCTGTCGGTACTGGATAAATTGAGTTTAAAGGCAGAGATATATATATATTAAATTTGCAGAACTTCGCTCAGACTTGTTACTTTTAACGCCTTCGCTCAGATTTCGGGCTTTTCCTCGGTCGATCTGCGAATCAGAGGAAAAATTGACACTTTTACCGCTTGCAGACTCTGGCAATCGAGCGAAGCCCGTCCTTTGATCTGGCGATTCTCACCGTGTTTAATTACCTTCCAAACGAACGGATTCAGGGGGAGTAACTGTGATTATCTGCCCTTGGTTCCAAATTATCTACTCATTCTACTCAAATTATTTCCCCTGATCACTGTCTAACGAAAAATACGTTACAGCTACATTAGCTGATCTTCCCCTGAGCCAAAATTACGACTCTTTTGAAATAGTCGCCCCTTTCTACGCGTTCCGTCTCTCCCTGTTTGATCCTACTACCACGATTTCCAATCGCTGGCTTTATAATTACAGGTAACCGGCTCAGCGTTAACTAAATAGGTCTGTTGGTAAACATTCCTAAGGAAATAGAGAAAAGAAAATAAAATAGGCATGCTAAATTAGAAAAAGAGACAGATCTCTGAGTGTAGGAGGGTTTTATGTTAACAAAACGTGTGTAGGTGAAAGAAAAATGTAGATAATGAAATAGATATATGAAAGCTATTATCATAATATGTCACACATGGGTACTTCTTCTTCTTCTTCTTCGTACACTCTCAGACGTCCACTTAAATGTTCTCAAAGAAAGCAGTAGTCAGTTTGAGGCTATTTGAATCCCCGTAAAGCTTTTCCACGAAAGGAGCTGGCGTCGGCCATATGCACTTTCTCTGTACCACATATAACGGGCAACTTTGAAGCAGATGTTCAGCAGTAATTTTATCAGTGCCACAGTTACACTGATCGGTAGTTCCTATCTTTAGCTTGTTGAATAGATGGTATCTCAATCTGTTGTGGCCAGTGCGGAGTCTGAAGATTACCACTTGTTCTCTTCTGTGGAGCTGGTAGTAAGCATCATTCTGTGTGTGCCCTGGATGTTCTACATGGGTACTAGAACATGTGTCATGCAGATGCGGACTGGCAGAGATTTGCGACCCCGGGCAATACAGGTCATTGGCCCCCCTAACCATCCATCCAACATAGATTACTAGTTCTACCTTAGTCGAGTGGACCCCATACTGCTGTGGACCCTCGGGTACTGCCCGATTGCTCGACTGCTCAGTCCGCCTATTGGTGTGATGTAACTGTGAAACTAAGGATCTACTTTGGTGGTGAAATTCAATGTAAGTATTTAACTTAGTTCTGGCTTTTATCATCATCTTTTTTAAATTGTTTTGTCCCTGACGAAGGCTTTGTGGTCGTAATGCAGGCAATGAATTTTGCCTTTTATCACTGTAAGACGCGTCCCCTATTTGTGTTTACACCGTCATGATAAAAATAATGCGTCCGTCATGTTCTGTACAGGGCATCATTTTTTGGTGATGCCTAGATGGCAGGGAGGATAGTATGATTCGCTTGCATAGTTAGGCGGGGTTGTCGCACTGTCACAGTGACTTAATTTATTTTACCATCACGTCCGATTATTTATTACTCTTTAATGTTCTGGTTTCCTTGACATTGTGTATTTTCTTTTCTACCTTCGTGGCCCAATTTTTACACCTTCTCAAACCCCACCCGAGGTTTGTTTACGTTCTGGCCTTCAGTAGAAATTCCCACTGGACCAGCAGACGGTCATATAACGTAATGTTACCTAAAAGCACCTGTGGTTCGTTTGACCAGAGAAACATTTCTGTTACGCTTAAAGTGTTTGAACGAGCGAAAGGGTTTCTGTGAAAGAAACGGCTTGACTGTGGGAGGTAACTTCTGCGGTCGGAAAGCAGTTTTGATCCCCGACTCAGGGGAAGATAACCCGCGGGTAGTCTCTGTGTTTGGCCTTCAGAACGGAGTTAGTGATCATAATATTATGTCTATCTGGGGAAATTTCGGGCGGCTGTTGTCTCTGATGTAGTCTCTAGAATAACCTTTGTCATACTAATGATTACGTTTTACGCTGAAACATCTGCAGAAATAGGCCAGCCAGGTGTCCCGGGTAGCGTTGTTTGTAAACTATAAATCTAGAGAGTTGTAATAGTCAAACACACTCGTAAATATTTCCTGCCCGAAGAGAGACCATCATGATATAAGGCAGACTTTAACACAGAACTAAATGTTAAGGCCTATCTCTAGTCATTCCTCGGGGTGAGTAAACAACTCTTATAATATATGATATATTCATGTTAGCTTTTACATATATCTGATAGGAAAGTGACTTGAATTCATTTCTGAGGACTGCTCCTAGTAATTTAATTCAGTGATAATGTAGTGCAGTCTACCGCCTTAGTTAAGTGGTGCTTAAGCAGTCAGGTGTCAGTGTTATGGTTTATAATGGGTTAAATGATAAACTTACAATAACAGATACAGGCACTATAACTCTGAATTATAGGAGATAGTCACTTATTCCTTTTTGATAGAAACTTCTAGTGGCTGGGGAGAATCATTATATGCTTACTTGTGTAGCTAGACTCTAGCCATAACTTTCACAGAAAGCAGACGCCCGCCATAGATATAATTCTATCTTATGTTCAGTCACAACTGTATTATTATAGCTAGAACATTGCATTTTCTATGTATTCATTTGTGGGATGTTAATATTTTTGTTTCCCCAAAGGGACATACGATTTATTTTTGTAATGTCAAATGCTGTAATATTTTATGTAAACTCATTTAAATGATTGGGAGATGAATAGCATATCCCCTCAGCGGTAACTACAGGGTTAGGTTTCCTGTTTAGTTGGGAGAAGAGGAGTAGATTGTGCTGTCAGAACATTTACTGACAGGTACATGAGTGTACAAAAGATATTAAGCCTATGCAGGCGCATGCTGATAATTGATAGAGTGGAAGGAGCGGAGCATAACTGTTTATATAACTTTAGTGTAATTTTATTGCTTGCTTGATGTAAAGACCGTCTTTTTGGGTCTCAGTTTCAGGGATACCGACTTGCTAGAGCAGACTCCAGTCAGGCGAAGAACGTCATAGTCTCTTCGATCTAGAGGGTTTCTGAATACAGCTAGCATCACGAGTTGTCAACCCCTACACCTGATACAAAACCCTTTTCTGTCAACGCCATTCTCTCTAACGGGAAACTAAGCTCACGCAGTGTGCAACGAGTCAACGCTAAATCTGAAATCATCAATTGCAGTAGTAGTCTCCTACTCGCCTATTGATCGCCAGTCAGAGCATGGCGGCTTCCAGCATATCAATCAGCCCAGTGTCTATAGCAGAATTTCAATCACCAGCCTTTGTGTGCCTAAACGGGGCACTCAGTCAAACCACAGTCAAGCCTGCCCAAACCGGATTTAATACCCAGTACGCAAGCCAATTCTAGCGCCGGATAAGAGAGCATGGGACCGTTTTGCACTCAAGTAACTTCGTCTGGTGTATTTCTGGGTTATGTAGAACCTCGCACTTAGGAGCGGCCAGCCAAAGATAGACAGAGTTCCAGCTCCTCTCGCGCAATTAGGGGTCACCAACGTTTAGCACCTACAAGGAATGTTTTGTATAATACTCCATTCACCTTCTTGAAGGATATTTACATGTAAGACACTTTTTTGGAGCTAACTTCTGGTCCCACGAAAGCGGATAGGCTGTCGCTCAGTTTGTTTATTTGGTCAGCAGGAGATAGACAGTCTTCCAGTCCCCCTCGCGCAATTAGAGGTCACCAACGATAGCACCGACAAGGAAAGTTTTGTAGGTTTATTTCATCCCCTTAAAGGATATCTACATGTAAGACACTTTTCTGGAGCTAGCTTTTGGTCCCACGAAAGCGGACAGACTGACAGACAGTTTATTTCATTTCTCTGTGTTCTACAGGATTTTATGATTGGTGGTGTGAGTGTTCGTTGGTGTATTTTGCATATTTTTGATTATTGATGTAATTTTATGTTGTTTGTGATGATATGCATTATTTTCATGCATGCTTCTTCATTTAGTAAATTTTTCTCCTTTATTAATGCGCTGTTCACGACCCTTCCATCCATAATTTACATTCTTAGCTCTTTACTATAGTCTCTACGTATGATTCAGAGAAAAGAGTGAGAGCAGGCGGTGCTTAGACAGTATAAGTGTGTTGAGGCTTGGAGAGAGAGAGATCATTTTAATAAATCTTCTTCCAAGTTGTCTCAAGTCCACCTCCTATTTTACACCTTATCTACGTGTAATCTATAACTCTGTCAGTCCACTATCCCTTGTCGATTTCACTACTATTGTCCAACTCGACAAATACTCTACACTCTAACTCAACCACGACACGCACGGAAGGTCATGGGTTCGAGTCCTGGGTAAGCCACTCACGTCTGTTGTTTTTCTGTTGTCTAGTGTTCTACGTCTTTATTTCTTACGAGTGCCTGAAAACATACCTTTATGTTTGTCTCATATTAACTTACTGTTTACAGGCCTCGGGTTTCCCTTCCTTATTAATATTAGACAAACATAAAGGTATGTTTTCAGGCACTCGTAAGAAATAAAGAAGTAGAACACTTGGACAACAGAAAAACAACAGACGTGAGTGGGTTACCCAGGGTTCGAACCCCGTACCTTCCGTACGACAACTCCGCCTAGCTATCAAGCGAATCACACTGACCCCACGGCCAGCTAGGCATCCCCAAAAAAGGATGCTTTGCTGACTATTTATCAGTACGAAACACACAAGATAACACCGGAAGTATACAGTGGGCACCTCAGCCCTTTAATGACGCAATCACTTCTGTTGTTCTCCTATTAACAGTATGTGTCAGTCCAAACAAGACAAAGACCTTGATACTGGGTCCAGTAAATAGTAGAAGACTTAGGACAGTAGTATAGAACAGAGGGTAGGTTTCTGGTATTGTATAAACATAAATAACACATAAGGAAGGGAAACCCGAGGCCTGTAAACAGTAAATTAATATTAGACAAACATAAAGGTATGTTTTCAGGCACTCGTAAGAAATAAAGAAGTAGAACACTTGGACAACAGAAAAACAACAGACGTGAGTGGCTTACCCAGGGTTCGAACCCCGTACCTTCCGTACGACAACTTCGCCTAGCTATCAAGCGAATCACACTGACCCCACGGCCAGCTAGGCATCCCCAAAAAAGGATGCTTTGCTGACTATTTATCAGTACGAAACACACAAGATAACACCGGAAGTATACAGTGGGCACCTCAGCCCTTTAATGACGCAATCACTTCTGTTGTTCTCCTATTAACAGTATGTGTCAGTCCAAACAAGACAAAGACCTTGATACTGGGTCCAGTAAATAGGCGGATAGTCAGCAAAGCATCCTTTTTTGGGGATGCCTAGCTGGCCGTGGGGTCAGTGTGATTCGCTTGATAGCTAGGCGGAGTTGTCGTACGGAAGGTACGGGGTTCGAACCCTGGGTAAGCCACTCACGTCTGTTGTTTTTCTGTTGTCCAAGTGTTCTACGGCGGAGTAGTCGTACGGAAGGTACGGGGTTCGAACCCTGGGTAAGCCACTCACGTCTGTTGTTTTTCTGTTGTCCAAGTGTTCTACTTCTTTATTTCTTACGAGTGCCTGAAAACATACCTTTATGTTTGTCTAATATTAATTTACTGTTTACAGGCCTCGGGTTTCCCTTCCTTATGTGTTATTTATGTTTATACAATACCAGAAACCTACCCTCTGTTCTATACTACTGTCCTAAGTCTTCTACTATTTACTGGACCCAGTATCAAGGTCTTTGTCTTGTTTGGACTGACACATACTGTTAATAGGAAAACAACAGAAGTGATTGCGTCATTAAAGGGCTGAGGTGCCCACTGTATACTTCCGGTGTTATCTTGTGTGTTTCGTACTGATAAATAGTCAGCAAAGCATCCTTTTTTGGGGATGCCTAGCTGGCCGTGGGGTCAGTGTGATTCGCTTGATAGCTAGGCGGAGTTGTCGTACGGAAGGTACGGGGTTCGAACCCTGGGTAAGCCACTCACGTCTGTTGTTTTTCTGTTGTCCAAGTGTTCTACTTCTTTATTTCTTACGAGTGCCTGAAAACATACCTTTATGTTTGTCTAATATTAATTTACTGTTTACAGGCCTCGGGTTTCCCTTCCTTATGTGTTATTTATGTTTCCCTTCCTTATGCATTAAGTAGAGGAAAGCGGTCGTCTGTCATCTTGTCATAATTAAAATAACAACCCTACTTCCCCACCCCGCCCTTATTGTTTAAAACACGCAGGTAGACCTGAAATAACGCACGAAGTCTGTTTGTAGAAATTTATATGTGTGTCCGTAAGTTTAATCTCGTCCCCTTTTACGCTTTGTCCGGCATTCTTTAACTCTTCTTGTCTGTATCTGCTAAAAGATTTCTACCAACATAGAAGCTTGATTGTCATCGTAAATGTCACAAGTACTCTAATTAATTATATTAACTTTTGAACATCAATTAGCGTTTGTGTTTGTAAGAAAGCGAAGCAAGATAGAATGATTGTAGACACATTTTTCTCGCAATAAATCCGATAAACAGGTAAGTTGATGTTTACCGTACACATTTAAGGTAACATAGGTTTAAAAAAAACACGCACACACTTAATTAGGTAATGGAGGGACAAAGAGACAAAACCGACAGAAGGATGACTGATAGATGCACAGCCATTCAAAGACACGGAACATTGGGACATAAATCGGAGACAAACAGATAGACAAACAGAGGTAGACAGACAAATAGATAGACGGATATAATGATAGGCAGACAAATAGATCGTACTGCTGTTACGATAATCTATCACGAGCGCCTGAAACATACCTTTATGTGTGTAATATTTATTTGCTGTTAGGCTACTATGTTAAAGCACTGACCACTTTTGTTCTTCTGACAATCTCTCACCCGCCCCTTCACTCGCACCATTGTTCTAACAACACCAAAACATGTAAAGTAACTCACAAATACTAGTTTAATTCATAAAACTGTTTGCATAGCTTTACAAAGAAATACATATAAAAATTGCATTCCATTACACCTTTGTAATATATATATATATATCTCATCTCATCTCATAATCGGAACCTCTTCTACCCCGTGAAACGAAGTGCAGAGGGGACCCAAGTGCACAAGGCCCATGGGCAGGACATGTAATCGAAGTGACTTGGCAAACAGGTGATTAGCCCATTGTGCCTATATATATATATATATATATATATATATATATATATATATATATATATATATATATATATATATATATATATATATATATATATATATATATATATATATATATATATATATATATATATATATATATAGACACTGTCGCACTTAGATAGGTTTTAAAATTAATTATGGTCCCGCCTGAGTATAGAGGATGGTGATAATACGTGAGAAGTAAAGGTGTAAGAAATAGATTTTCACGAGTGGATAGTTTAAGGAGAAGATCTGTCCCTGGACTGGGTAGTTTCTCTAGTCCAGCCTATCTATACGACTATAATTTAGTATAAGACAATCTTGCACCTCCTATATCTAGAAATATAAGTTACACTAAACACTCACACACAGCTAGGTGATAACAAGACACACAAACGTGAAAAACTATGGTTAATTTGGATATGGGTCTGACCAACACACAAAGTTTAGTTCTTTTGTTGTTTATTATCATTAAACTTCACAACATCGAATATCTAAAAGAGAAAGATCAAATACATCAGAATTATATATATAGAAAAATAACAGAATACCTGTGCCCTCCCCTCATTGAGAAGATAAGAACCCAACAAGTTAATAACACCAAAGGTTAAAAGTTTAGCACTAGGTTACAGTATAGACAGTAGAGAAAGAACACAGTTCCCACTAAACGTTATCCAATAAAATTAAACAATAGTCAAACAGAGTGCAGATGATACGATGTTTCCTGTACTAAAGAAAATATTTCACTCTCTCTCTCTGTCATACGTGGCCACACAATCTCGCTTCTTACCCTATAATTGTTAGACGTAAAATCCATGAATATGTATATAAGGTCCAGAGTAGTTATCTTCCGAATTGGGCCCCAGTCCCTCCACTAATAATTAAATTTTATAAGGGGGACGCCTAATTTGGTGGTTGATTCCTGGATAAACAATGTCACATTGAATAGTTAATGCCGAGACTCTCTGAGATCTGGTGTTCACAGTAAACAGTAGGAAAACATATGATTGCAAAAAACTGTTAATTATTGTTAATTGATGATGGTGGTAAATCCTATCGGCTGTCTCTGTGGGGAGTGCCGATTTTGAAATAGCGTAACTTGCTGGATAAATCCGATGAAAACGACTGTCAAAAGTCGGGAGAAATGTTATATCTTTCACACCCCAGTGGGCTGATAAAATTGCATAAATAATTTCTGGTGTTTATGGTCCAGTTAAATTTACTATTAAAATGTCAGTTAGTCTCTGTGGCCGGTCCTGTTCACAACTGAACTTGGAGACGCGTAAGCCAAAAGAAGACCACTTTAATCCAATCAGTAAATGGAGAAAAGGCCAACATAGACCACAATGGACCAAAATATAGACCAAAGTAAAGCCAAATAAAAAACCGCTGGTCGCCGTTTGATCAGGTCATGCCTAAGGATAGAGAAACATTATGAAGAAATTACTACTAATAAAATATCTACATATAAGCACACGGCGTCTCTAGCCTATTCCTATCTGGTCAGTTATCTTTTAATTATCCATAAGCGCACTTTAACAAATATCGCCTGTCATTAACATCTATTCGATTGTCGGCGTCTGTTTGTTAAGTCGCATGATATTTAAACAACAGTCACTTACTAAGTTACATAAAATGAAATAAACGTGAATTCTATTCCGTCAATTATCCGTCGCGCCTAGTCTATTAATTCAGTCAGCTAAACCGTATCTTTCTGTGCGATAGCGGGTGAAAAAATTATCATTACTGCACAATTGGTACACAAATAGCTACGCGTTATTTTCCACTGATTCTAACACCTAGAAAATCACAGTGAATTTAAGATGATAAACCTTTAACACTTTAATACGCTAAGCACAAGTTTATATTACCAGAAATCCAGAATGAAATCACCACGAAACTATTAACACATCTATTCCCAATGGTTTAGATACCGTGTTTAGACTCTCCGAAAAATTATGAGCGACACTTATAACAGATTTTGGAAAGACGCAGTTTATATACGTCATGTTATTTAGATCTCTAGAGGATGTTAATTTTCACACTCTGTTTCCTAGCAGAGAAATCTGAAACTACGTTTCCCCAATAAAAGGTCCTCTGAGCCGGCCAGTTTCTCTCGTCTAGCGCTGGTTGACCAACATCAAAAGGCTCTCGTTACGATAACAAGGTTTCTTTCAAAACCGCTCGCGTCTCGAGATGAAATGCTTATCGACGTCAGCGACTCCCCTGTATCTGAAGATCAAAGGGTTAAGTGTTTATCCCACGTGCGGTCTGTTCGATGTCCGATGATTGACAGATCAACTCGCGTGAGAAACTTAGGTAAACAAATCAGATTATCTCCCCGTTAGGACTGGCAAGTCGCGGAAGTTGGTAATTTGTCTGTTTACGTCTCAAGGAAAAGAGGCGTGGATTAAAGGCGAGTAATGCAATCTGTCAAATGTTTGACTTTCCTAACGAATCCTAGAACGCCACGAGGTCACGAACGGCTGTCGGATACTGTTGGCAATATTTCCATTATACGTCACAGACACATAATGTGTAACTACAAAACTATACAGATAAAGAAATATTTCCGCTTTCTGTTCCCCAAACTCTTTCAAAATATTGTAGAAGTTTAAGTTATTATGCTTCATAATGTTCTATGGATAATTTTGCAAAGCTGTTGAGCCTATCTTAATGCGTGGTTTACGACAGGAATTTCAAAAGCATTCCAAAGTATGAGGAAGGAAGTATTGGCGTCATTGATTCTATTTCTCCGACCAGCTTATGTCTATCTAAATCTGCTATCTTTACAGACTTGCCAAGTTTGTTTTCCTGAATTGTCGAACTAAAATCTCTCGCTTTTCTCTCTCTCTCTCTCTCTCTCTCTCTCTCTCTCTCTCTCTCTCTCTCTCTCTCTCTCTCTCTCTCTCTCTCTCTCTCTCTCTCTCTCTCTCTCTCTCTCTCTCTCTCTCTCTCTCTCTCTCTCTCTCTCTCTCTCTCTCTCTGTGTCTGTCTGTCTGTCTGTTTATTTATCTATCTATCTGTCTATCTATCTATCTATCTATCTATCTATCTATCTATCTATCTATCTATCTATCTATCTATCTATCTATCTATCTGTCTGTCTGTCTGTCTATCTATCGATCTGTCCAACTATCTATCTATCTGTCTGTCTGTCTGTCTGTCTGTCTGTCTGTCTGTCTGTCTGTCTGTCTGTCTGTCTGTCTGTCTGTCTGTCTGTCTGTAATTAATATACATCAATTTATCTCTGAGAATGATCTTGAACAGGTCTTCCAATCCAACCTGTTATTTATGGCGTTCCTTGTCACAATTTTTTTTTTCAAAGCTGGGGACGGTAACGCGATAATGTGGGCGCCGGGCCCGATAGAGCCAAGTAGGTTAAATCGGCTTAAGGCTGAACCTGATTTTCAGGCTAAACACGTTTATTTGAGACGTGTATGTGGATGTATGTGTGTATATTATTATATGTGTTCGCTTGTTACGTGTATATCTGAGACATGTATGTGGATGTATGTGTGATGTGTACTGTTGTTAGGTGTATATCTGAGACGTGTAAGTGGATGTATGTGTGATGTGTATTGTTGTTAGGTGTATATCTGAGACGTGATAGTGGATGTATGTGTGATGTGTATTGTTGTTAGGTGTATATCTGAGACGTGTAAGTGGATGTATGTGTGATGTGTATTGTTGTTAGGTGTATATCTGAGACGTGATAGTGGATGTATGTGTGATGTGTATTGTTGTTAGGTGTATATCTGAGACGTGTAAGTGGATATATGTGTGATGTGTATTGTTGTTAGGTGTATATCTGAGACGTGATAGTGGATGTATGTGTGATGTGTATTGTTGTTAGGTGTATATCTGAGACGTGTAAGTGGATGTATGTGTGATGTGTATTGTTGTTAGGTGTATATCTGAGACGTGATAGTGGATGTATGTGTGATGTGTATTGTTGTTAGGTGTATATCTGAGACGTGTAAGTGGATGTATGTGTGATGTGTATTGTTGTTAGGTGTATATCTGAGACGTGTAAGTGGATGTATATGTGATGTGTATTGTTGTTAGGTGTATATCTGAGACGTGTAAGTGGATGTATGTGTGATGTGTATTGATTTTAGGTGTATATCTGAGACGGCATCAACATCATCATCATCATAATCATCTCATTATCTTACACTTTATGGATCATTGAGCCACCAAGACAGATGGACCCTTGAAGAAGCCTACGACAAAGCACAAACTCTTACAGCGGTGCTTCTGTAGCAAATTCGTGTTACAAGAAGAAGTAGCCAGATCCCATCTACAACCTCAGGTTTTAGTCGTATTTGTCCACATGTTTGAGGAAGCAGATGGTCTATTCTTTATTTGTATTCAGAGACATCCCCTCGCGCCCCCCCCCCCCCCAATCTCCAGGAGGCTATTTAACACGTGTTTATGGGTTCAATGTGTATAATTGGACCATGTATGTTTTTGTATGTGCGCGCACACATCATAGAGAGGTATATAGTTATTTCTCTATATCTGAGATATGAATGTTATATATCTGCCACATGCATGAGGTTGCTTGTGTGTATTTCTGAAATTACTCTGGTTGTATGTAAGTATGTGAACATAATAACTGTAAGTAGCTTTTGATGTGTATGCAACAGTAACATCTATATGGCTGTATCTGAGTACATGGGACATGAATGGGATTGCCCTTACATATCTGAATGAAACAGACTAAACAACTGAGGGGGGAAATGATAAAAGAAACACACACGCAAATTATGGTAAGAAATTATAGATAAATCATTCATTTTAGTACTTAAATCAATACGTGACAATGGTTTATATTAGGGTGTAAAAAAGATTATGGAAACTCCATCAATAATTTTATTTGATCTAAACAAGTTTTAAATTGTGTACATACCGGGGTCTGGTCCCGCTCTTTCAGTACATTAGTATCCATACAGTGTCGGAATTTCCACCTGTTTCCATTACTGACATTTAACACCGAACGCGCGCCGATAAGGCCAGCTGTGTTAACAGAGCGCGTGTCAGAAATGGCATTAAGTCACGCGCTGTGTGTTTGCAAACTGCTTCTGCTTTTGTCACCTGCGCGTCCCCTTATGTGCACTCAGTTAATTATACTCCACACAGATGATACCGTTAAAGCAGTCAATCTCAACCAGTTTCCACGGAACCTTCGGGTTCTGTAAGGAGTGATAAGGGGTTCCTCGAGATCCCTTAAATAAATAAACATGTGGAAAGATGGGAATTCGTCCAGTGATTAGCAATGCTGATTGAACTTCAGCACGATCCCAGATTTCTGATTTATTTCCTCGTTAAGTATATAAGGTTAGTGCGAAAAGGCGGGACAATGCGACGTAAAAACCTAGATCGTCACATTTTCCTGTGCCATCCTGTAATTCATTTTGTGCTCTTCACTTTCTTTTTCCCACCACTGACAGTATTTGGTTTAATCGATTCATTGTTTGTAAGCCCTTCCTTCAATTCTTGTCATGTCTGGGCTTTATCGACCATCTTTACTGATCACTGTATTCACTAACTTTCGTTTGAACCCAAATTGATTCCTGGATCTGTAGAGTGAACTATAAATGAGTACAGTTACAGATAACAAAATGTAATAATCAATTATCGTTAACAAATGTAAAATAAATAAAGTTAGGGTGAATTTAGATAGAGACTTTTAAAATTGCCTCACAGGTGATGGTCTGATTTGAAAATGTGTTTCTAATTTGAAAATGAAGAGTTCACTTGGCAGCTTTGAATGTGTACTTAGCTGCTAGTAAAATGTCGGTTTGTTTCTGCTCCAGCCGATGCTAGTTCTTTGCAGGTTATAGAATGTTTCACTCGTCACATGTCAAGTCTGGTGGCCGCAACACGTTCCTCGTAGTATCGTTGAGTAATTGCGAAGATGATGAAGCGTCTGTTAAGACCCGTCTGCTGTAAGTGTCTAGCTCTGATTACAGGCCACTTATTTCAGTCACTTGTTCCACAGATAGCACCAACAATTTAAGACTAGTATCATGAAATAAGAGAGAACAAGTACCCTCTTGAGTTTTGGGTTTCTTGACACAAAATCAGGTGTTCCCCCTTTTCATTCCACCATCCCATCTGCCTCATAACTTTACCTTCTCTGAGCATTAATATTAATCCCACTGAGCGGAAAAAACTCATTGCATTTATATTGAACATGTTAACATTTAACTTTGCGCTGGTGGAACTAGTCTGTGGAACAAGTGTGTGGTATAAGTGGCCTTCAGTCAAAGCTAGACACCAACATCAGATGGGTCTTAAAAGACGCTGGTCCACCTTCGTAATTACCCCCACGATACTACGAAGGACGTGTTGCGGCCACCAGACTTGACCAGTGACGAGAAGAACCAGTCTACAACCTGCAAAGAACAAATATCGGCTGGAGCAGAAGCAAACGGACATCTTACTGGCAGCTAAGCACCCATTCACAGCTGCCAAGGGAACTCTTTGCTTTCAAAACCATATCCAGATCACCATCAGTGATGAATCTTTAAAGGAATAGTCATATACCACCCCATCCTTATTTATTTTACAATGTTAACTATAATTGATTATTAAATTTGTTATCTGTATATATACAAATTTATAGTTCATTTAGTCATTTTGAGTGAAATGCACCTGTATGTCTCTGTCAATGTAAATACCTATAGACAGGGCTATTGAAGTAATACTTTACTGATTTAAAACAGTTGGGGGCTCATCAAAAACGAGCAAACATTCTTACTCCTTATAGAAGGTCAGGGAAGATAGACCGTTTACACGGCCTGGATCCTATCAGCTGTAGTACTTGATTTCTTAAATTCCTACGAGGCTTCCTAGTATTGAACCACCATTCTTCAGTTCACATCTCTGCCAAGAGTAATCTTGAGCTAAAGGTAGATACCTTTGAAGACCCCCAGTGGATACTCTGAAGTTTGGCCACTGATGGACCAACACTGCAGGGAAGAAAATCATGTGACAGTGGTAAATTGAGTGATAATGACAGGGTCCGACATCTTGCTGATATCGATGCGTGGTTTTCCTTCATGTCTGACACGATGGAGTTTTTTTTTTTTATTGTGCTCTGATTTTGCAGCAAACTAAGAAGTGATCTGTATCACAGTCTGCACTACTGGAACGAGCGCGTGGAGAGCACAGACTTGAGAATTGGCCTTTTGACAAGAATCAGATCCAGTTGGTGCCAGTGCTTGGATCGTGGGTGTCTCCATGACACCTTATACTGTAGTTTTGTCCGAAAGTAGCTGTTGGTCATGCAGAGGTCATGATAGACACACAACTCCAAGAGCCGTTGTCCATTTGTATTCATCTTGCTAATACCAAACCTGCCCTGACATGAAGGCCATGAAACATTATCGGCACCCACTCTTGCGTTTAAGTCAACAAAGGCCGTATAAGACAGTTCAACATGTGCTGCTCACTTGCCAAGGACTCTCCACAGAGAGACGACAGCTATTGCCGGGCTCCCCAACAATTACAAACACCCTATACAGCACCACTCAACAGCTGCATAACGTATGTAAATTCTTCAGCTTGGCATTGACTGCTAACGAGCGACGAGCTCAGCAGCCCTAGTTAATCAACAACAACAAGTCAATAAAGGAGAACAAGTTGCTTTTGCTTGGTTGTCCGAATCTATTTGAGGCGCGTGCCGTAGAAGCATTTGTCTGCAGTGAGAGCTTATCCGGCAATGACAACCTTTGGAAGTCATTTATTTATTTACTATTCACATGACTCAGGTTTCCTTCATTACTTATGCATGATTACGGCGTTTTCCACCCTTTTAACATAGTGTATTAAGACGTATTACTATTTGTGTTTTTGTATATATATTTTTTCTTTCATTCTACCGTTTTAAAATAGTGAGGACTCACAATGTGAAATGACCCAAGCCTCACCTGAGGGGGGAAGAGAGAGAAGAGGGAGGCTGAATGGGGCTATATATATTTATACATCATTATTTCCTGCCTATTGTAGAATTGTCTGTAATCTACAGCTGATCGAGTTTGTAATACCTACTATGTAAAATCTTTAATATTATAATATAGACAGACAAACAGACAGACAAGATAGTCAAGACAGACAGACAGACAGACAGACAGACAGACGGACGGACGGACGGACGGACGGACGGACGGACGGACGGACGGACGGACGGACGGACAGACAGACAGACAGACAGACAGACAGACAGACAGACAGACAGACAGACAGACAGACAGACAGACAGACAGACAGACAGACAGACAGACAGACAGACAGACAGACAGATAGATAGATAGATAGATAGATAGATAGATAGATAGATAGATAGATAGATAGATAGATAGATAGATAGATAGATAGATAGATAGATAGATAGATAGATAGATATTTGTTTCGCATACTCGATGCATTTTTCTGTTCTGGGAAAAACTAAATACCTCCTAATAGTAGTCACCTGAGTTACGCCCTTTAGGTATTTATGTCTATAGCAGAAGGGTACCGTTACCGCTCAGTTAAGGTATTGACTTTTTGTGGGTAAGCGAATGCCTGTAACAACGGCGATAAATTCTTTCTGAGAACTGCAATGGTCGTATACTGATTAAGAGTAGCATCGCATTAACTTGGAAGAAATCGTAAATCTTACACTCTTTTCTAGAATAATGCTAGGTCTGATTCGGTCTCACAAAATGCAAAACTCAAACAGATGACAACGTAATTACTAGCGAAATTCTTTGTCGACAAACTCTTTATAAGGGGAGACAACACTCTAATTCTTTTCTATTGCTTTGCCAAGTCTGGGGTCAAATTCAAAGTATAGGCAAGATAACAAAGAGCATTAAACCATCTTTTGCCAGCCTAGGAAGAATTCTTGCTGTTTTATTTTCCTTTTGTATATTATGTATAATTTATATATGACTTGTGATTTATAACCTTTGTGGTATAATTGATGCTTATATGTTGTACAGGTGTTTTACCCCAATAACGTATGGCATCTAAGTCGTTGCCGACATTGCATTACTTTATTTTATATCAGGAAACGGACTAATGTTACCTGTCATAATTTAAATTAACAAATGGGAAATTTCGTGCTATCGCCTATAGTTATATTACGGCAGGCATAACAGGATCATTATCCATGGTTATTAGATTATTAGATTCACTTATGTTTAGGGTGTACGTTTGTTGGTACACTTTTTATATTACTGTGCTCACAATGGAGCAGAAGCGTTAGTGTCAAGATAGCAACTGTGAAAATATCGACAGCTCAACAGAGATTGTGTGAGAAAAAGAACACGTTGGGAGATAGACAGACATATTTCAGAGCACTACTGTAAATTGGTTGCCAATGAAGCCAGAAGCCTAATAGATATGTTGACACTAATTGGTATTTTAAAAGCTGAATTATGGTGGAAATGGATAGGCGCGTACAAACCCTCTTAAAGATGGGAGTACTTACGGCGACTCGTTGTTTCTTTTATTTCCTATCAAGTTTGAACCAGGAAAGACAAGATCTCCATTTATCATATGGTTAAAGGGAAGAGCCTGGAAACCCTGAGCCTGATCTTGTTTCCTGAACCAGAGGGCAACCTCAATTGACTTTTGCACGTGGAGCATAGTCCCAGTAACCTGTTCTAAGATCATAAAGATACCACCCTATACCATACGCAGATTCGACGCTGGACATCTCAGCTAAGTTGATATCTGCACTGGAACTCACCACTATCCTACACATAATCAAGATGATACAGTAGTGACACGAACTCTGTTATATTAAAATAACTCACACTAGCAGCTGTAATAGATACTCGCACACATCACTTGTCCATTCACTCAAATTTTTTTAACTTCATTCATTCAGTATAATTCCATTCATTAATAAATAATGTTTCTTTGTAATTTTCACTGCACCTTTCGGGTTCAGTGTATAGTACATTGATTGGTGTTATTGGTTGATGTATCCGTCTGATTGTTTGTTTTGTATCATGTTATGGGGGCTTCTTTTATTAAATTATTTTCAACACGTATCAGAAGGATCAAGGTAGCCAGCAGACCTAATTCCCTCTTGTAAGTATCACTGTTTCTCTTTTATGCAGGAGGAATTTAAGTTGCTGTATTTTCTTCTCTATCTTCTTTCTGGAAACTCACTACCTTAGGGAAACCTTCGCCCACTATTACGAGCCATATTCAGTGGGTCATTCAGGGAAAGGTATGATACGTCCTTTAATACATTCTATTTCTACTGTCAGTCTATTCCTTTAAACGGCCAGCCACAAGATAGATAGATATATATGTGACAGAATGGGGCTACCCCTCTCGATCTCTGTTTCACTACGGCAGTATCAGTTACATTTTTGTACTGATTTTTATTGCGTGCTTTCAATTGTCGCCCTTTCTTTCTTTCTCTGCTATGTGTAGCAGATATTTGGTATTTCATTCTTACACTCCTCTCAGTGATAGTCGTCATGTATGTGTGTTTACCTGTCTATCCCTGCGGATAGATTAGACGGTGATGCAAGGTTGACCTACAGAAATTCTATTGTACCACAAGGGTGCGACTGTTTTTGCACGTAAATGGCCAAGCGAGTTTACTTAGCGCTGATATGGCCCGTGCGACAGACTAATTATTGTCGTGATAAGACACAGCACAGATGGTGAAACAGGAGTTTGTGTTCGCATAAGGAGCGCCGGTCAAGAATCGACCTGGTGGGATGACAGACACGCCTGAGCGGAAATGGTGTAATATTTCCAGGTAGATGTAAGAAGTTATATACAAAAACATACGTGGTCCAATTATACACATTTAACCCATAAAAACATTGACCAGAATATTTGAATGTCACGATTGCCATATATGGGAAACGTGACCTCTGCATTTCGTTCAAAATTTTCCCACGTCGGAAATATTTTGAATTTTCCCACGGGACATGCATGTTTGAAAAAGACTGGCATGTTACTTAGCTTCGTAACAAACAAATGCGTGGGAGGACAGTGGATATAACCTGACGCTTCAGTCTGTCAAATTTACTATGAAAATCGATTGCCACGACGACACCAGACCTGGCCAGAGTTAGAATTCAGAATTCCTTTTATCAGGCTGAACCTTTTCTTGGAGAATCTTGACAAACTTACAAAAACAGCCCAGGAAATCTCTATCATTTTAATAAGGAAACCGGGACTGAGGAAACTGAAAATACACGGAGTCATAGAGGAAATTATCTTATTAGAGAAACGACACCCCAGACGCGTGTAAAAGGCCGATTCAAGTCTCTTTTATCCATCTGAGCACAAAAGTCTGTGAGCCAGGATTGGCGTAAGTTGTCATTTTACATTTTATATTACTAACATGTGAACTACCATGTGAATATTAATATGTGAAAATCGCTAGTGGATGTCCAACTCAATTGAGGCTGGCCACCTCGGCATATAGAATGATGATTTCATGAACCACCACTGCCAAGGGCTGGTGATTGCTTTATTGCTAATTTCTTAAAGAGAACTAAACGCACAAAGAGTCTCAGGTTCCACATGGAGCAGGGAGGAATAGATGAAGAAATGATGTACATTCTAATTATAATACTTACAGTTTCAAACCAGTGTAAATGTCTATGTTAACATATGCACTTTAAAATTAATGGAAGTTTCAAACTTTTCAAATCAGTGTAAACATAAATGAAAAAATATTCAATTTATATTGTGAACACTTTTCAATCAGTGGAAATGTAAATGTAAACCTATTCTATCTGAGCTATTAACCTTTTTATTTAAATGTAATGTAAAGCTATCCAGTTTAAATGTAAAGAAAGTTTTATCCCGAGGGATTAAATTTAATTCTCATCGAGGGTAAATTCTGAGATAAATGGGATGGTAGAATAGAAGAAAGGGGACACATAAGTATGTGTCGGGAAACGCAATACTCAGGACAGCGTTTCGTTTCTATTCTTTATCATAGTTATTGGTGGTACCAGCATAAAGTACTATCTCTGGAACATGAAGGGAACAGTGGTCTAAGCTTTAAGACGAGGGACCAACTTTGTAGACTCTCCTTGACATTTCTGGGAAACGAGCTACACTCGACAACCATGACCAGCCACGAGCGTGAGCAGTGTAAAAATAACCTATCAGCGGGAGCAGAAACTACTATTGGCAGCTAATTGCAAAATATACGCTGCCAAAGTGAACTTTTTTTCATCGACTCTACTAACAATCAATAATGAAACTTTTCTTCTAAACTATTCAATTATTTTCAAACTGTTAAAACTTAAGTGATTAGTAAATTTTTTTATTTGTAATTTTACTAATTTAACTTCGATTTAATCATTTTGTTTGTTCCAGTCAATTTACTACACACCCTCTAAGCAGAGCTATACCAGAATAATAAGAATTCTACTGAGTAAATCAGAGGTGAGGGCTTAACGAGCTAAAACTAATCATTGCTTAATTCTTCACAAAAGTGGTAGGCAGATTCTTGAATTAACGTGCTCAGCCAAAACATCATTGTTTTCGCTTATCTGAATACTTTGTGAATACACCTTTAATGAAAGAAGTGTCATTACCCTTCTATCTACATCTCTGCCAAGAGTAATCTTGTGCAAAGGTAGACACCTTTGAAGGCCCATATTAGATACCTTTTAGTTTTGGCCACTGTTGGACCACTACTGCAAATCAGGGTAAGCAATACCGTCACAAGATAGACAGACAGACATATAGATAGACAGTCTCAGAAAAATTGTTTACAAAATGCGAATGCTTGTAACACATACGTAAATTGATACAGAATTGTGCAGGGACAGAGCAGGTTGGTGCTAGATGACAAATGAGCATGACATTAGAATGTCACTTGTCATGTCTTCTATAGAATTAAGTGTTCATCTCAAAACGCACACACCTCAGACATTTAAATTAGAACTGTGTGTTTCACTTTTCAATCAGTAACAATACAAAATGCCAATCGGTTGCTCGTCGCTATGAATAATGCATTGCTGCAGGTGGTCGACATTTTGAACATTTGGCACTTAATGAAGTGTGAAAATGCCAAATCCCATCTAAAATGATAATAGAGTTATCAGCATTCACAATGTGTATATCTTTTTTTTTAAGACACCATGTGTATGTTTGCGTGTATGTGTGTAGAGAGAGAAGAGAGAGTGAGAGAAAGAGAGAGAGAGACCAAGTTGACAAGAGCAACTGAAAGAGAGGAGAGTGAACATTATTGCAGACTTGAAAATATCGTGTTCTACATCACCCAGAAGAAATGACAAAGATAGCTGATGCTATGAATTCTCCGGATGCAGTCTTTTCTCGACTCCGGTAGGTAGCTATTATGTTGTCAAAGACCAAACCAAGCGATGTTGCATTTCTCGACTCCGGTAGGTAGCTATTATGTTGTCAAAGACCAAACCAAGCGATGTTGCATTTCTCGACTCCGGTAGGTAGCTATTATGTTGTCAAAGACCAAACCAAGCGATGTTGCATTTCTGACTCCGGTAGGTAGCTATTATGTTGTCAAAGACCAAACCAAGCGATGTTGCATTTCTCGACTCCGGTAGGTAGCTATTATGTTGTCAAAGACCAAACCAAGCGATGTTGCATTTCTCGACTCCGGTAGGTAGCTATTATGTTGTCAAAGACCAAACCAAGCGATGTTGCATTTCTCGACTCCGGTAGGTAGCTGTTATGTTGTCAAAGACCAAACCAAGCGATGTTGCATTTCTCGACTCCGGTAGGTAGCTATACTTGTATGTTGTCAAAGACCAAACCAAGCGATGTTGCATTTCTCGACTCCGGTAGGTAGCTATACTTGTATGTTGTCAAAGACCAAACCAAGCGATGTTGCATCCCAGAGGGTGCCCGTCAGTTTCAGTGTCACGAAATGAGTTGTTTTCAACGAGGAAAGAATTTATTTTATCTGTAGAAATGCTGTTCCCATTATACTTCCCGGGGGATACGTTATTAGTGAATTTGCAAATTTTACTTTATAAATTCATGTTATGCCTCATTATATTAACCTAACTTTGTAACTTTAATAAATTCAACAAGCAGTTCTGCGAATCCGGACAATTTTAACAGCCGGATAGGGCTAAATGGTGCGAAACGGCTGGATGACACCACGGCACATACTATATCATTTTTAAAAAAAAAAGGGATCCCGTTACACGCCCTATTGAGGCATATTGGGAATATGGTGTTAGGCCCATATTTTCTCGACCTTCGGCACACTAGGGGTGATGTGGTCAGCATCACGCCGGCCGCCTTAACCTTCCCAGAGTCGCTCTGATACCCATTTGGGGCTGGGTCGACCCAGGAGCCGTTTGCGGCCTAAAAAAATCCCACCTCATCTGGGGATCGAACCAAAGACCACTGAGCTAGGAAGCCAGTACTGTATCATAACATTGTGTATAATTGTTTGGTAAAAGTAACAGATATCCTGTAGATATACACCATGTAAACAATAATCGTTGTATTTACACAATCAATAATCTTTGCATTTAAACAATATAATAACCTGACTATGTTAAAACTTGGCATCATAAATTTAAAAAACAAAACAAAAACCAGTAAACGAAGTCTCATACCAGTTTCTGCCATAGGAAATTGAAGTGTTGAGACGTTATTATACTAGACTTCAGCTCTATGAGGCAGGTGACCAGTTATCGTCCTTGCTGCCTTTGCCTTCGAAGTCGGAAAAAAAAGTTTTCATAAGAGAATCAAATTTTTTTTACTTTATTTTTACCGGTGCGAATGTCTTAAAGATAGGGAACCGTCACATCACATACGTTCTCACGCGAACCGAATATCAAATTGGATTGGCACATAGATTTCGTTTTCGAATCAAATCACGTGATAGTTATTATTATGCGTGCGTACGTTTAGCTGACAAATAACACGATTAAACTTTTTAAACTTTTTGCGAATCATTGATTTTTAGTTATGTGGCTGAGGTCATGCTGGTGCCATCATAACATTGCTGATCTCAACTCTGATTTTGAACTGATACAGGTTACAACAATTTTCTTCATCAGTAACTTCTGAAGGGTTAGTTGACACTGACAACTCATATGGCCTTGCAGACTTATTTGTATGATAAACTGCCTTGTCCGCAATATTGAGCTCATGGTTGCGGAGTCGGGTAAACATTTTCCGACTCCTGACTCCGACTTTGGCTGATTCGTTACTAGTCATTTTGCATATAATTCGGAGCCAGAGTCCAGACATCTTTTTACATACTTCGACTCCACTAAAACACGACCTACTCCACGACTTCGACTCCACTGCCCTGATCGAGCTGTTTTTATGTTTCCGCTTGCAGTTCCCAGTGACCTCCAAGGAGATACAGACAAACTACAGCTACTGCCTCTTCAAGCATGTCGTAAGAGACAACTAATATGAAGTTGTGCATGTCCATCACTGCTAGAGCACATTAATGTTTTGATGCCGACTACAAATAAGGGGACCAGTTGCGAAGGTGACTTCATCTATAAGGAATGAAACGGAAAAAAAATGATGATGATGATTTTACGTTATCATCACTTTAAAAAATAAATTGTGTTATCACAAGTTGGCGAATAAATTAATTTGTACATTGTAATTTAATAACTTTAATAATACAAATATTATAAATTATATTAGTTATCCAATACCACAATTCCTGCCGTAAGTACGTTGGTCGGTCGGTCGGTCACATCATGCACACCGTCATTTGCGCTCTTTTCTATTTTCGAGAGTGTACTTTAACTTTCAACCACAGCTAAGGTGTGCAACTGTGGTTGAAAGTTAGACAATAAGTGTATTGTGTCTCTTATATGTACTCTCCCGAAAATAGAAAAGTGCGCAAATGACGGTGTGCAAGAACAGTTTGATTATGGAAAGTCAAGATTTTAAAAGATGCACGAACAGTTACGAGACATGTTGTCATAAATGAAATGTTAGTTATTTAGTCAATTTCCGGTCCATTAGACCATTATCACTGCACCACATGTCATTTAGGAAGGTTACTCCGTGTCTTCATATTTAATACATTCATATACTTTTTCACTAAAAATATCTGATGACGGTCGCCTGCAATGAAATGACCGCAGTACTAATAGTACCGTCTGTAATACATGTAACAGAAACAACACACTATAATTAAAAACCTGTCAATATTGACGGGTTATTGCTAGTAATAAATAATTTTCCTATGATTCAGTGGCGGTTTAAAAATAAGGCAGCCTTGGGTTTTGCCTATGGGCTCGCCCTTTTAGGAGCCCCGACATACATATGCTTGTCGAAACAGTAAGAATTTATTTAAAAGTGCCTCGCAAGTTTACCCTTGCCTACGGGATCGCAAATCCTAACCTCGCCACTGCTATAATGCATTAGGGTTTCCTACTCTCGGCATCCTTAGTACAAACAGAGAATTATTAACCTTTGGGCTTTGTGACGTATAATGGAAATAGAGCCTATAGTAATCTGACAGTTTTTGTAATCCCGTTAGCGCTCTATGATTGCCTAGCAAAACCATGCATTTACAGCCTGTGTTTACTCACTTTTTCGTCACGCCTCTTTTCTTTGAACATAAACAAACGAAGTGTTTACAAACTTTCGTGACCTGCCCGTCATAACAGGTAGCGAATCAGGTTTGTTTACCTAGTCTCATCACGCGAGTTTATCTGTCAATCGTACGATAGCTGACAGACCGCACGGGAATAACACAGAATCTTTTGAAGTTCGTGCTCAGAGAAAGTCAGAAACCCCTGGGCTCTTTGATCTTCGGAAGCGGGCATTCGTACAGAGAAAATCTTAGAGAATCCCATTACCCGTATAAGTCTTTTGATGACGATCAAAAGCGGTCGACGGAAGACGGGCGTAAGCCTTTATCTGGGAACTCTTTTCTGATTTTCCGTTACTCACACAATAGTGCGAAAAGTAACATCATCTATAGAGAAACATAATGATATATAAACTGTGTTTTCTTAAACCTGCTATCAGTGGTCACTCAGAATGTTTGGATAGTCTAAGCACGCAATTCTAGAACCATTTCGCTAAATGTGTTAATAGCATTCGTGGGGATTTTCATTCTGATTTTTTTGGTAAGAAATTAGTGCTTACGTGTTTAAAAGTGTTAGCGTACCATTATTATTCACTTAGATTTTCTAGCTGGTAAAACTAGTGAAATAAAATATCGCGTAGCTATTTCATACCAGATGTTCAGTTATAATGTTAATTTTCACCACACGCTTTCTCACACAAGAAGAGACGGATTTAGTTGACTGATTTAAATGCTAGACGTGACTGATAGTGACAGAAAAGAATTAACGTTTATTTCATGGTGCGTATTTATTATAAGTGCCTATTATTTAATATCATACGATTAAACTATCAGACGCCGACCAATTTAATAGCTATTAATGACAGGCGATACTTTGTGTAAGTGCGCATATGGATAATTCATTCATAACCCTCCACTCCCAAAGGAGCATAGGCCTTCAACAAACACATGCCAAGTCCTCCTGTCACGTGCCATCATCTCAAGTTCTTTGCACATTTTCCTCATCATTTTCACCTCTGTTTCCAGCTCTCTTCTCCATGTGGTTCTTGATCTACTTCTGCCTCTCTTGCCTTGGGGGTTCCAGAACAAGGACTGTCTTGTAATGCTATCAACAGGTTTCCTCAGTGTGTGTCCTATCCATCGCCATCGTCTTCTTCTCATCTCTTGTTCCACTGGCACTTGTCTAGCTCTTGTCCTCAGTTCCACGTTGGTAACCTTGTCATACCATTTTAATCCCTCTATTCTACACAAGCACCCATTTATGAAAGTCTGTAGCTTTATGGTTGTTTTGTTTTTGTTGTTCTCCATGTCTCAGAGCCATACAATAGGACTGACTTTACATTTGAGTTGAAGATTCTTATTTTCGTGTTGGATCCGATTTCTCTTGATCTCCATGTATTTCCCAATGCAATGAAAGCTCCTCTTGCTTTTTGTATTCTTAGTTTGATATCACTGTCTGTCCCTCCAACTTTGTCTATATTGCTGCCAAGATATGTGTACGATTCTACATCTTGTATTGGTGTTTCATCAAGTTCAACCCTGTTATCATTACCTGTATTTATTCTCAATATTTTTTCTTTTCCCTGTGTATTTTCAGACCCAATTGCTGTGACCTCTCATCGAGTGTTTTGAATTTGTCCTGCATCTGATTACGGTTATGGGACAGAAGAGCCAAGTCATCAGCAAAATCCAGATCATCCAACTGCTTAGTCAGAGTCCACTGGATTCCATTTCTGTTGTGTGTTGTCGATGATCTCAAAACCCAGTCTATTGCTAGTAATAAAAGAAATGGAGATAAGAGGCATCCCTGTCGCACTCCTGTTCTTATCCCAAACGGTTCTGTAAGCTGTCCTTCATGAAGAACTCTGCATGTCATGTCTTCATAGGTCTTCTTTATTAAGTTAATGATCTTCATGGGAACTCCATAATGCCTCATCAATGAAGACATGATATGGATAATTATATAATAGTTAACATTGTACGCTGAATGCCGGGGCGAGCAAGGGGCGGGGAGAATTGCATAATTCCCTCCGACCTGAAAACTCAGCGCTAGCGACGGGCAATATGGTAGGCTAAAGACACCGTGTGCCTTTTAAATTTAATCAGGACTGACAGAGTGGATAAGAGATCGTCTTGTCCCCGTCTGTGTGCACAAATGTAGCTATATAGAATAGTAGCATTTTTCCATAAATGTTTCTTATATTCCTAGCAGACCTGATCAAGGGCGGCCAGCGGTTTTTTCGTTTTTTACTGATTGGTTAATGTTGTCTTTTCTTGGCTTGTGCGTCACCAATTTCATTTGTGAGCAAGTATTTGCCAACGATACATGAGAAACATTTTAACCTATAAAATTTAACTGGACTTACCAAACCCAGCAATATTTTTCAATTTTATCAGCCCACTTGTTTGTGAAAAAAATAACATTTATTCCCGACTTCTGACAGTCGGATTCGAGCGTAGCATCCAGAATTTACTCTGTTTCAGAATGGCACTCTACCATAGAGCCAGCCGATAGGATTATCATCATTTATCAAATTGTCACATTTTTAGCAACCAGATGTTTCCCAATACGGGAAGTATTTTCCTCTTTTAACTGTGAACCCCAAGATCACGTTTCTACATCAACTATTGGCGGTGACATATGGTTCATCCAGGAAAAATCCACACCAGATTCGGCGTTCACCTCACTAGTCTTTATTTGTTAGAGGATGTACTGGGGATAATTTGGGAAATAAACCGGACATTTTATATATTCAGGAAAAATTATAATTCCAAGGGGTATCACCAAGAGTAGGTAAGAGTGATTGAGTGGCCACTGCATGAAAGAGAGAGTGAATATTTTTCTTTGTTACAGGGACTTTACCGAAATTGGATTTGCTTAATAAAGTTGTTAATGTTACTGGGTAGCCAATAGTATGAACTTGTTTACTTTACTGTCTACTCTGTTACATAGTTGTTGCTTGTTTGGTTGCAATCGTGTTCGAAGGGTGTTGATGGGTTTATTGGACGATCACACCAGCCGGTTTTCAGTGACAGCAAGACAGGTTGGCAATAAATCATATAATGTTGTCAAAATGAAGACAAACAAAAGGTCAACTCGACCTACGCATCGTCTGACTTTACTGACAGATCTTTACCTTGGTATCATAAATACACTAGAATATGATTCTGCCATTCCTTGGCAGTAAGAATAAACACTGGGGTGAATAATACATATGTCTAAAGAGACTACCTCTTTTCCCACTAATATAGAGATCACTTTTCGGCGACAGGCCGCTACAACAACTCAGCACCCATCAGGGCAGAACCTTCTCACCTCCACTTAGCGACACATCCGCCGAACAACCTTTGACCCCGAGTTCGACACCGAAGATATAGTTCGACTTAGACATACAAAGATATTAAGATATAAGACAGACTCGTCCTACATAGACAAGAAATACACATAGATTCGGGCCATAGATATTCTGAAGCAAGAACAATCTATTTCTAACCAAACAAAGAATAGATCGCTGTAAACCTAGATTCCTACGCTGAGTTCGATGTTCAGGAAAGATAACCCATATAATAAAAGTATAAGTTCAACATGGGTGATATCGCTTTGACCAGGAAAATATTTCGATACACAAAATAAATATTATAATAAATATATACATTGTCAGACAAACAATTACATTTTACATTTGTATGCGTACCAACAGTAATCTGTGCGCCACACAAAAGAATATGTGCGCAACAGACTACCACACCCCCCAGGAAAAAAAATGAAAATCATTTTTTTTTATCTGAGAGCAACATACAATAGGCTCACAACGCACAAACACTGCGCAGATGAGAAATATCTGGATTTTATAAGCCAAATTAAGGCAAAGTCGAAATATAGATCGACTGGTGAGAATACATCTCAACCTCTCAGAGAAACCATTTCTCTTAAGCATAAATGTTTCCAGGGAGGTGCCACCAACGTATAATACAATGCTGGCAATGACGCAATGCATATAACAATTTCATATTTAAGCACTATAAGTACATGATTGACAAAAAAGAAAAATCATCAACGAGTATCGGTGAATATATATATCAATGAACGTAGTGATAGTAGTGATACAATCACTATATTACAAATTACAATGTGTATTTATCTTGATATAGAAAAGAAAAACTGTTATAGAGTTGGAAGTGTTAAGAAGTCCAAGACCCAACAGTTAGGTGGAATCATGTGGGCACCTAGACAAAATGTCTGCCATCACATTATCTGATCCACGGATAGCTCGTACCGAAAAATGAAAAGGTTGAAGAGCAATTGCATATCGAGTAGACCTCGAGCTCTTCAAATTCTTACTCTGTATAGCCGTAAGAGCTTTCTGATCGGTTTCTACTATGAAATGTGCGCCTAGAAGGAATCTTCGTAGTTTGAGTATTGACCAAATCATAGCCAATAGTTCACGGTCTAAAACCGAATAATTCCTTTCTGCAGCATTAAGTTTTCTGGAGATATACATTACAGGATGCAGAGTTCCAGAGTACTCTTGCATTAGTGCCGCTCCAATCCCAGTGGATGAAGCGTCACTACGAAGAACAAATGTCTTATCTGTAGTAGGTAAAACTAAAATAGGTAGTGTTGAAAACAAAGTTTTGATCTTATCCAAAGAGGATTGGCATTCCTGCGACCAGTGGACCATATTAGGCGACCCTTTATTTAGTAGTGTAGAAAGAGGTGCCATGATAGAGGATAGATTCGGAATGAATCTTCCATAAAATTGAATAAGACCTAAGAGACTTCGCACTTGCTTTTTAGTCTTAGGAATAGAGATGTTAAGTATCTTAGTGATATTATGGTCCTCTGTCTTTAGGAAACCATGACCAACTCGATGGCCTACGAAAAAAATTTCGCTAAAACCAATGCAGGCTTTAGAGGGTTTCGCTGTCTGGTTATACTCGCGTAGAGTAGATAGTAATTCAACTAACCCCGAATAGTGATCTTCCCAAGTATCGCTGAAAAGACAGATGTCGTCTAGGTACGCGATGACATCTGACCGATAAGACAGGATTCGACGCATCATGCGTACGAATGTAGCTGGTGCGTTCATAAGGCCGAAAGGCATGAAATTCCATTGAAAAAGGCCTCTAGGTGTAGAAAAAGCCGTAATTGGTTTGGCGCGTTCAGATAAAGGAACTTGCCAATATCCTTTAGACAAATCTAGTTTAGTGAAAAAATGAGACTTAGAAAGCCTAGTAAGTAGCTCTTCTAGTAAAGGCATAGGTTCAGCATCAAACTTCGTAACTTGATTCAATTTGCGATAGTCAACGCAAAGACGTATGTTATTGTCTTTTTTTCGAACAATAACCATCGGCGAAGAATATGCAGAAGTGGATAGTTCAATTATTTTTAAATCTATCATCTCATCCAACTCCTTCTCAACCTGTGCTTGAAAATGTATAGAGATAGGATAAGGTCTTCCCCTAATAGGATTATGGTCAGTTAGAATAATGTCATGTTCAATAACATGAGTTTGTCCAGGGATGTCAGTAAGGACATCCTGAAATGTTTGTAACATAACCGAAACGTGTCGCTGTTCTCCTAGAGATAAATCAGGAGAGACAGTAACATTTTTCCATGATTCACTCGAATGAAGTGGAATCATCGGAAGCGGAAGATTAACATCCGAAAAACTTGTTTCCTCATCCTGTATTACGGACAGTGATGAGTAATGACCATGTTGGTCTGGTGAATCGTCCGTTGCCTGGAAAATAGGCTGTAAATAATCCGGACGTTCATGGAATTCCGTAAGCATATTGATGTGGAAGGTTTTATGCTTTCCATCAATATCGACAATGTAGTCAACATAGGAAATTTTCGAGATTATATCGTACGGACCTTTCCAAGAAATAAGAAGTCTGTTTTCCCTACAAGGTAGAAAAACAAATGCTTTGTCACCAGGACAAAGTTGTCATAAGGTTCTTTTCTTATTGGCAAATTGTCTTGCCTTCTGTTTAGCAAATTCAGAAGAAGAATTTGCCAATTTGCATGCTTCGATAATCTTTTGTCTCAGCGCGATGACATATTCGTAAGAAGATTTTGTGTCATCGGTAATATTACACTAGTCAACAAATTTTCAAAAGTTATTTGTACCAGAAATTAAATATACCATTTCTTATTGATTTTGACATGCTGATTTCAAATATCATAATGAAATTCACCAATTGGCTTTGGTTTTTTTTTTAATGATGAATTTACATTACAGTAATACAAATAATGTATGCTTGTTTAATTCTCTGGGGTGAACAGCTAGTCTTTCTACTTTAGCATTATAAAAATTGTGGTTACATACTCAATTAATTGATATTTCAACATGAAATGATAGAAAAAATAAAAACATTATTTAAAGTTCACATATCATGTTTTAAAAAGGCACATTTGTACCCATTCCATCATTATTCAGTCGCTGTTCGAGCTCTCTTTCCTTGCTTCTTGTAGTCAATCGATGAGGTTTCTCTTGTCACAGTCCAACAGTAATCAGCAAGCATTGAAGGGCTCCAATTGCCTTCATACCTTGTCTCCATAGCAGCAATGTCCTGGTGAAATCGTTCACCATGCTCATCACTGACCGCTCCACAGTTTGACGTAAAGAAATCCAAATGAGAATCCAGAAAATGAATTTTCAAAGACATGTTGCAGCCAAGACTCTTATACTTCAGAAGGAGATTTTCTACAATTTCATTCTAAATATCAGATCAGTTGTTTCCAAGAAAATTGTCCACCACTGACTTAAATGCTAGCCATGCTGCTTTTTCCTTGCCATGCAACACGCAAAGAAACTCGTCATCGTGAAGAAGTTTTTGAATTTGCGGACCAACAAATACTCCCTCTCTTATTTTAGCTTCACTCAGACTTGGAAATTTTCTGATGAGGTATTTGAAAGCCTCATCTGTTTTCTCCATTGCCTTGACAAAGTTGTTCATGAGACCCAGCTTAATGTGCATAGTGGCAACAAAATCTTGCTGGTGTCGACAAGTGCTGGGTTCTCAACGTTCTTACTGCCAGGCTGCAATGACTGCCTGATTGGCCAATGTCTTCTGATGTAATGGTCACTTCGTGCACGGCTATCCCACTCACAGAGAAAGCAACAGTACTTGGTGTATCCACCCTGTAGTCCAAGCAAAAGAGCGACCACTTTTAAGTCACTGCAAAGTGACCAATGATGATGATCGTAGTTTATACACTTCAAAAGCTGCTTAATGTTTTCATAAGTTTCTTTCAAATGAACTGCGTGACCAACTGGAATTGACGGTAACACATTACCATTATTCAACAAAACAGCTTTAAGACTCGTCTTGGATGAATCAATGAAAAGCCTCCACTCTTCCGGTATGTAATTGATTTTGAGGGCTGTCATTAAACCAGAAATGTTGTGGCACGCAGAAAGGTCACCCTCTTTGAAAAAGAATGTAATAAGCGGCTTCTGGCGGTTCCTATACACAGAAATTGTAACATCTTCTGCCAGGAGATTCCACTGTTGCAATCTGGAACCCAAAAGCTCCGCCTTGTTCTTCGGTAAATTCAGATCTCTTACAAGATCATTCAGTTCACCTTGGGTTATTAAGTGTGGTTTAGTGGATGTAGTTTGCTCAAAATCTGGGTCGCTTGAGGTTGATGGTTCAGGACCACCAATGTCCTCTTCTTCATCAGTGGAAGCAGCTGAAAATGATTCTGGCACTTTGGGAACTGGTAGGTCATCGCCATATGGTACCGGACGTATTGCAAAGGGGATGTTTGGATATTCCAGTGTCCATTTTTTCTTCTTTGATATGCCTTTCTCAATTGGGGGGACCATGCAAAAGTAACAGTTGTTGAGATGATCAGTGGGCTCTCTCCAAATCATTGGGACTGCAAAAGGCATAGCTTGCCTTTTGCCAGTCAACCACAGTTTAAGATGTGCTGCACATGTATTGCAGCATATGTGTGGCACCCAGCTCTTATCTTGATCTCCTATTCTGCAGCCAAAATACAAACTGTACGCCTTCTTAATCACTTTAGTTATATTTCGTTTTTGTGATACAAATGTCACCTCACCACATATATAACAGAAATTATTAGCACTGTTCACACATGTCCTATGCATTTCTAACTACGATACTTTTGATAAGGACAAATGCACTAACTAATGGCAAAATTTTATCAGAGATAAGATATTTAAACACAAAGGTGATGTAATCATAGGTAGGATTACATCATCAACTTCTAGTTACATTTTTATTGGTCATTAGAAAAAATTATGCAATCGCCCACAACAGTTGCATCATATATATAAATTGACCGTAATTAAATAAACTAGTAGCATATATCTTGAAAACTAGAGCCAATCAACATTTTTAAATGTCATTTTCGTTTTCAGCACACCAAAATTAGTTAAGATCAGCTATTTTCATTTCTGGTACATTTTGGTTGTTGACTAGTGTTATCAACGGTTATGAGATCATGAAGCAAAGACATAGGGCCGCGCGATCGCGCGCCAAAGACAAGTTCAAAGGGAGAAAATCCTGTATGTTCATTGGGGACCTCTCTGTAAGCGAAGAGGGCCGCGGGTAAAACCCTGTCCCAATCTTGAGGATGATCCTCAGTTATCTTCCCTAGTAAGTTTTTGAGTGTTCTATTTAGCCGTTCGACCATCCCATTGGACATAGGATGATAGATACTACTCAAAGATCTCTCTATCTGCAGAGTCGACATCACTTGAGACATGGTATCCAATATTAGTTGGGTGCCATGGTCTGATATTTCTCCGGGGAATCCCAGACGAGAAAATATAAGCCAAAGAGCATCTGCAATGTCAGCAGTAGTAATGCTCTTCAGAGGAATAGCCCCTGGCCAACGTGTGCACATGTCCACACACGTTAAGATAAACTGATGTCCTCTAGCAGATTTGATCTTAAATTGACCAATGATGTCTATCGCCGTTTTCTGAAATGGTTGAATAGGAATGTCTGCAGCCTGAATAGGTGCAGCATGTCGTGGACCTTTGGATTTGACTTCTTGACATACTATACAAGATCGACAATAAATCTGTATGTCCTTGTTCACAAAAGGCCAAAAGAAAGCCGCAAGAACTCTTGACTTTGTACGGGAAAAACCCATATGTCCAGCACACTGAGAGTCGTGAGCGTGATGCAAAATTTTAACTCTCAAATTCTTGGGAACAAGAATCTGAGAATGACTTGACTTAGTGGAGTCTTGCACCATACGTACAAGTACGCCATTCTTCATTGTAATCCAAGATTTACGCTTTGTATCTTTATTCGGATCACCTTTTGTTGCAAGAGTGAAGAATTTCTTTAGAGTCGGATCATCTTCTTGCTGTTTTATAAACGAGTCACGAGAAATTACCAAGGGATCATCTTGGTTATGCACTTCATTATCTTCAGTAGATGAAGTTTGAGGCATAATTAAGAGCTTGAGCTCTAGTGACTACAGCATTAGCAGTTTGCATATTTTGTTTTTCCCAAACGGAAATTTGTTGAGGAGTGCATTCTTTGACTCCGTAAATACGACCGATGATAAGATCAGCGATCGGATTCGGCAGAAGACATGCGTGTACATCTCCTGTAAAGAAAGGAGTAGCAATCCTAATGATAGCAGTAGAGTATTTCTCTAAGGTGCCGCCAAATGTTACACATTTGACTACTTTCCCAGAGGCACGAGAAGGATCTACAAGCGACTGCCTAACACCAATTGTGGTGCATCCAGAATCAAAAAGAACTGAGACTGGATTGTCATTTACTAAACCTTTATGTAAGACAAGAGAACCTCTTCCATCATGCGCGACTGACGCAGGAAGAGCGGGAAGAGGATGGCCACAACTTAAAGTGGACACCGTAGTTGGTTCAAATAATGTTTCGCATTGGGGGCACTGAGATGCTCTCCCAAAATCAAAAGCGGAACATGCCATATTATTAGCATCATTATTATCTTTAGTCTGTTTATAGGCTTCATGTGACTCTTGCTGTGCAGAGTTTGCTTGATAATGTGATTTATGTTTTTTGAATTGTGATCTACCTCGATTATTATTGCCTCTGTAATCATTATTGTTTCCTCTATTGTAACCCCTATTTGGGTTAGAGTCATAGTTCTCATGGTTACCATTATCATATTCATTATAATGAGTATCTCTATTATTATGATCTTGTTGTCTCCATGATGGATGACTTGGATAGCTTCTATAATGACTTCCTCTGCGGAAATTCCTATAATTATGACCACCTCTGAATCGAGGGCTGTCGGCTCGTCTCCAGTACTTCGCAGAAGAACCCTGAAATGATTGGTTACCTTGGTTTTGATAACTATTATGATTACCCTTTTTATCAAACCTGTTTTGAGGTCCCTAAAATTTGTGTGAATAATTAGGGTTGTATGGTGCTGCTGATGCAACTGGCATACTTTCTTTAAGCTTAGCATTGCTAAAAGCTACGTCCGGATGTGCAGTGACGTTTTGGATACAATATTCTTCCATTTCTTTTAGTGTCTTGGGTTTACGCTCATGTAGGAATTCAAGGAATGGTTTATTTATACTTGACATAATCTTGTCCCTGAGCAACAAGTCCATAAGGGCTTCATATGTCTTTTCTATTTTGGACAACTCAATTCAACGATTAAATGTAAGACGTGTCCTTGCAATGAATTCTGAGAATTCTACCCCTGATTCAGGTACCATTTTCTTAAACAAAATACGGTAACCTTCCTCTGTTAATTGATATTTTTTCAATAAAGCTGCTCTAATAACATCATAATTATCCTTGTCAGCCTCTTCACCCAAACTTAAACTAGTCAGAGAATCACCTTTCAAATTTTCTGATAACTGGTTAGCATATTGTGATTTATCCACATTATGAGCTCGACAAGAACGTTCAAAACGATCCAGCCAGAATGTAATATCGTCACTGGAAGGATTGAACGCTGGTACCTTGACCTTATTAGTAAAGGGTTTACCACTATTACCATTTGACTGATTAACATTACTCATATTTGTCAATTTCAATTTTTCTAACTCAAATGCTAAAAGTTCTTTTTGATGTTCATGTTCTCTCATTGCTTTTTTTCTCCTCAGCTTCTCTGTCTAATCTTTTCTGCTCAGCCTCAGCTTCTAATCTTTTATTTTCAGCTTCTTTGTTTTGTTTTTCCATTTCCATTTGGAATCTCTTTTCCTCAACCTGCAGCTGCAATTTCTTTTGTTCAAATTCTAATTCCAATCTTCTATCCTCACTTTTTTGTTTTTTCTCTTCAGCTTTCAGTTTATCAATTTCCAATTTTTGTGCTTTTTCATATTGACTGGTAGCATACTCCTCCAACGTATCTCCAGTCTTGCCTAGGGATTTCCCTATCTCAATGAAGTAATCTAAAGTCGACATAATGTATACCAATATGTGACTAGATACATGAAATAGCAATAATGAAATCTATCTCCAAATAAATGGAAACAAGCTCTTAATAGCTTGAATAATCAGCTCCTTTATCCCAATCTCTGTGGGAAACAAGCCTTTAAATAAGGTCTTGTATAATCAACTGTGTACCTATAATAACAACAATTAATCATCAGTTGATTATTTCTCATAAGTTCACTACACAGCTAGTAGTGTATGATCAAGTATATTTTATAGTATAGTTCAACCAACAACATACATAAAGTACAAATAAGAAAGACAATACGAAAACATTTGCAGAAATCAAATAAATCAAATAGGGAAATCAATGAAAATAATCACAGAATCTGTGATGACAACTGCAAGGGAATAAACAAAACAAATGACGTCACAGTGTATAAATATAAATGTGTATAGAACTAAATTTTAGGAAAGTGTAAGATCTACAAATACGAACAAATCAAAACAAAACTGAAGAACAGAAAAAATATCACAAAAACAACGATAAGCACAGTCTTCACAGCTAACAAAAAATAGCAACAGATGTTGCATGCAAATTTTCAATTAAGAAAATTGCTCCCTACAGAACGCTAATATAGGACCAATGTGACTCGGTATACCATATACTAGTCACCTCACCAACCGCCCACAACATTAACACAACGAGAAATAAATACATGTAATATAAACATAAATACATATCATGTGCATAAGATGTGTTGTAAAGGCTCAGTTTTAGAATGCAATGGTACAGTTTCTAATTACTAATGAAAATAAACTGCCACTTTAATCAATATTAAATTTTTGAACTAACTTATTACAATGTTCAACAATGTGAAAAATACACAAGAGGATCCATCGATGACAGTTTCAATAACTACGACACGTGGGACCTCTCAGTTCACTGTAATACTTGTTAACACAATTAATTTCTGAATGCAAACGTTCTGTGATGTACAATGAAAAATGTCCACAAGCGCTGACCTAGTTCCAGTATTCGCTCGATAGGTCACGTGACAAAGTGTTGACAAAGAGCAAACTAGTACTGCAGGTGTGTCGTATCAGCCACAGGAAACGGTCTGGTATCAGTAGTCTGTTGACTTCTCAATTTCTGCGAGGTCAAACCTAGAAAGCTGGCCACCAGTGTTGCTTGTTTGGTTGCAATCGTGTTCGAAGGGTGTTGATGGGTGTTGTCAAAATGAAGATAAACAAAAGGTCAACTCGACCTACGCAGTGATGTGTAGACATGGAGTGAGGATACAGTACATGCGAATGATGGCAAACGTTCGTTAGAGTTGACAAATAGACCAATCTCACTCACTTATGGCTGGAAGTCATTTACGCCAACTACTGTGTACGTTTCATACAGTTTAATTGGAACGATCACACTTGACAGCACGGGTACAGTGACAGCAGACAGGTTGGCATAAATCATAATAATGTTGATCAGTGAAATACACTATCACATGAGCATTCATGTTGTATAACAGTACCAATGGAATGTCAGTAGACAAGCACTCAGTAATTCCAATATATATCGTCTGACTTTACTGACAGAGCACGTCAGTTCATAAACAAGGTTCAAGATGGTTCCTAGACCTAACCTCGTCTAGCGAAGATTCCTTTAGGTAAAGTTCAGCACATATTTTTTTGATAACAATATTGAACCACTAGTAGTGGGTTCTCTTCTGTAGCAGTGATCTCTGGACTCATCAGGTGATAGTAAGGTGCATCCCTGTTCTCTCCTCGATAATTGAAAAATATAGGATTCAAAATGGCTTCTCCTCCCAGTGAGTTGTCACTCACCCAGGATACAAACTATGAAGCGCAATCAAAGCTGATCATTCATTAAATGTCCTCATTGCTTTGTAGATTCTACCATTGATACTATTGACTTCATCACATAATATGGTGCTGCTAGGTATGAATGTCATCTTCATCTGGTTAATATTCATCTAAACGTACAACCGTACGACTGCCCATCGAATACAATGCCTCAGGAAAAGTTCATAAGAAATGCGCCTTTACCTTGGTATCATAAATACACTAGAATATGATTCTGCCATTCCTTGGCAGTAAGAATAAACACTGGGGTGAATAATACATGATATGTCTAAAGAGACTACCTCTTTCCCCACTAATATAGAGATCACTTTTCGGCGACAGGCCGCTACAACAACTCAGCACACATCAGGGCGGAACCTTCTCACCTCCACTTAGCGACACATCCGCCGAACAACCTTTGACCCCGAGTTCGACACCGAAGATATAGTTCGACTTAGACATACAAAGACATTAAGATATAAGACAGACTCGTCCTACATAGACAAGAAATAAAAATAGATTCGGGCCATAGATATTCTGAAGCAAGAACAATCTATTTCTAACCAAACAAAGAATAGATCGCTGTAAACCTAGATTCCTACGCTGAGTTCGATATTCAGGAAAGATAACCCATATAATAAAAGTATAAGTTCAACATGGGTGATATCGCTTTGACCAGGAAAATATTTCGATAACAAAATAAATATTATAATAAATATATACATTGTCAGACAAACAATTACATTTTACATTTGTATGCGTACCAACAGTAATCTGTGCGCCACACAAAAGAATATGTGCGCAACAATAGTGCAAACCTTCGACCTTTGGGTTATTAACTTTTTGGGTTCTTTTCTCCATAGGGGGAGGGCACATTTATTCTGCTATTTCATTTGTATGTAAATCTGATTGTATTTGATCTTTCTTTAGATATTTGGTGTTATCAAGTTTAATGATAATAAACAACAAAGAAAACTTAACTTTTTGTGTTCGTCAGACCCATACCCACTTAACCGTAGTTTTTCACGTTTGTGTGTCTTGTTGTCACATAGCTGTGTGTGTGTGTATTTAAACTTATATTTATATGTATGAGGAGGGCAAGGTTGTCTTGTACTAAATTATAGTCGTATAGATAGGCTGGAATAGAGAAACTTACTCATTCCAGAGACATATTTTTTCCTTAAGCTATCACCCGTGAAATCTATTTCTTACACCTTTTTCTCACGTACTTATCACCATCTACTCTACTCAGACGCGACAAAAATAACTCACAACCTATCTGTACGACAGGCTTGTTACTTCATGGTTTAATAAATTTAAGTGTTGCAATAGCGAAGTACTGCAATTTTCAGGGCAGTAATTCGACAATAATCTCCTATTTCAAAATTCTTACATTTCTTTTACCGTTACGCCTTTTAAACGATTGACAGCGTCCGATTGACATAATGGTTAGAGCTTAGGTCTCTCACGGCAAAGTTCGAATCACAGTACCGACACGCTCCAGTCTACTCAGCGGTAAATAGGTACCTGACTCTGCTCTTTACGTTAGGGAAGGAAAAGGCAGCGAGGGCGGGGAATTGATCACCCCACCTCTTGATGCTCGACCTAGTATGGTGAAGTCTCTAACACTTCACACTCCTACGGCAGTATCTGCTATGGGACTACCTTTGCCTTTTTTTCCCCTTTTAAACAATCATCATTATCATCATCGATTCCCTTCCTCTACCCAAGCAGAAAATGCCTTCAATAAATTCATTCCAAATCACCTTGTCCTGTGCCATCCGCTCAAAGTCTGTATCCATTATTATGCTGCCAGTTCTCATTTCTATGATGTTTTTAGGTTTTCACAACCTCTCATACCCTGCGGATTCTACAAAAAAGACTGCCTTGTAATGCTGTCAGCTAGCTTCCTCAATGTAATCCGTCGCCAACGTCTTCTTCTCGTCACCCGGTCCAGTGGCACGTGTCTGGTTGTTTCAAACAACAAAATCATTGTTATTTAATCATCGCTAAAACAGCAATTATAGTTACTTTCTGAACTCTGACCAGAATAAAATTAAAAACTTGGCAAACAATTCCACGACTCTTTGAACTAATGGTTCTTAGCGTCACGCTAATTATGTAATTTGCAGTTTGTGAAGGTCAGCGACATAGAGAGTTCCTTGTGCAAATCGCTGACTACTGTCTCTACAAACGTGTTTTGCGGACAGTGCTTTGCTGTTACATTCATGTATAGCATAAACATGATTGATCATTGTCGCGAGCTAATAATAACACCGACTCACCAGGCAAAGCAGTTTTTTTTAAAGATATAGGACGACAAGGAGATAAGATACTGGGCAGTTCTTCTTCTTCTTCCTCGTTCGCCTTCAGACTTCCACATTTATGACTCTAATAAAGGCAGTAGTCAACTCAAGGTTCCCGACATCTCCAAACAGTTTTTCGTTGACAGAAGTGGGTTGTTGCCATATGCTACTCCGTTCATTTCTGTAGGTTGGGCAGTACTGCAGCAGGTGTTCGACTGTCATCGGGCTGGTAACGCAGGTGCAAAGATCTGTTGATATTGTCACCTTTTTTTTTTTTTTTTTTTTTAAATTTCCTCGCATGAGGTTGCATATTTTTTCCTCGCATGAGGTTGCATTTGCCCCAGCCCAAACCCGGCTCTGGTCAAGACCACATGTCCCAACACACGAAGACCCAATGACACCATGTGTCATTGTAGTGATCTTCTATGTTCTTACACAAAGGACCTCATGACATAAATGTCACTACTGTTCCCTGTGTGTAGACACATGATCGTAGCCAAAAGCCGGATATAAGCCTTTTTTTTTTTTTTTTTTAAATTTCCTCGCATGAGGTTGCATATTTTTTCCTCGCATGAGGTTGCATTTGCCCCAGCCCAAACCCGGCTCTGGTCAAGACCACATGTCCCAACACACGAAGACCCAATGACACCATGTGTCATTGTAGTGATCTTCTATGTTCTTACACAAAGGACCTCATGACATAAATGTCACTACTGTTCCCTGTGTGTAGACACATGATCGTAGCCAAAAGCCGGATACTAGGACGTTGTGTTTGCTAGGAGCATTATAAATGCTCAAGCAGGAATTATAAGCGGTGATTTGGTTTTGGTTAAGGGGGAAAGTATA